>VWYP01027203.1:12786-51760 GCA_013400435.1 Pycnonotus jocosus | reverse complement strand
GTCAGAGGTGCTCCATTTTACCCCATTTCTCTAACTTGCTAGTTAGAGTTTGTGAGTCTGTAAATAGATAAGAAATAATAAACATCCAAGTCAGAACTCAAAACCTACATTTCCTGTGTATTAATCCCAACCTTGGCAAGGAAAAAAGGAAGCCAGAACCATCAGAAATGGTGCTCTGTGTGAGGATCGAACTCATGACCTTCATCATGGGATCTGCACGTGTGGGAATTCACCTGGGGGAGAAGCAAAGCCACGCTCAGAGTGTGGAAAAAGGCATCTAAAACTTATTTTTTCCGCATCAAAATTATTTTCTTGGTGCCTGCAATTTTTTTCGGTATCAACATTATTTTCTGCAGGAACTGGCACTTTCGCTTTCCTAAATCAGCTTGTGAAAGCAATTCCTCTTCCTGGCAATTTAGCAGTTGCTTTTATTGATGTTAGATTTCTTCAGCCCCAAGAGGAGGAAGCACATAAAAGAGTGCACTGAGTGAGGCTTGTGGCAACGTTTGCTGCTCATCCTTTTGCCACACATCCTGGTTTTTCCTGCAGCCTCTGGCACCAGGACACAGCAGCAGCAGCTGTCTGTGGAGTTAATTTAGGGAGCCAGGGAGAAAAAGGACCTGCCTTCCCTTTCCTCTCAGCAGAGGATGATTAGTCAGAGTCCTCCACAAATCCCCTGTGAGGCAGGATCTGCCTGGAAACCTGAGAGACACTGCTTCAAGAGCTGTAATTGAGAAAAACAAGGCTGGCAAAGGTTTAGTCTGTTTGGATTTGGGCAGATGTGTTGCAGCTAATTAGGGGATTTTTCTGTTGATTGGAGCTGAATCATGTTTCAGAGAGTCAGATTTGGTCTTAAAATTACAGTTTTGTTTGGGATAGGAATGCTGCTGTCTCTGCCCATCACTAAATGTATTTTTTTTTTTTCTGTAGTGTGTCACTGTTCAGTTTGACTATTTCAGTTTTGCTTCTGCTTGTCTTTGTTCTGTCTCTCATGCCCTTCACATCTCTCTGATCCCAAGCCACACTTCCCTCTGCTCTTTTCTCTCTCCTTCTCCTCTGATCTCCTGGCCCTGGTGGTCTCCACTCATCCAACTCCACTTCTGATGCTCCCTCATTCCTTTCTCCCTAGAAAATGCCTTTTTCAGCCATGTAAGGCCAGTTCTGCTGCTTCTCCAGCTTCTCATGTCCCCCCAGTCCTGCTTAACACGTGTCCTCTCCTGCCATCCTGCCCTGCCTTGGGCAGCTGAGCCAATGCCTTGTTCAGCTGCTGAAGCAGTTTGGGGTTTTTTTTAATGAAAAGAAAGTGTTGTTTGGGTTTGTTTTTTTTTTTAAGTATAAAAGTAGCTAATTTTAACTGACAAAAAAAACCCCTGTAAAAGTTGTTTCCTCACAGCCAGAAAACAAATTGAAAAATTCTACACACACAAAAAAAGTTGAGTTTGTAAAAACTTGTTTTATATTCCTGATGAATCAAATATTCAGCCAAGTGCTTTTGCTGGGAAAGAAGCTTGTGAAGGGCTTGTGCCTGAGGAACAAGAGCAAGAGCCACCAAAGTGGTATCTCACTATCTCAGGGCAAGAAATTGAGAGGGCAAAATCCCATGTTTGTTGAAGTTTGATATGAAGCTCCTCCTTGTGGCATCATCTCTGACCTGGAGGATCAACTTCAGCCAACTCTTCATAGTCTGGTCTTTTAAATACCAGGGGCTTTTTTATTATTATCTGAAAATTATTCAGAACATTTTCCCCTTTCACCTGAGACAACTGAATGTGTTTTATCCCCTAAATACCTGTGTTCACGTGACAGGACAAGCCATGGCACAAAGCAAGCCCACATCCTTTGATCTGATTGTTGATGGTGAGGATTCCTTTGGGATCAGAATTATGCTGGGATAAAGGACCCCTCCTCCAGTGGCCTGCTTCAAGCAGGCATTTCTCCCCTCCCCTCTAAAGCTTTTACTAGCTGATTACTATTTCTTTTCCTCCAGTACCTGTCCTAGTTGAAGTGATCATTTTCCCAACGTGAGTAAAACTCGGATGTGAAGTGATCCACAGAGCTTCTGCAGAGCTTTATAATTCCTTCTGTTTCAAAGAAAGCAGCTAAAATGGCAGATTAAAAGTGCATATAGCAGTGTGACAGCCTCAGGGCTGGAACCTGGTGCCTGATATCCTCTGGAGGTGCAGTCAGGTGTGTGCAGGGAGGAAAACAGCTTGCTACACCAGGAAGTAAAAAATGCTAACTGGATTCAAAATTTTGAACTGAATCCTTAGCCAGATGATGAAGTTGTTGAAGTTTTTGGTGAAGACCATTCTGTATTTATACAAACCATTGGAACATGAGGTTTTGCTGTGCCAGGAGTGATGATTTGTTAGGAGCTGAGGGCAGAGTGAAGGGAATTTGCTGGCAATGGTCACAGCATTGGCTGGTTGCAGTCATCACTAAATGGATGCCAGGGGCACAAACCATGCCTTGAGAAGCCCTTTCTCTGATCTCTGATCACTTCAGTGACAATGCCAAGCCCAGAGGTATTGGGAAACACTGAGAAATCAGAAAATAAGTGAAAATGTTTGAGTCTGCCTTAGTGTCATTCAGGAGAGGTGAACTAGGGGGGAAGTGTACACCTTGCTGGGATTCATCTCATCCCACCACAGCTGTCCAAAGTGAAGGTGCCTGAGCTCAGGCAGCTGCCCAGCCTTCCTCTGAGGCTGCAGGGAGGATTTGGTGCTGCAGTGGTTTCCCTCCGGAGGGACTGAAGGGACAATCAGCCGTGCCTGGGAGAGCAATTCCAGTGCCTGAATGGAGAAACATTCCAGACATCCCTGAGCATCCAATGCAGAGCTGGCAGATTTGAGACCTCCAGGAGGTCAGTGCCTTCCTTCAGAATCATCTGGGGCTCAGACAGGGCAGACTAAGATGCTGGATGATTTATTTTTAGACTCTTGGGGTTTGGGCTACGTTTCAGAGGGCTGGCCTTGTGCTGCTGTGAGTTGATGCATGTGGCCAGAAATGCTGGACACTGTGACACACCTGTCCATGGTGTGTCATGTATAGAAATTGGTTTTTTTCTTACCTTTTGTCTTTTTTCTTACCTTGCAGCGTTCCAGAAACTTAGCGGCACAGTTCGGCTAACAAACATGGGAAATTCTCCAGGCTTTAGCAATACAAGCAGTGAGGAATATCAAACCTTTGCACAGCTCTTTGTTGATGAAGTAAGTGGTGATGAAGAAGGATGTGACCTGTTACCTGTCTCAACAAAACCCTGTGTATGGTCCTTTTCCCCAAAGCCTGTATAACTCACGTGTGTCCCTTGACACACCTGTAAGGTTTGGCTCCCCCTGACTGCCTGAGGATTCAGGATAAGTGTGCAGCTGTGTTTTAGAGGAAGATCAGGATTTTGGGATTCTCTGGTACCTCCATGTCCTCTCCTTCTCATACCTGGTTGTACTGAATTATTGATCTCCTCCAGGGGTGTGGTGGAAAGTTAATGGAATTAGCAAAGTGCTCGGATACCCTTGCCCTGAATAGCACTAATTGTCCTAATTAGCTGTATGATTGTTATTATCTTTTGTAGTCCTTTTTCAAGGCTGCCAGTTCTTGTAATCATCCTGTAATCATCCTGGATTTTGTAGCCCCATATCTGGAAAGGGAGTGGTTTCTTGAAAAGTCACCTCTGCCCTCACTTCCAGTTAGAGTGCAGGATATCAGAGCACAACATGATATCTGCTGTGCCTTTAACCCTCTCAGGATTCTCAGGCATTACCTTTGACAGTATCTAATATTGCAATGAATTTGTCAGAAGTTTGTTCCTTCTGGTGCCTGGAAAACCACTGACTGTGCTGGGCTGCTTCATTGCCTCCCTTACCTCCCCTTCACTGGAAACTCTGAGTTTTCAGAGGCCTTGACAAGCGTGCTGATAAATCCATCACTGGCAATTTGATGGATTTCCAAACCCTGCAAAGGCTTCCCAAGATTTACTGGGGACAGAGCCACGATGTGCCACTGGAACACAGCTGGGACAAGGCACAGGGCAGGCCTGGGGTCACAGACAACTGCAGAGAGGGAAGAAGGTGAGCCATTTCTCCTTCTTGGACATCAAATCAGCTTCCCACTGGTCACTGGACTGGTTTGCACCTTTCTGGGTGTGTTAACAGAGCACAGCTTTCCTGGAGCTGTTATGGCCCCAAGCTGTCACATCAGGAAAACTGTGACAAAACGAGAGTGATGTGATTAGCAAAGTGAAAAGGGAGCAATTCTCCACTGACCTCTCTCTCATTCAGCATCACACTCTGCCCCAGGCTATTTCAGACCGGCACAGTATTGAAATGGACTGAAATTAATGTATTTTCTTCATTCAGTCAGATATCTTAGCCCAGAAAATCATGGATACTAATATATTTAGGAAAAAAATTTGTGAAATGGTTGCATAAAGGAACAAAATGAAATCTTGTGTCAGCTTTACCTGGGTCTCAAATTTTCAGGCAGAAAATGATCACTTGTGATTATAAGGAACTAATTCCTTTTTCCCAGCACTCTGGTTTTGTGAATCAGCTGGAAAGATGTGTTAGTGTTGATTCTTTCCACCTCTGAGCCACTGTAAATGGGCTATAATTGCATAGCTGCTGTAAATAATATCCCAAATATTGTATTCTAGATGCCAAAGGAAATTCAGGAGACCAGAAAAATCTGTATATTTTCTTTTCAGGTTATGAGAACCAGAAATGGATCTTTTAAAGTAAATGAGGAAAGTTGTATGAGCTTTAAAAGCACTCTCAGGTTCCAGTTAAATACAGTTGGCCAGAGATTTTTTAAAAACCTCTTTGGAGTCACAACCTACAATTCAGAGGATTTATAAATCCTAATGTGTATAATAGTCTTTATCCCCAGCACTTGAGTGCCATGTGGTTGAATTGGCAGAACAGCAAATGGAAATATCATCCTTTAAATAATGAGAAGGAAGTAAAAACTTGATGTGACAACCTGCACTGTCATTGTCAGGGCCAGTTGCACCACCTTTCTTGTAATGCAACTTAAAAACAACATGGCTAAAGGTAAAAAAAGTGTTTAAGCCTTGGGGTTTGTTCAGCTTGTGTTTTAGAAGACTCCAAGAAGGATATTGTGGCTTGTCCTCAAGAAAATCAGTTGGGAAAGCAAAAGGTTTGAGTGGAAAATACATTCACTGAGGTGCAAGAAATTCCCAAGTGGAAAGCTTGTTTTAAATTTGGGGGTCTTAAACTTAGCTGAGTGACAAAAGGTGTGAAACTCATAAATGATAACACCTTATGAAGGTGACTCCCCCATTTGGAAGGCACATAGCCTGTGTTTAAAAGGATTGTAGTTGAAGCCATATGAATGTGCAATGAGTGTAGGAACAGGGATTAAGGAATTTTCACTACTCCAGTGTAATTTCACCCTTTTATTAGTTTGAGTTTATCCACCTCCACATCCTGGAAAGCTGCTGGTGATGGTGGCTGGGCAGATGTGTGCTCTTCTCCCTGAAGGTGCAGCCAAACCACAGACAGTGGGGAGGGTTTGTTGTTTTAGGTTTTTTTCTCTCTCTGAGTGAAAAAACAGTCTTCAAACAATATTCTGTTCG
Organism: Pycnonotus jocosus; assembly: GCA_013400435.1. NCBI lineage: Eukaryota > Metazoa > Chordata > Aves > Passeriformes > Pycnonotidae > Pycnonotus > Pycnonotus jocosus. The sequence continues at coordinate 46,167 of VWYP01027203.1, read as the reverse complement.
AATTACTGTACCTTTTACATACTTATTCCCAGTTTCCAGACTGTCAGTGCATTCTCTGCTTTCTTTTCCTTTGTGTTCTGCAGAAATTGCAGATACAATGACAGGCCTGAAGATAATTTCTCTTGTAAGAACTCCCCATACTCAAGGGTATTATATATTGAATATTTCTTTTTTTTTAAAAAAAAATCTGTTTCTTCTTCCCTTCTCCCTCTCCTTTTTTTTTTCCTAGCCCTGCTTCATCGAGCGTTATTTTGATAAGCCAGGGTGTGGTACCTGTTGGGAAATCCTGGAGTCTCTTGGATAAAGGGTTTTGTAGTGTCACCTAGTGGCTAAATACAAATACTGTGAATGTGCCCTGACACTATTCAAGCTCTGGGTGCTGCTTCGGGAGGAAAAATAGGAAAAAGGACAAAATAAACCAACCAAACAAACACTGTAGCCAGGTGAGGGGTCAGGGAAACAGGGAAAAAGGGACAGAACAAGAGGAAATGGCTTCAAGCTGCTCCAGGGGAGGGTTGGGAGGTTGGACATCAGGAGGAATTTCTGCATGGAAAGGGTGCTCAGGCCTTGGAAGGAGCTGCCCAAGGAGTTTTGGAGTGCCCATCCCTGGAGGTGTCCAAGGAAGGGCTGGAGGTGGCACTCAGTGCTCTGGGCTGGGGACAAGATGGGGATCAGGCACAGCTTGGACTCGGTGATCTTGGAGGTCTTTTCCAACCTCAATGATTGTGTGATTCTGTGAAAAAAGGAACTGATAAATTAAATTTTCAGGATAGACAGCAAAAGAGGATGAAATCAGGGTGGGCTAAGATGATGTCACAGGTGTCTGTGCTTCATGTTGAGAAGTTCAGACAAAAATTAGGAAAGCTGAAAACTTAGGTCAGGCCTTCAACTTTTCAGTACCTGCTTGTGAAACAGCAGAAAGAGAGAGCAGAAGGAGCCCAAGAGGCCCTGTCTTGGTGGATTGAGAGATTTGGGGTCTGACCAGGACAGTTCATGTTCTGCCCAGGTTTTCAGAGGGCAGCCAGCTGTCTCCATCCTCCCAGCTCTGCCTTGAGTGCTCCATGGGGCACTCCAAGGTTTGCTGTGTGGGACTTGCAGGCATGGCAGCTATTTCCAGGGGCACACGGGGGGTTTGCTCTGTGCCATGTTGCCTTGGCACCCAGCACCAGGAACACATCAGCTCTGGTGACTCAGGAAAGGGCTGCAGGACACCTGCAAATGCTGGGACCATCTGCAGGGCTGGGTAAGAGACAGTGGGGAAGTCAGGGCTGGGCAATGCACAGCAAGCAGGGCACAAGGCTGTGTAAAAGCTGTGAGAATCCAGCACTAAATGCACCAGCTCTGTGTGTGGGTGCAAGGCAAACAAGGCTGCTTCTCCTGGTGGCTCCCAGCCTTTTCTCTGGGTTCTTCCTGGTGGGAATCAGTGCTGGCATCCCCTGAGCATTACACACTGAAATAAACTGTGCCTTAAGCTCATGGCTGAAATCCAGCCCTGCTGCTCCAGATATTTCCTGCAGAAATCAGGGAGAGGAAGAAGCAGTTGGAGGTGGCCACAGTGTAGCCCCCACCTGGCCCCTTAATACCCTTGGCTTTTAGGAAGAGATGGGTTTTGCTTGGCTCTGGTGAGAAATCAGCTGTAAAGCAAAGCTTGGAGGTCACCTGCTGTAAGTTGTGAGGTTCCTGGGCTGAGAGAGCCCTCTGAGGCAGTGTGAAGTGTCAGGAGCACCTTCACTTCCACCAGCAATTCCTTGTGTTGGATTGCCCCTCTCCCCAGAGGCACAATATGAGAGCTTCCCTGCAGTCTCCTCCCTCCCTTTCTGTTTACCAGAGGCAAGGTCTTGTGCCAGTGACAGATGAGATATCTTAATCGCTTGGCCTGTTTAATATTCATGGTTAAATATTCACCACATCCTTCAGCTGCTCTGGGATGAAAATGTTACAAAGCAAAAGGGCAATTTCCAGCTGCTTCCCTCCAGAGCAGGAAGCACAACACTCATTTCTGAGCCGTGCACACAGCCTGAAATGGAATTGCTCCATCTGCCCATCCCCACATACATTTTGTTTTCTTTCCAGGTGCATAAATCTCTGCCCCCTGAGGTGCTCCAACAAATGGATGCTGGTCTGATCAAAGTGCTGGTAACGGGTGTCACTAATGGGAGCACAGTGGTGAGTTTCAATTTGCTGCTTGCAGAAGAAGTGGATGTCCACCATGTCATCACCACTTTTTGTGAGGCCTTGGAACATAGCTCCTACCTCAGCATCGACAGGAGCAGCCTCTCCATACATGGTGAGGAGCAGCTTGCACCCCAGTAATTCTTCAGAGACAGGGAGATGATAAAAGCTGTTATTAATCTGTGTCTTCTGAGGTGAAAACATCTGTGAAACACATGGATGAAAAGCCTTTCTCTCTCCTTGTATTGCTCCTGCTTGTCCATCCAGTAAGTTTTTCAGAGAACACCCACAGATTACCCAGGAAGTGAGGTACCACTGATCCAAAAGGACAAAACCAACTGGTCTTTTTGACAAAATCTAGAATCACTTTTATAGAGAAAAAGGTAAGGAGATGTTAGAGGTCATGGACTGAGGGGTTTATAAGCTACCAGTGGAAATGAGTCCCTGAACACAGCCATAACTAGCACTGCTTAAAATCATTTAAAAACACATTACCCTCTGCTTTGCACTGATAATTTTTCTATGAAATAGAAACCCCAAGAAATATATGAACATATGAGTTCTTCTTCACTGGAAGTAGTTTTCCTCACACACCTGTGGGTGTGGAGCTCAGGTGAAAGCCCACCCTTTGCCCAGCATGATGGCTGATTGTACAACTTCTTTTCTTTTATATGTAATTGAAGTAAGTAACAAAAACCATTAAACTCCTGACTAAGAGCAGCTGAATTCTGTTTCACAGGTCACCTCTGAAAAAAAAACCAAAAAACCAAATACTGTATCCCTGATATAATCTGTTTGTCCAAAGAACGTTGTTATAAGGTGTCAATTAGAATCTCATGCAAAATTACTTCAGAAACATATTTATGCTCTTCTCTCTCTCTCTCTTTTTTTTTTTTTTTCCCTGTTACACTCACAGCTGTAAATCTAGGAAGTTATATATCCTGGTAATTAGTAGTATCACAAATATCTTGTGGTACTGCTTTGTAGAGTACCTGCTCTCCTCAAACTTGGGCTAAAACAAAGGGTTTTTTTTCAGGGACAGGTCCCCACNCTCATGCAAAATTACTTCAGAAACGTATTTATACTCTGCTCTATAAGTTGTTGGGGTTTGTCTGTAACACTCACAGCTGTAAATCTGGGAAGTTACATATGCTGGTAATTAGTAGGATCACAACTATGTTGTGGTAGTGCTTTGTAGAGTACCTGCCCTCCTCAAACGGGCTAAAACAAAGGGTTTTTTCAGGGACAGGTCCCCATAGAGCAGGTGGCAGGTGCTGCTTTTTGAGTCTCACCTATGGTCTGGTTTGCACTGGTTTTTAGACTTTGGAAAGAAAAAGAGAAGTAAAAGCATGGGGTTTTTTCTCTCAAAAATGAGAATTTTGGCCAGGTAAAAATTAAGACTGCAACCTGGACCAGTCACACAAGCCTTCTGCTTCTCTCATGCTGGGCATTTACTCAGCATCTCCTCAGAATTGTGAAATGGGGGAAAAACTGAAGAGGCACCTGGGGTTAGAAGCATCCCCTTGGGCAGTTGATGATTTAATGCTGTAAGGTTCTTTTAACAATTCTGTTTCTCGTATTTGCCACAAAAAATTAGAGAGGATTGTCAAGATTCTCTGGTGATTTTCATGAGCAGCAGCAGAGGGGACAGGAGAGGTAATAAAGAAACCAACAGAAAGTACTTGATGGGGGGGTTGACCTCTGTATGGCAGCAGGGAGGAAATGCTGGTATTACAAACTACATTTTTTGTATGAGCTGATTCATCTGGCTTCTCTCTTTCCTCAGGTCATTTATTAGCTGATGTATAATGGGTCTTTAATTTCCGAAATTCTCTTGGGCTTCCTCAGTAATTTATATTTGCTTTTGTAACCGCAATGATAAGGAACATTTTTTTACTGAAGTCACAATGATTTGTCAATTGATACCAACCTTCATTCACTTTTAACTAAGATATTAATGTGATAATAAGCTTTTGGGAAATCCAGCTCTGGAAGAGCTACAACTTTTATTTTCCTCCCTCTATTGTGCAAATCAGTGACTTTTTTATTTGGAGAATTTCTGGAAGCTGGGCAGTTCCTTAAGGATGTATATATGTGTACAGATTTTATATCTTGCTTGGGAAATAGGTGGTATTTTTATGTTTAAGCCACTAAAGTTATTTAAGAGAATTTTTGTGCAATGAGACACATTGTTTGTGCTTTCCTGCAAACAGATTTATTGTCTTGATTCTCACTTAGTCAGTGGTGGGTGAATACTCAGGGTGTAACCCCAGACCTGTGCTGGATGTTGGGTTTTTGACACACACATTGATCAGAACCTGTGCTTCCCTTTTTCCCCACTTTGTTCTTCCTGGAACCCTTACAGATTGCCACTGGCACATTTATTCATCTCTCTCAGGACACACTGAGTGCAATATGGAGCTGCCACATGAGGTTTGTCCTGCACATGCCCTAAAAATGTTTTCCAAAGCCCTCAAGATCCCATTTTTTGGGTAGTAACTGGTCACAAATGAGGGCTGGTTTTTTAATCAAACTCCTGATTATGGCCCCAGCCAGAACTGGGCAGTCTCCTGCAGCTCCAGGCAAAAACATAGAAGCCCTTGTTGAGCAACTTCCAGTGGAGATTATTGTGCCAGTACTGATCTTCCAAAAGCTGTTTGTACATGTGTTACACACTAATTATTGCAGCTGCCATGAAATAAAGCACTTCAGCTTTACTGATGGACACTTCATGTGTCTCATGGGCTCCTTTCTAAAAAAAGCCCCAGCTTTGGCAGTAAGTAGAGCAGGTTAAAAGAACAAAAGAAGCTGATTTCCTGCCAGTAACTGTGAGTTTCCTCCTAAGAGTTTGCTTTGCCTGATGAGACCAAACTGAGCACGTAAATTACAACAGTACCTTTATTTTTGGCACTCTTCAGCGCTTCCCTTCAGCCAGAAGGCAACAGTGACGGATGAGAAACCCGTGCACAGCACAATTTCACCTGTGACATCTTTGCAAACTCCAGCTGACGTTTCCTCCCCTGCTTCACTGGATTTCTCTCCTGCTGAGCACAGAGCTCTGGAGGACACCATGTTCTCCAGCACGGTGCTGACTCCTCTCACCACAGATCCCATGGCAACTCCTGATGTTTCTCCTGGAGCATCTCCAGCCCCCCTTGTCAAACCCACCCAAGAGGTTTCCATTAAAGAGGCAGTGAGTGTGCTCTGTGACATTGAGAGGATCGTCCTTGCCATCCAGAAGAGATTCTTGCAGCAGGAGTCTATCCCAGAGAGTTCCCTGTTCCTGGGGGAGCCTGGCTGCAATGTGAGCACCAGCAATGGCACCCACGCTGTGCTGCAGGCAGGCTGGAGCGACTGTGGCACCCAGGTTGAGACTGTAAGTCCTGTGATCAAGGGAATGCCAACAAGCTCTGGAGCACTTTGTTTCTCTTTCAGGAGGGGAGAGGCAGTGGCAGATCCTTAGCTAGCTGTACAGTCTATTTGTTGCTGAACTTCTGGCGAAAGAAATCCCCTTCCTGTGATGGAAAGTTACCTCTCAGTGTGAGATAAGAAGCATCAAAAGAGAAGGGGAATCTTTGAGGTCAGGCAGCAAAACTCAAGGGCCTCTCCAAACTTCCCATGCCTCTTCTGGGTTCCCTTTGCAGCTGTCTTTTCTTAAAAGTAATTTCATCATCTCATGCTGACAAATACTTCAGTAACTACCAACAGAGGGACAAAGAGTGATAGCTCTCTTTGGATCCCAAACCAGTTGTGTTTTTCAGACCATGCCAAAGTACAGAAGCTCCCCCCTGGAGCAATGACCATTGCTAAGGAATGATCATTTCCCCATCCCTTGAAATGTTAGATGGGCCTCTGGGCAACCTGCTCTAGTGGAAGATGTCCTTGCCTGTGGCAGGGGGTTTGGAACTTAATGATTTTTAAGATCCCTTCCAGCCAAAGCCATAGTTGTGTGATACTATGATATGGCAGAAAGGAAAAGGAGGAAGACTGGTGTATTTTCTTTGCCTCCCTGTACAGCAACAAAGATAGTGCAGGTTTAATCTGTTTGATTTTTGCTGTCAGGAGAGCGGGGAACACACAAGCACCTGAAGCTGGAAAGCTCTGGTACAACCCTGGAAATACTGATGTGTTTTCTCCTTTCTGTGCTGCAGAACATGACTACTACAGTGGTGAAAACCACCCTTTGGAATGATGTTTCTGCTCAGGGAATAATCCACCACTTGAACCTTGCCAGTCCCATCCACTGTGTGTTTCAAAACGATGTCTTGACTTCCTCTGGGTACACTGCAGAAGGGTGAGGAACAACTCTCTGTGCTTTGAAGTTCTGCTGTGTGGCTGAGTGCTGCTGTGTTGGGAGAACCCCCAGGGGCTGTAGCTGTATCCAATGACAGCATTGGGAGCAGTCTGCCATCCTGGGAGTCCTCTGCTCAGAATGGTGCCTTAAGTTTCAGCTTTTATATTTTTCAGATCCTGTACTGCATTAGTGTACAACTCTGAACTCCATATAGAGAGTTACTAAGTTCTCATCACAGTTTGATCAGACAAAACAATCCTTACAGGCCTGAGAACCAAGGTCATCATCACAGCCTTAGGCGTGAAAAGTATAAACAAAAATAAATTGGAGGGAAGCAAACCAGGGCAATGTGACTTCATTACCTGAAGCTGTAATTGGACAATTAACCTCTGATAAACAAATAGACCAAACTTATATCTGCCCAAAAAACACATGACCATCATCCATCTTGGGTGTAGCCTCTGCCAGGCTATTTCACTGTCCAAGATGTATCTGTTAAAGGCCTTTAATAAATATCCCCTTTATTCTCTAACTCTGTCTAGCCCCTGTTCTAGGCAGCCAGTCTAAGGCATCAAGGAGATCCCTGCTCTGTGCTGCTCTCCAACTCCAACTAATGTGCCAGTAGATCCAACAAGCTTGGCCTTTACCTGGCTAAACCACAGGTGAAAATAAACCTTTGGGAACTGCTGGTTCAGGAGTCAGAATTCCCATCTTATTGCCTTCTGGGCAATCTCTTGTAGCAGTAACAGCATTTTCCTGCCTTTGGAACAAATCAGTCAGGTATCTTTCCACCTGATGTGGGCCTGAAGATTGCTACGTGGCTTCTGAGAATGGCAGTTTTTAAGTCCCTCACAAATCCTTATTTTGTCAACTTGAAAAACCAGAAAATAAATCATGCAAATCCTTTTTTTTGTTGTTGTTGTGGAAGGCCCTATTTTCAAGTGAGATGGAATCAGACCCACACTTTACAGAAAATCAAGGCTGTGCTGACAGAAAATGTGACAGCACAAACCTTTCTCTCATGGGGAGTGTCCTCCCTTCATACAGTGCACCTCCCCTCTTGCCTATCATCATGCTTGAACTATTGGCACCAAATCCAGTTTCTGTTTCCTAGCCCTGTCCAGAGATTTTATTTTCCTTCCTATTCCCCAGCAAAGTCTTTGTTAGGCCAGTTTTCTTTGAGCTCTATAAATTTCACTTTCTGTTCAGATTTTTTTTGGCTCTTCTCCTCTGCACTAAGCTTTTACTCTCCTTATTTTGGTCGTTCAGGGAGCTCATAGTCTTGCTCCCCTTCTGCTCTGCTCAGGTATTTCTCTCTGCCCCTTTTGAATTGCTGAGATCTCCCTTTGGATTTTCCCACTCGTGTTTCCCTGCTCTCTGCCTTTCCAGGTGAAAACTCAATGCATTTTCACCTTTTCTTTTAAACAGTGTCCTGGCATCCTGGACTGCAGATAACCCTCCACTGTTTAAATATGTGGGAAAACAGGCACTGATTTAAGACTTGCAGAAACTTTCTGTCAAATTTGTGGTCTTCAAAGAAGGCTAATTGATTTTTCAGACTTTACACCATCTTTGAGGATTTGCATGGATCTGGACACTTCAGAACAGAAATGCAGCTGTTCATTGGAAACTCCCCAATCCCCCAAAATTTCAGTGTCTCTGCCAGCGAGGATGTGCTGATTGAAGTGGGGATGCAGAGGGCAGACAGCAAGCTCAAGGTGGTTCTCACTGACTGCTGGGCCACTCCAACCAATAATTCAGTGGATCCCCTGTCATTTGTTTTTATCAGCAACAGGTACAGTAATGCCATTTGCAAATACCATGAGCCATACCTTTGGTCTTACAGTGGTACTGACTAATGATGTGTTGTATTTTAAATGCCTTTTACATGTGTTCTCATCATTCACGTGCACAGTCCCTTTCTATTTGGCCTGGTTACACCTTCTTTGAACAAGAAAGAGAGATATCAAAAGGGATTTCAAAGGGCCATGGGGAAGTTTTTTCAGTTTGGTTGTCTTCCTTACGATTTTGTGAGGGAATTGTGCTTTTAACCTGAAGAAGTCACTTGAAGGTGATTTTGGCAGGCAGTGAAAGAGCATTTGACAAGTGGGTGCTTTATCTCCTTCTTTGTGGTTCAGAGGTTTCTCTGTGGTTTCAGCTTTATCAAGAGCTTATGTGCCTATTGTCAATGAAGAAATAGGTTATTTAATTATTCACACATGACATTAAAGCAGCCTCTGGTGAAAGTTTGTTCCTGTCTGGATCCCTGATCTCACCCCAATGTCATATTTCTTAGGCTCACCTGCCACCTTAAAATACAGGATAATCATTTTGCTCAGTAAGAAAATCTAGTCCTTTAAATTTGATGTTTTTTTCCAATTTGTGTTTGGTGAAGCCAAGTTTAAATCCTTCTTTCTGTTGCTCTTTCCCTTCTTCTCCAACCACTTCTCACATCTCCTGTTCCACTTGGTTACTGTGAGAATTAAGAAGCAAGCAGCCCCTTGTCACCACTGCACTGCCAGAGCTGCTTCATGAAGGGTCTGGCTGTGACTTCCTAAAGGAAGGGAAACCTTAAAACCCAAGTTCTGTGCTATAACCACAACCTGCCTTCTCTAGCCTTAGCTGCTCTGTGTGGTTTCTGTCTCCCTTTTCAGCTGTCCCATCCCAAATACTTACACCATGCTGCTGGAAAATGGGAATTCGAGCAAAGCTCAGTTCAAGATGAAAATCTTTTCCTTTGTCAACAACTCTGTGGTTTACTTACACTGCAGAATCCGTATTTGTATGGAGTCACCAGGAAGCACCTGCAGGACTGTAAGTGTTTTGTTCTGATATGATATTCCCCACCCCCTCCTCCAAAATATTTTTTACTCAGTGCCATATGGAGTCCTGCAATGGAATGGAAGGAGTAATGTTTTCAAACAAGGTTTAAAATAACTCTTGAGGTTTCCTTTGTTCTCTGCTGAGAGCAGAGAGGAGTGGGGAAACACTGCAACCATATGGAAGTGTCAGCTTTTCTTCCTGTTGCTCATCCTCCTAGAAAAAAAGAGCATGGAATAGAGTTGGGGAACCTGAGAGCTGGACCTTTCACTCATTTTAGGGATGACTAAAAAGCAATGGAATTAGGCTGGTTAGAAAAGTATCAGCTCAGATGGATGTGTCACAAAATGTGAACTCCCAGAGCTGCAGTGTCAGAAGAATGTCTGAGTAAATTTATATATTTTTCTGTCCTTTTTTTTTTTTTTTTCTTATCCCCTGCAGATTTGCTTCTTCAACTAACAGTTTAGGTGCCAGGAAAGGAAGCTCAGTGTCATTAAGTTTCTAGGGCTGTGACTTTAATAGAGTTTATTATGGCTTTTTAAAGCAATAAACCGAGCCGTGTTCTGATAAGAACCGCAGTTTTTAATTGTCTGTGCTACAAAGCATTGCATTGTTTCTTTTTACTTGCAAGTAAGTGATACACAGCTTTATCTAAAAATGTGTTGTTACCATAGGCATAAGAAAAAATACGTTTAACTGATGGCTTCTTTTTTCCTTACTAGCAGACACTTGGGAATTCTCCTCTTCCTCTGCCAACCTTCCTGGCTCTTTTTCTCTCAAGGATGTTTTCATTAGCAGTTTGGTGTTCCCCCATTGTTTAACACTTTCCTCTAGCTCTAAATAGCACAGTTTAAACCCATTATAAAGCAAATTATCTCTTCCTAAAGGATTTTAAAAGGCTACCAGAAGATGCTTGTTTCCTTTCTCAAAGTATAAGGCTTCCTCCAGATTAAAAAAAAAAAAAACAAAAAAACCCAAAACTAGTAGGGACAGGAAACATGACCAACAATACTAAGATGGCTCCAGTTTTTGCAGCTGAGTATGAATATAAATATATATATATAGGATGCATTTTTCTTTCTCCTATGCAAAATTTACCCCTATGAGAAGTCAGTGAATTCAGTGTCTTCAATTGAGGCTAAATTGTCATGTGGGGAAGACAAGTACCAGGCACATCTACACAGGCTGAGCAAGGGATTTTACAAAGAAGGGAGGAGAAGCTGCAGATGGTGCAAAGATCAATGAAGACGAGCAAAAACAGAGGATATTTGTAAATAATGAAAGTTGGCTGGGAAAGTGCCCCTGGGTCTGGGATCTGACCCTCTGATCTGTTACTCTGGGGAACAGTGACTTGCTTCAAGGCAGGTTTAGCTCAGCTAATCACCCACACACTCAATACTTACATCTTGTATTATTCCTTCTTACTCTGTCTATTTATTCCTTGTTTTCTCTGTGGAAGGGAGTAAGGTGATCTAAAGTTTGGAGCTGAAAAAAAATATGGAGTGGCTGAGGAGAAAAGTAGTAAGAAATGAGTAAGAAAAATTACTTTGAATGGGAAGAGGAGTGATGTGCACCACCATGCAGATGTTTGGTGGAACGTGGCCATGTGGAACCAAAAATTCATTGCCATCAGGGAGCAGCTACGTAAATGTCTTCTCTAACAGATCCACCTACCTGGGAAAGCTGTTTGAGGGCAGACCAAAGTCATAAATAACCACATGGGTGTTTTTCTGGGGGCTGACCCAGCTGAACACACTGTTGCTGGCAGTGGATTGTAGAGGTTTTCCAGTGGAGCCAAACTGGTAACACTGGTGAGACATTCTGGTGTAAACAAGCTGCTGAGACACCCTGCTGATTTTGTTGGTCATGGTATCGTGCTGCCATTTCTCTGGGGGTTTTTTGTGCCCTTCCAGGAGAGCCACAGCACCCTTTGAATAAAGCCAGTAGGTTTTGGTCCCCACCAGGGACCTTTAAGCTGTGACTTAAAACAAGAAAGGCAGCTAACATAAAAAAAGGAAGTGCACCAAAAATGCCTGTGGAAGTGCTGCTCACACAGGGCTAAAGCAGCTGATGCCCAGAATCCCACAGGACAGGGATTGCAGCTCCCAGATCAGTGGTTCACATGGCACTGAGGTTGTGGGTAGCTTCAGAATGACACATGGCTTGGCAGGGTCTGAAAGCTGCTGCTGCTTTTGCTGGTGCTGGTTGCAATATTTACTGTGCCTGCCATGGGCAGCAGAAACATCCCAACAAAAGTGCTGAAATTGTAAATTTATCATCTGGCATTGGTGATAAATTTATTCTCCCATTAGGTTTCTCTAAAATAAACAGACAGTTAATGAAAAGGTTGTCCGTGTGAAATGTCTGTTCACAGCAGTGTGTTCCAGTGTGACTAATTACAGATTTTATACTGATTTTTCCCTGATGCCATTTCTTTTGGTGCTAATTTCAGTTTAACACAGCATAACATTAAGAAACAAAAGGCCAGTGGTGAGAGTAGCCCTGGGCTTTCACAAGCTCACCAGAAGGCTTTGTATTTTGAATTAGTAAACCACATGACTTGTTGGAGTTTGAATTGATCATTGCAGAGATGCCATGCGAGGGCTCGAGTCCTGAAGGCTGGAGAAACCATTGCCCTGCAGAGAACATCCTGGGGACCCCTGTGTAAATCAGCTGGTGAGTTGTGAGCAGACTATTGTGCCAAGATTATTTTGTACTGGCAAAGGAAAAAAAAAACCTGAAGCTCTGTGACACACAAGGTTTTTGTGCCCCTCTGTATTTCCTTGGGAACAGGCATTGCTGCTGGAGCCACGTGGCAGCCTGGAGAAGCACATGCCCTCCTCAGAGCAGGGACTGTCAGGTTGTCGAGGGAATGTGGAAAAGAAGATAAAGTGCTTTTGTGTGGCTGTTTACACAAGGTAACAAGTGCGACAACCGCAAAACCAAACAATTATTTCAATTGTAAAGTGTGAAAGCGGAGTGATCTTTCAGACTGCAATCTGTTTTCCAAGTGTTTGCACTGCTGTTAGTCTGCAATTGTTTGGGGCTCTGAAGTCCCAAATCAGAGGATGTAAGAGATTTAATTGTGTTTCCTTTGGCTCCCTGGTATTGATTTCATTACCACGGTGAGGGGAAGTGGCAGAGCACAGCTGATGCACAGCACCCTTGGTTAATTTGGTGCAGCACAGGTTAATTGAGGGCAAACACCAGCACTGGGGACAAGCAAGGTCTAATTTGTTATGAACCTGCTTTTTCTGAATTTAACCTGAATGATGCTTTCAAGGGTGCCTGTGGTCTCTCATGTTTTCAGTCATTTGGCCCCCTGCAACTCTACATTCATAACTTCTTAATGTAAAGCACTCACTAAGAGTGTTTTGGCTCACCAATATCAGAGTCTTAACTCGTGGCTCCTGTGAATAGACAGTTCATAATGTTCTTTTGGACCTAGGAACTGGCTCTGACATAGAAGAATGTATTTTTCTTCCATTACACAGTCTGTTCAAACAGGCCCTCAGTGCTCATTTCTGAATTAGTTCTTAAAAAAAAAAAAGGCAATTAATGCAGCTCTCTTTGTTTAGCTCTTACAAGTAGCTCTCAATCCTATTTTTGTTGTAGACCCTGATTCATTTCTAATTTTGAAAAATGGCCATTTCCCAAAAGGGCTTCTGATGAGGGGAGCTTTCTTTGGGTTGTGCTAAATTGATTTCTAGGAAAAGGTGGCACTTTAGGATGCTGTCTCTTATTTCCAGTTTGGATAATCACACCACATTCTCAGTGATTTACATCTCTGTGTTGAAGGGGATGACATGAGTGATGATGTCAGATAATAACAGGTGTAAGTGCTGCAGTGAAACATGGAAAATTTCACCTGCTCTGCCAACACATGGTCACATGTGATGGCAAAGGTTCCATGTTCTCAGGAGGGCCTGCTCTGTGTCTGGCTACAGGCTGCCTTTTCCACTGTGCATGTTCTACTTTATTCCTTTGTTTTACACTGAAATTCAAAAATGAGACTAAATACATTACACACCACTGCTTTGACCTGTCTTGGAATGATGCCCTGGGTGTTCTGTAGCTTGAACACTGCTCTTACTGACCTCTGTGGCTGCCAGCAGCTCCCTTTGGCCAAAACCCTTGTTTCTAATTGCAGGCATGTGTGCAGTGGTACTCATCTTCTGTGTACCTCAGGTACCACACCAGTGCCTGGCAAAACAAGTGCTGTCCTGAAAATGTCAGAAACAAATGCATGTTTCTGTAGGTGCATCGAGCCTTTGCAGGGAGGAATGATAAGAACTTGTACAAACATGAGGAGAGGCATAATAATAAAGGGAGAGGAGTTTCTGCTAGCAGATTTGGTGAAATACATGGAAGTGGTTAAAAGTACACACAGAGAATCCTTCCCCAAATACTCTGTGCTTGAAGAGCAGTTTCTTATATGATGAAAGCAAATAAAGTCATTTTTACAATCATAGATGAACAGAGGCAGGATTAAGATAGGAGAATGCTTCACCTCTAAAGTACTGCTGAAAGTCAGGCAGCATTTTAAAAAGTCACCAGTACTAATTCTTTAATTCTCACTTTAGCTGAAAATCACACTCATCACTGCAGGAACTCTACACTGGTATGTAAAGAGAGGACATGGTCTGTCCTCACACCCTTTCCATGAGAATCACCCTCCCCAGAAAGCTGATACACTCATATAGCACAATTCTCTACTGGGATGTTGGGTAATTAATATGCAGGGCTTGTTTCTCTCCCCAGTAAAAGATTCAGGAGTTTCAAAGTTTTTTTTTCTTTCACCTCTTGATTTTTTTTTTTTTTTAGCATCTGATTCAAAGAGAGGGAAGCAGGCTGGAATGAGAATTGGATCCATCATCCTCATAGCCCTTGCTGTGTTTGGTTTTGTGCTGGGAGTTGTGACCCTTCTCATTTTCCAATACCAGCGAAAGACAGGAAGATACAACCTCAGGATCAAGTCTGACAACTTCAGCTACCAAGTGTTCTATGATTAGTGATTCACAGGTTACTCCATGTAAGTACTGAATTATCATCAGTTGCATTTTTTAGCTGCTTATCTCTTTCTGAAACGGTGAAATACCTGTAGATGACCATCTTTTATATAAGAATATTTGAACCTGCTGTCCTTTTTGCTGTGGGTAAATGCCATATAAGTAAAAAAAATTCCTACTGTTCTTCCTTGTTTTCAAATGATGCAAACTACGAGAGGAAGAAGACAGCATTGTGTCCTTCATCTTCAGTCATGGCTTTGATCTCAGTCAGAGCAAATGGCACATCAACTTAGAAAACACCAATAGGCATTTCCACAAAAAAAGTCATAATTTTTGGGTTTAAACCAGTGACTGGTGCAATAAAGGAGAGAAACTTTACCACTCTCTTTAAAAATTTTCCTCAGAAGTGATCCCTTTCTGCAAAAGCTTGGGTTTAATTATTATTTTTTGAGTTTTGTTTTTTTGGTTTTTGGTTTTGTTGGGGTTTTTTTTCGTTTTTTGTTTTTTTTAGAAAGTAGTGGGATGTTAAACACAAAGAGCTTGAAATTTTGAGCTGCATATGCAGTGCTTACATGTGCCTGCAGAGAGTCTGAAAACACGGCTCTGAGGTGACTTAACCACTGCCACTTTGTAAACGTTTTGGCTTCTTTTGGTTTTCTGTAATTTGGCAATTACAGAAAACCACCTAAACCCATGAAGAAGAAGGAAGAAGAAGGTGAAGAAGGACTTAAACAACACCCCAAATCCTCCATCTTGACTCATATGTATTACTATACCCTAAAATCTTAAATCTAAGTTTCTAGCATTCCAACACCATGTGGTCTGCCTCTGACACTTGGGAATTTAACACTTTTTCAGGATACCACAGGATTCAGCACTTTTTTCTGTAAAATTAATCTGTTCCAGCAGCTCAGCATCATTTGCATGCTTGTCTCTTTAAGAGGAGGAAAGAGAAGTGAGAAAGCTGGCAGGCTGAGAAACAGCACCCAACACCACTTCACAGCTCAAGGATGTTTGCTGTGGATGGAATTCTGTTCCTGGAAACGTGTTTATTTGTCATTATTGCCAGAGTTAGTCAGTAACCATTCCCTGGTGCAGGCCTCCTTCAGGACAATGCCACAGCCTCAGTAAATGCTCTGGACACATCCTGATGGCATCTGCAGATAATTGATTCACTGAGCACAGTCATGTTTAATATACACCACAGGCAAAGGGCAGGGAACGCTATCCCAGCCTCCTGCTTGTAAGTCTTGAGTGGTCACATTTAGCTGTATTTCCCTGTCTTTTATCCCTCTTATCCATCTCTGGGCAGCTCCTGGGAGATGCCTGCAGGTGAGGGTGATGCTCTGGTGGCTTCTCAAGGGCTGGATGTGCCAGGAGTCCCAAGGGAAGGTGGCCAGGACTCCTTGGTACAACTCCAGCAGGTGTGGTTCCATCAGGGATACAAATCCCACCACTGAGCCATAAGGGGGATATTGAGGTGCATTGAATTAAAACCTACACATGAAATCCCTGAGTGTCTCCACAGAGCAGGAATGGCTTCTCTTGCATTCATCATTCTGCTCACCTGAGTAATACCTCGTGGACATGGGAATTCTGGAGTTGTGCAAAGAGGTCGTAGCATAAAGGATATTGTTGATGCCTTGAGAAGGCTGACCTGGAACAGAGACTGGACAGAGCTGGAGAATAAAGCAGAGATTTATTGAAAGGCTTTTAAGGATACACCTTGGGCAGGACAAGAGCCTGGCCAGGGCTGCACCAAAGGTGGACCCAAAATGGTCCCAAAATGGTCCCAAAATAGATGACTCGTCATGAGGTCTCACACTTTTATAAGTTTTGGTCCATTTGCATTTGGTTAATTGGAGTTAATTGTCCAATTACCACTGCAGATTATGAAGTCTCACCCTTCTTGTTTTCTCTCTTCAGTCCACTGTTGTTTATGCTTTTGGGACTGAAAACTTGTACTCGTTGTCCTTGGTCTCCATCTGGAAAAGGATTTTTTTTGTCTCCCTACTCTGTCAAGAGAGCTGACTGACACTGAATATGAGACTCAGAACTGCACCCCTGGGCAGCACAGAATCTGAAAAACATGAAAGCCAAAACTTAAGGCATCACTGTCAGGCTCATAACACTTCTACATCATGATGGAGTCTCAGTTAATGGCTCCTTTGTGGAACTGGAACTACTCAGCTCTTCTTTCCTGTGTATTTACTGTCCTTGGAAGATAGTTGATTACCTGTCTCAATCCTGATTAATTTGGTTTATATTTTTTTTTCCTAGTGGGATCATATCTCATCACATGGAGAACTGAAGTTTGTCTTCACTCAGCATTTGCCTTTCCTTGCTCTACACAACACTGTCTCTTTCAAATTAATGTAATATTTAAAAGGCTTCTATATCCCCTTTTCTCCCCTCCACCTCTTTTTTTCCTTAGCAATCTGCTTCTTCCCTGGTGTCTTGGGAATTCTTTGTGACAGCAGCTCCAGGTTGAAGGGAATTTTGGCAGTTTTTCCATTGATAAAATAGAAGGGAAGAAAACAAAGGCATCTGGCTCTCTCTTCAAGTTCCAAGATGGTTTTCTTACTGTGACATATCACTATGAGCTCATCTTAGCATCACTTGTGCCATTAATATTGACAAGCTGCATGTTTCCATTGATATTCAAGGAAGTAAATCAGCAAACCCTCAGAGAGATCTCTTTTTCAGTTTGTAATTCACTGTTTACTCAGGGTGAGGTTGAAACTTTGAGCTGCAACAGCTTTGAAGACCTAACTGTGCAACGCCTTAAGCATACAGAAGCTGGGGAACAAGCATTGGATTTGCCACCAAGAAAGGAAAAGCCACTGGGGATCTGGGGCTGAACATACTCAGGGTGTTCTTCAGCATGACTTTTTAAATTTGATTCATTCTGTAATTGACAAGAATTCAGTGGAAAAGAAAGAAAGAAAGAAAGCAAGCAAGCAAGAAAGAAAGAAAGCGAAGAAACTATTTTTGTTGCTGGCAGCCCATGTTTTTCCAGATGAATCAATTAGTACCTGTGTATTCTGCTTAATTAGACCCTAATGATTGTGCAGTCAAGCCACACAGTGCTGGCCACTTAATTGAGAGCCCTCCAATTGCAAATGAAGAGTTATAAATTTGACCTGAATTTTGCCTGGCTGCAAGACCATCAGTGCAGCAGCAAAGGCTCCGTTTACACAGTCCATTGGGTACAACAAAAGTCTGTTCAGCTGGATAAACTGAGGCAAAAATCTCTTCCACGCAGTCAGCATCTCCTGCAGGGCTCTTTCCTGGGCTGCTCTTCTTTGCTGGCCCAAATCTCCACCCCAGTGAGTGTGTTGGAAGATGGGAGGTGAAGAGGTGTCAAGAACTTGTCCCACCAGCCCTTGGTTCTGTTTGCTGCAGTCACTCCTCCTACACAGTGATAATCTGCTGTGCCTTAGACATTTATAATAAAAATATTTATTATAAACAAATATTGTGCCTTAGACATTTATAACAAAAATAATTCCTCCTTAAGCTCAGTGGAGACCATTATAAATAACTCTTAGTGGAAGATGGTCCTTAGCTTGAAGTCATGGATATTTCTAGTAGCCGTGGCACTGAGGTGCTGATTTTTGGGAATAGCACGGGAAAGTGGCTTTTCTATCCTCCTAATCCAATTTCTATTAGGTATTAAGGTTACTGGGTGAAAGACTTCCACATTTTGCAAAAGGTTGAACTGATTGATTTTAGAGTTTTTATATATACCTTTTAAATATATCAGTGAATTTCAGAGTGATCATTTGCATTCTGCTTTAGATTCAGGTGACTCTATAAGGAGTAAGACATTTTTGACTTGTCTTTTTCTTATGGAAATAAAAGTTACAAGATCCTGATTTTTTTTAAAAAAAACAACATTTAGTAGTAAGTAGTGAAACTATAAATTATCTTCGCAGTCTTAATCTGATGAACNTAAGGAATGTAAACATTTCTTATTTACATGAAAGAGCTTGGGAACTCAACTCAGAGTTCCAAAACATCAGAAGGCTTTTTGCTTTAATATCAAGAGCAAGTCTGAGACATGTAAAATCAGAGCCACACACAACTTCTTTGGACAACAACATAACCATGAGTTCTTGTTATGGAGGAGTCACTTAATTTTGCTCAGTTTGCTGTCAAATGTGAAATGGGTTTGCCTTCTGCACTCAGCAGCAGGATCAGCTGTTTTACTATTTTACTATTTTACTATTTTACTATAAATATTTTTTCCTAGTTTTTAGTTACAATTTAGTTACAATTTTCTAGTTTTTTCCTTACAATCCTGAACTTCTTGGAGGTGACAGGATTAGAGATCTGCCTGTTGATTTTGCTGGAGCTGTGTCATTTTCACAAGCTGAGCACTACTCCTGAGGATGAAATGTGAACCAGTAGCTTATATTTGATACCTTGCATGCTCAGCAGAAACTGTAATTTGTGACTGGGTCTGTCTATAGGAATTTTGGAATCTTAATAAAAGCAGCCTTGTAACTTATTGTTGATTTCTGTATTGTTATGTTTTCCTGTGTAATTTACTCACAGGTATTAAAGATATGCATTTGGTGGATATGGCAGTTTCTGAACTGTTCCAGGATCAGTATAATGCCCAGAAATCACTGAAAACATGACGCAGGACCTTATCCAAACCCCAGTGGACTGCAGTTACCACCAGCTATATACCTGTACCTCCTAAGAGTCTCTTTCTTCATTTCTTTGCAAAGGATTGAGTTTCATCCTTTTCAGCAAAGACAACCAAAAAAAGCATCCAACACTCCCCGTCCAATTTGTTGCAACAATGTGATGATTCAATCTGAACCTGCTGTCACACCAGCCTCCCCAGGGGTTTAATTTGCACAGTTCTGACAGCTGCTCCAAAAGAAGAATTGAATGCTCTTTGCTTGAATAAACAGGTTCTTAAAGAGTGGCCAGCTCTGCACAGCTCCTTTATCCCTGAAGAAGTTGTCCAGGGGGTCCCATCCACTGATTCCTTAAACAAATGAAAGTTTGGTCTTCTAAAATTCAGTGTTCTGACTCTTTGCCTGGCCTGTATAACTCAGGCTTGTGCTACCCACCAAGGCATGATCACTGCAGCCCAGGCTGCTGCCAATATTGACATCTCTACCATTTAAAAATATAACTGTAAACAAATAAACATGTAAATAAATAAAAACAAAATCCCCAACGTTTATTTTATCTGTGCTGGTCAGCAACAGGTGTAGTGATGCTTCCTCTCTTTTTGTTCTATCACCTGGATTAAGAAATTACCCTCATTGTGTCCAAGAGCCTCATGGATTGCTTTCAGATCCCTGTGCTGCTTTTTCCCCTTTCCAATTTGGCATTGCCCATATTTTGTTCTTTCAACGAAGCACTGGCTCTAAATAATTATTTTTTTAAAAATGGATGAAAAATATGTAGAAATGAAGATTTAGTTTTGACTTCTCACACTGTTTCCTAAAAACCACTTCAGGCCAATGGTGTGTGTGTGTGTCTGATGTCCCCATTGTTCATGAGAACACAACACTGCTGACACCTGATGCAAAACACTCACCACTACTCCTTTCCCCCACATTATAATGCTGCCAAATCCTGGTCCCGGTGGGGTTGGTGAAAAAGCTGAGATGTTGGAAAATTTCCTCATCCATTCAAATAGAAATGAGGCAGGTTTTTAATGCCCGTTTGGAAAGTTTTCTTGCAGGCTGCGGAAGGAAACAAAGGAACTGAGAAGGTTTGGCTGCAATTGATCTAAAACCATGATGTTGACCATGATTTAGTCCAAAGCCTAGAGCAGAGAGCCACCTAAAGCCTTCCCTGATCCACAGGCAGAAAATTCCCTTCCCTGCCTCTCCTGCCCTCCTTTCCCCAGTGGTTTTTCCTCTGAAATCCACAGAAGGAAGAGTTTCAGAGACCTAACACAAGTATTTACAATCATAGTGCAAGTGTAAAAGAACTGAGAAAAAGCCAGAATATTTGGAGATGGCAAGGAAAAGATCAGAGCAATGAAGTTCAAATTCAAGTATGGAAGTTTCACTAATAAAACACTGGTGTAGTGCTTGCAATGGATCTCAAAACATCCACTCACAATATTCTCTTTAAATCAGCTGGTGTTCAATCCTCTCTGTGATGAAGGCTAAAACAATTAGGATGCTCAGGGTAAATGAAAGTTTCTGCCTAGAAACTGGATTTGGTGAAATAACAAATGTAAGGAATGAATAAAATATTAGCTTTATCCAACCATCTTGTTGTGTGTTTAGGTGTGTGTTAGAGAAAGTTAAGCACATTTAGGAATACTGCAATTTTGCAGTGCAGAGAGATCAATTCGAGCTCACCTTTTTATCTTTTCCTCTCCTTGCCCTTACAGAGGAAATATTAGTAAAAGTGCTTTATTCTAGGTAATTTTCTCACTTATAAAAATATTTAATACCTTCTGGAAAATTACAAGCATTTGTAGGAACAGGTGAAGTAATAAACCTTTATTTAAACAGTACTTTTCTCCTTTTCCTGCTTTACTACAGAAGCAATCAATTTCAAAAGGGAAGTGGCATTTCTCTTCTGCAATATTTCTGTTTAAGCCCATAAAGAACACAATCATTTGGCAGCTGCTGTTCTTTAAGATGTTGAGTGTCTGGTTTTGCTACAGGTAACTCTGAGGAGGACCAGAATCTGAGGAAAATGAGAAGAGAAAATAAGCTTTGGTTACTTTATCGCTGATGCAATGAACATTTGGCAAATTGCTGCATGGGGCTTTTGCTCTTTCTTCACTGGGATCAAACCTTTGGGAAAATCCAAGGAAAAAAATTTGACATAAGCATTGAGGAGTGCTTGGCACCTCCAGGAATGATAACATTATGGAGTTACTTTCACTGGTATTTGGAGGCAGATCAGGCAGGGTTCAGTAGGATATGAGGAGCTGCATTCTCAGCAGGCTGACACAAATCCATCCCAAAAAACCTTACTCTCTCCAGGACTGTGAATCCCAGGAAGATGCTGCCCTCCTCACACAGACATTTGGGTAGAATTTACTTTCAGGTATAATTATTCCAGCAAACAATATCCCTGCATCCTTGGGAATGTGCTGGCAGCTAATAACACCACTGACAGTGTGGATTCCTCATGGCTTATGCTTAGTGAGACTGAAACTCTGCAAATCCACTCAGGAAATGTTTGGCTTTGCCTCTCAGAGTGTCTGGAGCTTTGATATGGAATTCTGGCCACAAACAATGCTCTTATTTAGTAGCTGCCTTTGGCACCTGGCAGTTTGAAAAGATGAAGGCAGGGATTCACAGCAATATTTTGCACAAATGCAGCTCTTATTGGTACATGGAGACAGAAGGGTGATGTGTTTGTTCTTGTGCCAGCCTTGAGAGGTTAATTACTGAGTGTTACATATGAAAAGTGTTCTCAGGATTATTCTAGCACATTTAATTGTGCTCTGTATCATACCTGTCCAGTGAGCAAAGTTCTCCACTGGGTTACCCAGAAAAAAAAAAAGAGAAAATATGGAGGAACTGGAATTCAGAATGTCACATTTACTAAATCCAACTTTACATTTTACAGAGCAGCTCTTGGGCCCCACCTTTGTGTGTGTCTGTAAGGAATACGTCAGGACTTACAGCTGAACAAGATGCTGTTTGCTTCTGGGCATGTTTTTATTGTCCCAGGAAGATTTTCCACCGATAATTTGTCTGAGACAACATTTTGTAGCCCATATAAAAATCAGCTGGCTTAGTCACAGGAGATGGTAGGTACTGCTGCAAATGGCCTGAGTTTCTTGGCATTTATTTGCCTACCTGTTAGCATTTATTTGCCTACCTGCTCTCCTCCTTTGCACTTGATTGGCTACAGCTGTGAC
The DNA here is from genome assembly GCA_013400435.1 of Pycnonotus jocosus. Taxonomy (NCBI): domain Eukaryota; kingdom Metazoa; phylum Chordata; class Aves; order Passeriformes; family Pycnonotidae; genus Pycnonotus; species Pycnonotus jocosus. The sequence goes on along the minus strand of VWYP01027203.1, from coordinate 24,005 downwards.
ATCGAATTCTTCAACAGGAGAAAGGCACCTCAGTTTCCTGAAAGATCTGTGAGAAGCAGGGTGTTGTGAAGTTTAAGTCTCTTCTCTGATAGAAAGCACATCAAACTCTCACCTGAGTTCTGAGAAAGCCAAAGTCAGCATGCCAGGATGTCCACACTGTGTCTTTGTCCTATTTCCTGGCTGTCCTGTATCCTGCACTTCTCTTGTGAGACATCTTGTACTCCCAAAGGTGACACAATTCTTATGTTCTTATGTACCTCTTCTGGTACTCCCTACACACACTGGAGGCTGTGTGACCTCCCTGACAAAATACGTTTGGCATCTTCCAGGTTTGTTATTTCTAGCACTTTCCCCAAAATTTAACTTCTTAAACTGATACTGGGATTTTCATGGGATAAAGCCATGCACAGCAGAGAAAGGAACACCTGGGGTGTCTGATGCTACTGACTCACTGCCTTCCTTTGCTGGAACCACAGTTGGAAGTGTCTTCCCATCCATATGAGCAGCTGATGCCTTGGGAAGGCTGACCTGGAACAGAGACTGGACAGAGCTGGAGAATAAAGCAGATATTTATTGAAAGGCCTTTAAGGATACACCTTGGGCAGGACAAGAGCCTGGGCAGGGCTGCACCCAAAGTGGACCCAAAATGGTCACAAAATTATTTACTGGTCACAACACCTTACATTTTTATAAGTTTTGGTCCATTTACTTATTGGGGTTTAATTGTCCAATTATAGTTCCAGGTTGTGAGGTCCCATCCTTCTTGTTCCTCCCTTCAGCCCACCCTTGTTTGTGCTTTTGGGTCTGAAAGTTGTCCTTGGTCTTCAGCAGGAAAAGGATTTGTTTTGTCTCCCTGCTCTGTGCAGAGCTGACTGGCACTGAATATGAGGCTCAGAACTGCACCTAAGCAGCACAGAATCTGAAAATATGAAAGCTAAAGCTTAAGGCATCAATATTTGTGCCATGTCTTGGTGTGGTGCATCTCTGCTCCTCCTGCTTTGAATTCCCCAGTGCCACTCAGATCCATCCAGCTGCTGTGACTGCCTCTGGCACTTGTCACTGAGAGCAAGATGTGACACACATTTGCCTCACAGCAGCCTTCATTCAGGCCTGTGCAGGCATCTGCTCAACTTTTCCAAGGAAATTCAAAATTAAGGGCAAGAGGTACAGTTTGAAGTTAATGTGATGGTGCCTGGGCTTTTTGAAAGTGGGGTGCTGAGTGAAAATACAACCTCCCTCTGTGCAAGCTGCTGATATTTGAGGTAATTCTTCATGGCAGCTTCTTGCTGGAATTCCTGCTGCATCTGACAGATGATGGATGAAGCAGGAGATGGAAACAAGGATGAAACAAGGCCCTAAATTGTTTCCGTGATTGTACATTTTGTTTGTTCAGAGCAGGTATTAGTGACTGTCAGCTGAACAAACTGTGTCTGTGCTCTAACAACACCTGCTTGGAGTTTGTTTTCTTTCCCAGACTCCATAAAGATGCAAACCAATCTGTCCCTATTCCAGCTCTTCCTCGGGCAGTCAGGTGGACCTTGCTAACCTACATCTGACAGAATCCCTGAGCCACACTCTGCACATTTACTGACACAGCTTTGCTCAGGTTTTCTGTCTAGTTACACACAAAAACCTGCAATTACAGCTGCTGGAGTCACTGAGTGCTTCATGGTGCCTTTGCAAACCAACCTTGCATTATTACCCTGCCCAAGTAAAACCTCATGGAAAGCTTTCCTGCATGTTCCCTGCCAACGCAGCTCTGACTAATTCACCCAGCAAAACCAGGTGAGTTAATGTTCTGTGCCTGCTTCCCAGTTTTCTGAGCTCTCTCTTGGGAACTCACAGTGGTGCCTTTGGCCTCTGCAGCCACCAGAAGCAGCCCCTCACAGCTGGACAGATGTAAGCAGCTGTTTTGAAGGGATTCACAGAGGGATTTGAACTGGCAGAGACCAGGAATGTGGCAGCTGATAAAACACCATCAGCTCTGAGGTCACACCTGGCCAAACACATCTTCCTCCTGGAGATGCCCTGGTTGAGGATCAGCCATCCAGCCCCTGACTGCTGGCAGCAGAGGCTCCTCCAGCTGAAGGGAGAGGGCAACCCTTCCTCTGCCTTTTCTCAGAGAAATTGTTTGCCCTCTTGCCAACAGGGTTTGGGTTTTATTTTTTTTTTTTTGCTGATCCTGCCATTGCTTTGCCATGTGCTGGTGCCAGTGGTAGGGGAGCACCCAAGGCTGGCAGAGGATACTGTGAGGGTGCTGAGGGCCTGGCACAGGATGCCCAGAGAAACTGTGGATTCCTCATCCTTGGAAATGTCCAAGGCCAGGTTGAATGGGGCTCTCAGAAACCACTTCTAGTGAAAAGTGTCTCTGCCCACAGCAGAAGGTTGGAAATAGATGATCTTTAAGTTCCCTTCCAACCCAAACCACTGAATGAATCTGTGATTCCAAGTCCTAAAAGTAATCTCCTGTGTTTAATCCCTGCCCTGCTCTGTAATGCTGCAAAGCCAATTTCCTCCTTCTCTTTCCCAGGTTTCATAACCACAAAAGCAGGGGGAGGCAGCTGCACTGCACCTGCCAAGGTGAGCCAGCACCCAGTTACCTGTGCACAATGTGCTTTTGTCACATTGCTTCCTTGTCACATGATTGGGCACTGATGGATTTCCCTTCCCAGTAGAAGGTGGAAGCTGCTCAGGATCTGAAATGAAAGTGTTTCGTTCCCAGGGCAGTGTTTTGTCCTGAGAACTCTTCAGCAATCTGCCAGATTATTCTGTTTATTTACCAAGCAGAGGAAGACATATAAATAACTGCTCAAAGTAGTTTGAAACCACGTCACAGGAATAGCACAAGTTCACCCATTCTTTCCCAACAAACAATAAATGGTTTTGGGCTTTGGTAGTTTTGTTTTGTTTTGTTTTCCTGTTGTGACTATACTTACATGTCAAGTTTAAACTTTTAAAAATATTTTATAATTTCTGCCATATTTTAAAGCTTAATGACACGTCTTGGCAGGGTACATTTATTACTGCACACTATATATCATATTCTTTTGTACCACAGATATACTTAAATTCTCAGTCTGTGGTTTTAGCTGACAAAGGGCTTTGCAGAGCCTTGTGGAAGAAATCTCTGTGTGATAAAGAGATCACACAAAACATGTAAAGAGCATTCCTCCCTAGATGCCTGACCTGTAACTACCTCTTAAGCCTGTGCAGGTGATTCTGACCACAGGACAGAAATTTTTTACTCATTCCTCCACACTTTTCTCAAGCTCTCCCTTTAAAACAGCAACAGATACAACAATTCAGTCGTTCACAGTTTGTTGCTACTCACTGTGTACTTTTACCTGATAAATACACATTGCCTGTGGATTTCTCTTTTCTTTGCCCTGAGGCAAATAACACATTCCTATGGAAATAAAGGCCACATCACTTTCTTTCCAGGACTGGAAGCTCAGTTATTTCTATGCTTCTTCAAGTGGAAATGGCTTCCTGTTTACAGATCCTGTCCTGTGGCTTGAATCACTCAGCTGAATAATGAACTTTATACAAGAGCATGCAGTGATAGGACAAGAGGGAATGGGAATCTTAACTTACTGTCCATCAAAGGCAAGGACAGCAGGTTTAGAGCAGATATTAGAAAGAAATTCTTCCCTGTGAGGGTGGGGAGGCACTGGAACAGGTTGCCCAGAGAAGCTGTGGATGCCCCTGGAGCCCTGGAAGTGTCCAAGATGAGGCTGGACAGGGCTCTGAGCAGCCTGGGAGAGTGGAAGGTGTCCCTGCTCATGCCAGGGTTTTGGAACTTTAAGGCCCCTTCCAACTCAAACCATTTCAGGATTTTATGAAATAACTCATCTCTTATTGGAGCCAGTGGCACAATTTAAAATTTTGTGGTCAGGTGGGTTGAGCTCAAAGAGGAAAGGCTCTGTAACTCACAGGATGGCCTCTGGCAGGAGTGAAGGTCCAAAGATTGGAGAGGAGCGTAGTGCAAGTCTTCCTTCATGTAGTTTTCCCTCTGCTGTGCACTTGGATCTACTCTCAGAAATACACCTGAACCCACCCTCAGGAGAGATTCCAGCCCACCTGCCCACGATCCCTCTGGAAGGCATCCCATGGCCTGAAGAGGATTTGAGACCTGATGCATGTGGGAAATATTTTAGCTCTTCCAACTGCTGCCTTCACAGAGGTGGATGAGCTCTCATTTTGTACATTCCCATATTTATATGCAATGACAAATTTATTTACAACTGATCCTTAGAGATGACGTAATTACCTTTTTTATAGTTCCCATTTCTGTTGATAATGATCTGGTGAAGCTGTTGACTCTCTTCTCACATTGCTGCAGGGAATTTCCCCAGGCTAGAGGGACAAATCAAGGACAGCCATTAGTGAGGTGTGTCATTATTTCTGTCCTTCCCCTCCTCATTTTTTTTTTACCAGTTTTGACCAGCTAGAAGGTGAACAGAAACTTTCTTGATTAAAAGTGCACTATAGGTGTGCCTTTTGGAGGTGTCTTGCTGTGTGATTGATTGCCTCACAACTGAAAACTGATTTTCATTCCTGCTCATTCAAAACTCCTCTGTCTTCCTCCTTCCCCCTTTCACCTGGGGTAGACAGAATCCTCTCCCTCTTCAGCCAACAGTAGTTTGGCTGAAAATACTTTGAAAAAAAACTATAAAACTGAATTCTTGCAAGGCTGGAGTGTATCTGGTAAATTCACTACACCAGCAAGATTAACCTACTCATGGTTCGGGTGGTAAATCTCGAAAAAATCAGAACCCTCCTTGGTTTTGTTCTTTTACACATAGAAAAGCAAAGATATTGTTGACTTGGAGAAAGAAGGGAAAGCTTTGGGATATTAAGGGAGTTTGGAGAGCCAACCACAATGAGTCAAATCTCTGGCTTCACGAGCTACGAGTGGATCCTTTCTGGAATCCTGCAAGAATATCTTTGGCTGATTCACTTAGTGGAGAGAAGACCAGCCTGGGATAGAAAATGTGTTTTTCCAGTCAGATAATGAACCTCTAAGTGCTCCTCCCTCCACCCTATCTCTGTACTGGCAGCAATGACAATAACTCTTAATTTCAAGTGGCATGAGTTTGGGAAGGTGTTGCTTTCCAGTGCTATTATGCAGGAAATAAGCGAACCCACAAACCTGCCTATAGATCCAAACAGATAATGAGATTCCTTTCCAGCCTGACCTCATGGAGAGCTGCTGTGCTGTGCACTTCAGCCTGGAGATTGTTTTGTCCTGCTTACCAAGAAGAGATCTGCCACTCCTGAGAGCTGCTCTGCTTACCTGTCCCCAGATGACACAAAGCTGCACACGCAGCAGTGAGGGCAGGGGATTTACAAAACCACATTTGGGAAGGGGGGAAGATGCTTTTAAGTGCACATGACAGTACAAACCAAAGTGTTTATAACGTGACTAGAGCTGGGACAAATTTCAGCACATCACCTGAACACGCCAGTGGAATGTGCTCTGGTTTCTAGTTGGGATCTCTTTGAGTTTGGAGGAGTTGGGCTGTGGCCAAGCCATGGTTTCTTCCCAAATCTCCTCTCAGGTGGTGCAGAACTGGTCCCTCCCTTCATCCCTCAGGTTTCCCTTACCCCAGTGCAGTCAGCCACAAGGTGCCACCGAAAAATGGACAATGGGAGAAGCCCTCAGCAATCCTGCTCTCAGGCTGGGCCATGGAACAAGGAGAAAAGAATGTGCTGAGGAAAAAGCAAACACAGATCTGCAGTGATAAGATCAGAACTGGCAACGGCGTCTTTTTGTTCTCCTTTACTGAGCAGGTTCTGACCTTTGGGGTTAATTTTAGAGACTTGGCTTCAACTTTCAGGCAGTGTTGTTTGTTTGGACAGCATCTGTAGCGTAAACTGGAGTCAGGTTTATGAAAATACTTTCACTCAGCCAACAAATCCCACAGTTAAATAAGAAATCTATAGGAAAATATACTTCAAGAGTACTTGAATTATTGCTTTCCTTTAAATATCCGGGGTGTGCGCTTTTCTTTTACACTTGCACATGAATAAATTTTCCCCATAAATTTTATTCACCTGCTGTTTGAGTCACTCAGGTTAGAAGACAGCTTTCACCTGACTGTTAACATTGCCAAGTGATGGGTGGATTCAGGATTGCTAAATAAAGGAGGGGCTCCTTCCTTGGCTGTTTCTCCCTTCCCTCTCACCTCATCCACCAGGGTAATTTCCCCTTTCCTTGTTACGTAGCAGAGCTGAACAGAAACTTGTCACAGAATCAGAGAATCACTGGGTGGTTTGAACTGGAAGGGACCTTAAAGATCATCCAATTCCAACCCCTGCCATGGGCAGGGACCTCTTCCACTTGACCAGGTTGCCCTCAGAGCCTCATCCTTGTTGGAACCCTGGGCACTGAGAATTTCAGCCTTTCTGTGCTGACAGGCACTGACCCCCAGGAAAACACTGCATTGACCTGAGGCCATGGAGAAGCTTCCAAAATTGAGTGACAGCCCTGGGATTGTGGGTGTGGAGTTTGAATAGAAGTGTGTGATATCACAGGGTGGAAAACTTGGAGTTTAAGGTTTTAGAATATAGTAATATATATATAAAGCAAGATGGAAGATTTAGGATGGAGGCCAAGTCCTTCTTTTTCACCTTCTTCTTTGTGCGTTTGGGTGGTATTTTGTAATTGGGTAGAAAATTCCTCATTGCAGACAATGAGTGTTTGGTTATTGGGTTAAAAGTAAAAATAATTTAGGTGTCATTTCATAATTGGACAATTTGTGCTTAAAAGACCTTGGAAAGAGATAGAGAGGGAACCATTTTTCACTTTGTTAGCTAGAACTCACAACTTGTGAGACTGTAACATAGATAGGAATTAATAAACATCTGAGTGTAAACATAAACTGCATCTCTCAAGCATTTAACCCCAGAGTTAACAGAAAAGAAGACAAGAAACCCACATCATCCTACCTGGCCTTGAATATTTCCAGGGATGGGGCAGCCCCAGCTTCTCTGGGCAACCTGTGCCAGGCCCTCACCACTCTCAAAATAAAGACTTTCTATTAAATATTTCATCTAAACCTGCCCTCTTCCAATCTGAAGCTGTTCCCCCTTTCCCTGCCACCACCTGCCCTTATAAATAGTCTCTCTCCATCTTTCTTGTAAGCTGAATTCTCAGCAGCTTCTTACAAGACTAATTCAGAATTTGTAGCCAGTTTTCACTTCTTGAGACTGAATCCACAGCTCCTTTTGTGTCTTCGACAGTAACTGGGAGACAGAGGCAGTAGAAATGCCAAGCAAGTGGGTTTACCTATTTGTGTCACAGCAGAGCAGAGGGGGCAGATTGGCAGTGGAGCCACTGTCCTTTGTGCTGGCCTTTTGTAGGACATGATTGTCCCCTTTCCCAAGGAGATCACAGTGCAACAAGTGACAGTGGAAGAAATAAACTCTATGCAAAATACCCTGCCACTGATCTAAGGAATATTTACAGGGGGTTTTTTTTTTCCATGCCATGCAGTAACACATCTCCCATGCAGTGATTTATGTCACATCACAGAAAAGGAGATTACTTACCAACAGCCTTTGTGATTTATATTTCACATGTGCATATATTTCTGCATTTTCTCTCTGCTGTGAGGACACACACGTCACAGGGACCTCAGCACTGAGGATTTTTCATTTCAATGACTCCTGGAGCCACGTCCCCTCATGTCCACACACAGGGGAATTTGCCACCCTCCACACCAATTTCATTTTGCAGCCTGGTCTCCATTCACCCTCAGAACCTGTTGATCAGAGAGACACGTGGTGGAGAATGAGCAATAAATGTACCTTGAGGTACTCCAGTTAGCAGCAGGTAACCATTTCTTCCTCTCTTGAAGAAATTAATTTACAATCCTTAAGCTTCTCTCTTTCTGTCCATCTACATCTTTCCACAACTTACTTTGTTTCCATAAAAATAAATTAATAGAATACATGTCCTCATGTTGTTCAGTCACTTGCATATTTGGGGTTTAAGCTTTCTTCAGGAAAACAAAAAGGTTTGAAATTTTCAAATTGAAATAGAAAGTGCTTGAAATTTCCATATACCAGTTCTTCACTTCTTGTGGCACTTATTGATCTGCTGCACTATTTCAGATGAAAACTTTTCATGCCAGATGTGGGCAGATTTTTAGTCTCTAAGGAGTGATATCTGTAGTCTTCAGGAGATCTTTGTGGAAGTACTTCAGCCAGATATCTAACCACTAAATTTCTCTGTTAATAAAACAAGGGAAATCCATCTCAGCAGAACCCTTGGGGCAGATGAATTGTGAAATGTGGCCAAATCATGTTTCTAGAAGGTTCTGAAAATCTCAAAGAGCAGCTGCTGTAGAGATGCAAACTTTGGGGTTGTTTCACAATCCTTAGGCACTGAAATCAAATGACTGGCAATGTCAACATGAGCTTGGAGGACTTCAATGGATATTTTAATTAATAATTAATAATTAAGTATTTAATGCTGTTTTATTTGCTAGTGATCATAGATCCTCTTGCTATGGTATGCACTCTACGCTTGAAATACAGAATCACAGAATATCCTGATTTGAAAGGGACCCACAAGGATCAGAGTCCAACCCCTGGCCCTGCACAGACACCCCAAAAATCCCACCCTGTTCCTGAGAGTGTTGTCCAAACTCCTGGAGCTCTGACAGCCTATTCCTTGTTCAGTGCTCAACCACCCTCTGGAGGAAGAACCTTGTCCTAAAATCCACCCTGAACCTCTCCTGGCACCACATCCTGCCATTCCCTCCATCCCTGTCACCAGAGAGCAGAGCCTGGTGCTGCCCCTCTTCCTCACACACATTTCCTTCGCAGGGCTCACCCAGGAACCTGAAGGTTTGTTTGGCGATGATTCATTGAAAGAACGGGTGCTTTAGAGAAGGATCATTAGCTCAATTGCCTGCGATAAGATCCCTTCGTTTCTGGGTGCATTTTTGCCAGATAAATGTGCCAGCTCATCCTGTGTTTGTTTTGAAAGCCAAGGACTGATCAGGCTGCTGGAGGAGAAAGTCTCCAAAGCCTGCAAAATTATTGAATTAATACCCCTCGGGAGAGCAAACCAGACCAAATTAAAGCGAGGAAAGAAAAGAGCATTCTAAGGAACTGAGACAAAAAGAAATAACAGCAGAGGACAAGTCTTAGTCATTGATCTCCCGCTGGAGCCCTCGGAGGAAGACAGCAACAGAGCCTTCCATTATATTCAGTCCTGAAACGAAACAAAACAAGAATATGGGTCCCATCCTCCTCCCATTAATGCTGGCAGGCCCCAGAAGAATAATTTGCATTCCAGCTAAGCCCTTGTTGTTTTCATATCTGACCTGCAAAAGGGTTTCTCAGAAATGAGCTGGAACAGGCACAGAGAGCTGAGCCCACCTGGCAATCCTGTGAACCTGGAAAGGAGCTTGATGTCTTTGAGCTGCCCCAGAGCAACATCACAGGAAAATTCAAAACCATCTTAAGCTGAAACATCTTTCACAAACCTATGGGGTGGGTGCAAACAAGGCTGTTTAAACTCCTTCTTCACAAATGTCACCGTATTCTTGTTCCCACACCTGTGTTGTGCAGGGACATTTTTGGTGAGGCTTTGGAGCACAAAAAGGGATTGTGATGCCATGCCTGGGTGTACTGAGCACTCATTACAGGTAATTATCTCTTTTTTTCTCGAAGTACATAAAGGTTAAGGCTGTTTTTCATTGTGAGGAAAAAAAAAGCAGCTAGAAGCATTCAATAATCCACACACTGATGGAATTGACTTTGTCACTAATTGTGGTAATTGGCACTGACATTCTGTTGTGGTGCTGAGGTCAGGCAGAGAGTGGGAGAGTCAGGCTGTGTATTTTTAGAGAGGGAGATTTCTGTAACTCTATATCCACGCTGGATGGGGCTCTGAGCAACCTGTTGTGGTGGAAATTGTCCCTGCCCATGGCAGGGGGTTGGATTGAGATGATCTTTAGGGTCCCTCCCAAAACAAATCATTCTGTGATTCTATGCTGTGCACACCTTCAGGGTAATGTGTCTTATAATGCATGCAATAATATTCATATTTGTATAATTACATGAGTCACCTATTATCTCATTTTTATATTTGCTCACTGCTTTGAAGAAGTTCATTATATTGCCATTTACCTGATTCATGCCTTCATTCATTTACTGTTTTGAATGATAAATGCCAAAGTTGAAGGCTGGTTAAGTGTTTGCGAATAAATCCCAGATTTTCCATGGGATGATTCTATAGAAGGCATACCTGTCTAGAAAATCAGGTTGTAACTGCCTTGCTGCCAGGTGAGCAAAAGTCTGAACTCTTTGTGGAAGAAAAATTGAACTAGTGGAAGAAAATTTAAACAAACTGCCTGTGTATTCCTCTGCATGTTGAGCTAATGAGAAATCCAGTGTCCCTGAAATTCAGAAACCCAGTGTCCTTGAAATTCAGAAACCCAGTGTCCCTGAAATTCAGAAATCCAGTGCCCCTGAAATTCAGAAACCCAGTGTCCCTGAAATTCAGAAACCCAGTGTCCCTGAAATTCAGAAACCCAGTGTTCCTGAAATTCAGAAATCCAATGCCAACCCCTCTTCCTGAATGCTTGGCAGGGAGCAGCTCCATTGCCCTTGTGCTGTTTGTGCAGAGGGATCCAACCCAGACTGGACCCCAAGGTTGCTCAAACATGGAATATTTGGCTGCTGCACACAGTTGGTTAAATTCACTCAAACATACAGAGTGAATTCTTGGAGGGAAATCACTTATTTAGCACAGCAACCAATTCATGATCAGCAATCAGTCCTAAGACAGAAGAGATCCCCTCATACCCTTAGCACAAGTACATTTTCTTCATATCTTCTTATGAAGATATCTTTCTTCTTATCTTTCTTCTTATCTTCTAATTCTGGTCCTGAATCTTTTAGATCTTGCACCTGTCATTGAGACAATGGCAAATGTATGATTGGAGCCTTTCCTTGCAAAAACAAAAACAAAACATAACACAACAAAAGAAACAACAAACAAATAAACAAAATCACAAAAACAAACAAACGAAACCACAAAAACAAACAAAAAAAAAAACAGAGAAAAGCTTCCACAAATGCCTTCTCTGAATAAAAAGAGGTAACACATTCTCCCCAGTGATATCTATGCTTCTAAAATAGTGTGGGCCAGGGAAAGAGGTGATGCACTAAACTTCTAATCTCTCACAGTGTTTAACTCT
>VWYP01027203.1:0-12748 GCA_013400435.1 Pycnonotus jocosus | reverse complement strand
TTTGTAAAACCTCAACACTTTGAAAAAAGGTAATGGAACTCTGGAACCCGATCCTGGCTGTGGTGGTATTTTTCACATTGTGTTGAAGCAAAAGTAATGATTGACAATGAAAAAAGGTGTAGGTATGAGATAGGGCAGCCTAAGATGGAGCAAAGTTTTCTTGCACAGTCATTACCTAAAGCATGTCAAAGAAAATGATCAACGTGGATCACCAACATGATCAAATGGTCAACGTGATCACTGGCAAAAGAAAAATGCTCCATTGAAAGGTCTTTAGTTACCTTTTTTCCCCCATAGATAACAGACTATTGAAAAACAAAACCTGTTTACATGAAATCTCCCTGAGAAGTAGACTGTTTTCACTGGAATTATCATGGAAATCTTATCACAACACTTCTTCCCAAAATATTGTCAAACGAGTTTGACTTTGCCTTTATAATTGTGTATTTTGGATAACATTGCCATTTCATAGAGTTGGGAAAGCAAAGTGTTTAAATTCAGGTAAGAGTCAAAACCAGCCTGCTCAGCCTTAATGCAACCAAAACTTTCCTTCAGATTGAAAATTTTGTTTTTCACAGCACCTCATAGCTCTGTGGAGGGTGGTGACATTTTGAGTCTTGAGGTTAAGGTTCAGAATCTTGAAACAACAGTGATTCCTGTGGTTCTCACACCTACTACTACTTTTGTTAATGCTGAGCCCAAACAATTTTCAAAATTTTGTGGCTCACTTCTGTGGACTAAGGCTGGGAAGGGGAAAAAAGTGATTTATAAAACACTCTTCTTAAAAACACCCTGAAATATCTATGGCAAAAAGGTGCTGATTGAATGAATTCTTCATTCCAGTATCTATAGGAAAAACAAAATAATTGCTCACAAGTGTTGATACAGAGCATCAGATTTGTGGTTATTGAAGTTGTGCTGTTACTGTTGGCAACAACCCCTGGCTCAGGGCTCTTGAATTCCACTCTGGAACCCACAGGTCATTTCTTTATTTCCATCTGTGGTCTATGATTAATGTGGGTATTTGTTCTCTGACACTGGGGTATTTTAATGTGCCCCTGCAGCAGATGTTGTGTTGGTGATGCTGCTTTGTGGACAATTGGAATTTCTTCTCTGGAATATTTTTCTCTTTATTTTTCTGCCCAGAGTTATGGGGAATGCAGAGCTTTATCCCCTGGCAGAGCAAACCAATGGAAATGCACAGCACAGGAGAGAGAAGTAAAGAAATGAAACCACAGAAACAGCACGGAGTCATTGGTATAAATCCAGATTATCTGAGTTTTTCTGATTCTGGTTCTAGAGCCACCTTGGCTGCTCTCTGCAGTGCTGCTGGGTGAGGCAGAACATCCTCTGATGATGTTGTGCTTTTGGTTTTGTGCCCTGCCCAAATGCAGAGCACTCCCCCCTCTCCCAAACCCCTCTCCTGCACAGAAAGCTTCTCCCTGTTTTTGCTACCCTTATTTCCAGAGCATTTTGACAAATCCATGTTTTGGAAGCCTCAGGGATTCCAAAGCTACACTGTGACCTGTGGGCACTGATTTGTTTCAGCTGCATCCCTGATTCTCTACCTGTTCTCTTTGTCCTGGTGTTTTTCACCTGATTCCTCTTCCATTTGCTTTTCTCTGGATAATCCAGTGCAAGGCTGGGAAGGAAAATGTGGGTTTAATTTGGTCAGAGCCAGTTGGAGCCCTCTCATCACCTTTGTGGCTCAGCACCTTGCCTTGCCAGTCCTCCACAAAACTCTGCTTTGCCAGCTGTAAACAGCAAGTTTATAATGCATTGAAAAGTATCTCAACATGAACTTCAAATTCCCTAAATTCAGGAGACAAACAGAGGTACCTTTTTCTCTTGTTTCTTTCCATTTCTCTAATTTTTTTTTCCTATTTTTCCCCCATTTTCCCAAAAAATCGTGACTTTTCTTAGTCTGGTTTGGGCTTTTCTGGGCTGAGCTTTGGATCTTATTTTAAGAAAGTCTTCAGTGTGGTTGATGTGTGAGAAGGGACACTGCTGGAACATGATTTGTTGTTTAGGTCTCAGGCAAAGACAATTTATACTGTTTCAATACCCAGTGCTAATTCCATCTAACTTCCTCATATCTGATTAAATTTTAATGCTTCTCAGAAATATTTTTTTTTTTACCCTGTAACATTTTAAACCCTCATGACCTGTAAGTTTTGAGTGCACATTTAAAGCCAAACACTTTGAATGTTTTGGGGCTTTGGGGATTTATCACATCTGTGCTGTTTGAAATCACACCAAATTAGAAATGCACAAATCAGTTGACAAGAAGAGAGTTGTTTAAAAAAAAAAATACAACAAACAAAAAACCACAAAATGCACATTATCTCTGGCATGTACAAATTTCAAACATTTGAAATTTCTAATTTCAAATTACAAAAGGTAGCTTTTCTGGAAGCAGTATTAGACATGGGAGAATCTCGTGATTTATGATTAATGAGAGTGTAAACATAAAATAAAACCCTAAGAGACAGAGTTAATATGTAATAGGCTGACAGAGAAACAAACCCAGTGGTTTCCTCTGAATAATGCAGCTGTGCATTGCTCAGGGGGGTTGAGCTCTCTGGAATCACAATCACACACTGAGGAACTGAGGAGAAAATTCAGTGGTAGGGCACTTCTTACCTGGTGTGGTTGTAAATAATGCAGAATGGCAGCTGGAAATGTCACTGACCCACAGCTAGTATTAAAATTATGACATCAATATTAACAATAATAATAATGACAACAAAATTACAACAACAACAACAATAACAGCAATAATAATCTTGAGTGATTGTAGAAGGCAGGAAGGTTTGAATGTCTGAAATCCATGTTATGAGCACACTTTGTGACACTGCAGGTCCATCCTGCTTCTTAAGGCTGTTTCATTCACCAGCATTTCCTTGTGGGAACAGGTTGGCCACAGAGCCCAGTTTGTGTTATTCTAAGATGAGGAAACACATTTTGATTTTTACCAGTGACAGTTATGTGAGCTTACAGACATTTTTACACACAGGGGAAGTACATTTCTTACCTAAAAACCCCATTTTTCCTTCACTCCTAACACCCACAGACCAATGCACATCCTCACTGACAGTATTGACACGATTTTGGAAGTTCTTGGACATGTAAGTTTGGTGCTACAGCAGGATAAAAGAAGTTAAAACCAATATCATCCTCTTCCCCCAAATTGGGATCTCCACAAGAAATTCCACCTCTGACTTACAAAATGACAATTGAGAGTCTGGAAGTGTTTGGGGATGGCTGTCAGGAGGGAAAATTAGAAAACTGAGTGGCTCAGAATGGGTTGGTTGTTTTTCAGCTGTCACTAGCATTTCTCCCCAACACTTGCTGCTTCCAATTCAAGTTGGCTGAGGGGCTTAGAAGCCCACAAGAATTTTGTTTTTCTCCACATTGTATTCTTTGATTTAATGAAAGGTACTGCCTTCACCAGGTCATCTGCCCTCTGTATTTCTTTTAGCTTCATCCTTCTTTTTTTTGTTTGTTTTGAGAAGTTAAACCCTTGGTAAACACAAGCCTTTAACAATGTGGTTTTAAGCAGACAGAAATTAGTATCTAAACAGAGGGGTTTTTTTTCAAACTCCTCAGTCTTTGATCACCCCAAAGGAATGACAAGGTTTTTTGCAAGTGAACTGTGTGTCATTTAATCTTGTTATTTCCTCGTGTATCTTCACCTTCTAACTCTAGGTGAAACATGAGTCTCCTCAGCACCTTTCAAAAAAATGTTAGAATTAAGTGATCATTTAAATCTTGAGTTTTTAGGTTGGTAAGATGAGTCACAAGGAACTTAAAATATTTGAGAAAGGTCACCAGTTTCATACTGGGAGGTCTCTTACCTGTAAGGCATGTGGCAAAACTTGTTCTATGTTTACCAGAAAGCAACTTTTACAGTAAAGTGCACTACAAGCTGGGTTAAAAGTTGGTTTGGTTTTGGGGCATTGTCAAGGTGAAGGAAGAGAAACCGTGGGGTTGAGGTTGCCTAACAGAGGAGCTCATCTGAACCTCAGCCCTGCTGACAGGCTCTAATGCAACATCCAGCCCCTCTGCTGTGTCTATTTTCTGAAAGAAGCGAGATTTTGTTTTTTGGGGGTTTTTGGTGTGGTTTTTTTTTGTGGTTGTTGTTGTTGTTTTGTGGGTTTTTTTAGTGCTGTTTGTCATTTGCTGCATGTCACTAAAAACAGGCTTATGCCGCCAAATCCAAACTTGATTTCTTCTTCTGGTTCATAAAACACTTCTCCTTTCATACAATTTAAGCATCACTAAAAACCAGTGGTGCTTCTAAGATACTAAGAATTTGACCTAATAGACTTTGCAGCCAAGTTTCCATGGCTGTCATCTTGTAGGAAATCCTGGTTAAGTAGGGAGTGGCATTTCCCACCCTGTCCTCCATAGTTGGCAAGCTCATTAAAGGTTATTTGCATGTGAGTAGGACCTGCAGAGGTCAGGGAAGTGGTTTAGGGTCAAAAACTACCCTGGTGTGTGGAATTATACCCCTAGGGTTCCCATCTGAGCATGGATTAGAGACTGGGTTTGGTTTTATGGAAGTCCAAGAGAGAGATGTCTGACAGCATTGACCTCCTAAGCAGAAGGAAAATGTGATTTCCAATTATTTATGCAAGCGGAAATAGCTTGTATTTATTCTCTAAGAATCCCAGTTAGATCTGTAAACAAGTGGTTGCTAAGAAAAGATCTGACTGAGTCAGGAGTTTCTACATCAAACAAGGCACAAAGCTGAAATCGCTGCCTCACACCAGAGAACAATACCCTTAAGTCCATTTCAAGGAATATTTGTTTCACTTCCCTGTCAGAGTAAAAACCGAAATGAAAACAATTTTAAAAAACAGCTGCTGAAGCAAAATCTGGAATTTATGCAGTTATAGGTGTGCCAGGCCTTGCAGGTCTATAAGAAACTTGAAAAAGAATTAGGTAAATAATGATCTTCCTTCTTCAGGCCACTCTGCCCCACTCCACCCCATCCTACCCTACTGAAGACAGCATTCCTCTCACATAGTGTGATTGGAAAAAAAAAAATCTCTCTGCAAATGATTTAATTAAGACTTTTACCAGTATAAAGCTCGGGCAGGGCAGGGTATTAAAAATATGACAAAATGTAAATGTTTAAGTCGTTGATGAGCCCCAGGCACACAGAGGCAGATTTGACATCACTGAGTTGAAGTTGTGACCCAGATTTGGTGACCATTTGGTGACCAAAATTAAATTTGGGGTTGTCCATGGCAGCTGCCTATAGTTAGGAGGAGTTTACCTGCTGAAGAAAATGGGGATAAACTCAGCTAAGAATGACAAGCCTGGTCATCCAGTACCGCCTGCTTCAAAGAAGTGAAATAGTGGAGATTTACAACCACTCCAATCTCTTTACATTATTGCAGAACCAATGATTGACATCTGTTTGGTGCATTTCAATCAATTTGTTGTTCTAATACAATAAACATGCAAGTTAGAACTGAATATTTAAACATTTACTCCTAAATTATTAATTATTTAGGAAAATTTGGGAAATATTTAGGAATATTTAGGGAAATATGGAGGAAAAAAAGGTGGATCTACGGATTAGAGCAAGACTTTTGGACCTAAGGCTCCTCAGGTCTGGATCTTAGTCATGCATTGCCCAGACCCAAGTTTTTGGAATATTTTACTTATTGAATACCCTGACCAAAAGGGTGTTCAGATGCACTGCTCCCTAAATTCTTCCTGTCTTTGGCTCACCTTTGGATCACATTCAGACCTTGCTCCACTAAGGGAAAGCAAGCATGCTTTGACAGCCAACGTTGGAATTTATTACAGAACAGGTCAGGTGTGAGATTTTCGTTACCTTGGCCGCGATCCCAAATGTGCGTGAGCGACTGGCAGAGGCTGGGACGTAACAGTTGCAGCCTCGCCCCTGTTTAAATTACCAAAGTGTTCCATTCAAAATGTCACTCTCAGGCACAGGAGGAGCGCTGCAAGGAGGGGAAGACTCAACATGGGCACTCGGAATCACCTCTGGCTTTTCATCCTTGCTGTCTCCCTCTGTAAGTAAAAATATATTTGATTATTTATTGTTGTTATCCATTTAGGGGATGTCCTTGAGAAACATTTCAAAAGGACAATCAGGGAAGGGAGACTGTTAAAAAATAAATATAAAATCCAACAACATGCAATATTTACAGGATTATGGTTTTGGGGTTTTTTTGTTTAGCATTGGATTTCAGCAGATATTTTAGCAGGGATATAAAGCTGTAAGTAGGTAAAAGAATGAGAGCAAAGTATTCAGAAAACTCATCTAAAAGATCAAACATACAGTGTCTGACCAGATTTTATGACTTTTTTTTTACCCCTAAGCTTAGTTATGAATGATGCAGTTTGTCAATTTTTCTCCTCTGAAAGACTCTTTAGGAAAAGATACATTAAAACATGCATTAGGTTGTATTAATTGTGCTCTGTTCCCACTGCACTGCAAGAGATTTTAAAAAAATAATCTAGAAATTCAGGAGGCTACATTATTTTATTCTTAATGTATGGCTTCATGTCATTCAGTGCAGATGAACACAAATTTCTTGACCGATCAATACCTGCTGTTAAAAATCTGAGAGACACAAGCACAAGATCTTACAATTCAAACTGTATTTGGGTGTAGAAAAGATACCAGTCTGCAGGAAGAATCTTGAAAAATATGTCTTGTTACATTACAAATTTCCATGTAGACATCAAACAATCTGAAAATCCCACCTTCATTTTACAGGTGAATAGAGGCAAAAGCAGTTAATTAATGTGGTTCTTAAGAATTTGATAGAGCTGCTCCAGTACACCCTGTCTGAGAATCCTCCAAGTTTCATTCAGCCAAACCCAAAGATCCAGGATAATAATTAATTGTTGCTAAGGAGTAAAATTGCAAGAAGGCAAGAAGAGATGTCTGAGTTTTCAGGACTAACAAAGCCACTCTTCAAAATCAAAGTTGAATTACCAGATCAAGTAAATGAAATAAGCCCAAATTAGCCTGATTATTTAATCACAACAGAAAAAGGGTTTGATTTTCCTTTTAAACAAACTTTGGGAGTGTTAGAAATGTTGTCACCTTCACATTTGCAAACTACAGGAGTTACAATTTATTTGTAGTTGGAAAAAGAGGTAAACACAGGAAGGCAATGAATTTTCACCCAGGATTAATATGATTTAGAATATCAACAGAAAGATATCCTCAGAAAAATTGTTCTCTCCTGCCTGACAGAAAGTAATTAGAAAAGGAATAAATGCCTTGCAAAATAAAAAAACTGAAGCAATAAAATATATACAAACAGGTCAGGAGAAAATTATGCTGAAAAATGCATTCCACTAATTTTTAATTCTGATGTTAATTCTCTAGGAATTTTACTTTAGAGCAATCATAGGATCATAGAATCATTAAGGATAGAAAACAACTTTAGGATCGAGTCCAACCTTAAACCTAACACTGATGAATGCACCACTAAACCCTGTCCTTACTTTAAATGAAATAATATTTACAAAAAGAAAAGTACATAGAAAATTGAAAAAAAAAGTAGACTAGGAATAGAAAGGTAATATAAATCACTATATTTGTACAGAAAAAAAGTATTACCAGGAAATTGGTAAGATCTCCTCAAATTTATGCAAATGGCAAAGGAAGTAACAGAAATTTTATGGTAGTTGAGGAACAGCAAAGAATATGAAAATGGAAATGAGGAAGGACAAAACCCATTACCAGGAAATTGGTAAGATCTCCTCAAATTTATGCAAATGAAAAAGGAAATAACAGAAATTTCCTGGTATTGAGGAATAGCAAAAAATATTAAAGTGGAAATGAGGAAGGACAGGAATAACAATGAAGATGAGAACGTTAAGTGAATTTTTCACACAAGAACCAAGTTATACTTGGTAGACTATTAAAGTACTTCACAGAATCACAGGGCAGCCATCCATAATCCACATTTCTGAAATTCTGACAGGTGCTGTGGTGGCATTGGAGGGAGGAAACACAACGACTGCCACCTCTGAGAGCCACGTCAATGTCTCGGGGAGCACAAACAACGACACCACAACCGGCCCGGCTGCAAACAGCTCCAATGCCTCTGTGCCAGAGCCCAACACCCAAACAAACAATTCCCTCCTGGGCACAGCCTGGCTGTCCCCCTCCACGATGATGATGGTGGATGAAGGGAGCATGGTCACTACACCCACAATAATGTGGGAAGGGAGCGCACTGGGGATGTCTGCTGAGAGCAGGGCAGTGAGCCCAGCACTGCCAACAGCAGGAACTGGCAACACTGCCCCCAGCATGGGCACAGAGAGTGGCACTGCTTCCTCCACACCTCTCAGCTCAGCCACAACCAGCCACTCCTTCTCCAGATCCTTCTCCTCCTCTCCCGAGGGCTCCCCAGCTGTGCCTCCCAGCCCACAGCAGAGCAGTACCAGCAGCACCTCTGGAACACCCTTGGCCACCATGTCCCACCCACCCACAGCACTGATGTTCTCCAGTGTCACAGGCGTGGAGCCAGGCGCTGTGACAGCAGAGGAGGTGACACCCAGCCCAGCTCCCAGCACAGCCAACACTGACCCAGTGCCTTCTGCCTCCATCACCCCTCCTGCCTCACACACCACTGCATCCAGCCATTCATCCACAGCAGGCAGCAGCACAGAGACACCTCGACACACCTCCACAGCCCTCAGACAGGTGACAGCCACTGCATCCCCCACGGGGAGCCCCTCGCCTTCCACAGCCACAGCCTCTGCGGGCAGCAGTGCCACCATCCCTCCTGGAGAAGAAAGTTCCACCATGAACCAGGAGATCAGAACAGCTGAGCCCACTGCCAGCACCTCCCATTCCCTCCCTTCCACATCCTTGGCAACCCCATCCACCACAAGCCGTAGTAAATCAACATCTGTTAATCCTCCTTTCACTGGAACTTGCTGTGAGTATTTTAACACATTTAACACATGATTTAACACACTAAATTTATTTTGCTCTATTTCTGAAAGGACTGAGCATAATTTTTCTTTCGTTGTTGTTATTTTTGGTTGGAATTCGAGCTTTTCTCAATGTCTTTTTTTTTTTAAATTGGCAATCTAATCCAGGAATACAAATCCCTGCATCTAACTATTTTCTAGAAAGCTGCAGGTCCTGACTGGACTTGTTTTTGAAATGACACTCCTTGTGTTAGGCAGTGCCACAGGGGTAAAATGCCATGTAGTTATACTGCATAGGCCAGCTTATGTCAATGGGAAGCTTTATTGATTTTTATTAGTTTTTATTGGGTTTTTATTGTTTTTTGTTGTTTTTTGTTGCTTTTTATTGCTTTTTATTGCTTTTGTTGATTTTTGCCTTGAAATTTCCTTTTATGGAATACTAGAGGCAGTTCTTTCATTGGGAGGATCCATTTGAGATTTTTTTTTTTTTTTTGCTAGCTCAATTCCTATTTGTTTCAATACAAATTCATTTCTAGTGTATCTTTAATTTTTTTGCCAAAGGCCTACCTGCCCATATTCATTTTTGCCCATATCATTTTTCAATAGGTAAAAAAGTAAATCAAAAATGGAAAAGAGGGAAATGCAGCCTTTCTGTACTCTGCACCCAAAAAACAAGGGCAGCATGACTTCCATTTTTAGTGCATCATGGTATTCTTCAAGATCCATTAGTCCGAGGGGTTAATTGTTCCCTGATCTGGAGTCACAGTGTTCATGGAATGTATTGGGAGATATGCACAGACACAATAAGGTACAGCTTGGTCTTTGACAGTGCCTCAGTGACCAAGGACAGCCCAGTGATGAGTGGATCCTCAGGGGTCACTCCTGGGACTGGCATTGTTTAATGTCTTTGTGGGTGACATTGACAGCAGGATTGAAGGCACCCTCACCAAGTTTGCTGATGACACCACACTGTGTGGTGTAGTTGCCACTGTGGAGGGAAGGGACGGCATCCAGAGGGACCTGGACAGGCTCCAGAAGTGGCCCCCTGTGAACTCCATGGAGTCCAGTGAGGCCAAGTGCAAGGTCCTGCACATGGGTCAGGGCAGTGCCAACATAAACAAACACAGGCTGGGCACGAACGGCCTGAGAGCAGCCCTGAAGAGAAACACCTGGGGGTGCTGGTGGATGAAAAGCTTGGCATGGCTTATCAATGTGCCCCCACAGCCCAAAAAACCCAAAAGTATCTTGGGCAGCAGGGGAGGGGGGATTCTGCCCCTGTGCCCTTCCAGGTGAGACCCCACCTGCAGAGCTGCCTCCAGCCCTGGGGTCCTCAACATGGGAAAGACATGGAGGAGGTCCAGAGGAGGTCACAAAGATGCTCAGAGGGCTGGGACACCTCTACAATGGAGAGAGCCTGAAAGAATTGGGGCTGTTCAGCCTGGAAGAGGCTCTGGGGAGACAAAACCCCTTCCAGTACCCAGAGGGGACCTACGAGGGGGACTTTGTGCAGGGGCATGTAGTGACAGGACAAACAGCTTTTAACTGAAACAGGGTAGGGCTAGAGTAAATAGTAGGAAGAAATTCTTCCCTGTGAGGGTGGTGGGGTAGGTTGCCCAGAGAAGTTGTGGGTGCCCTGTCTCTGGAAATGTCCAAGGCCAGGTTGGACAGGGCTTGGAGCAACCTGGGATAGTGGAAGGTGTCCCTGCCCATGGCAGGGGCTTAGAACCAGATGATTTTTCAGGTGTCTTCCAATCCATTCTGTGATTTTGTGATAGGATTCTATGTTTCATATCTTGATAGAAACGTTCCAGAGGCTTCAATATTTCCCTAGGCCGTCGGTTTCCCATTAATACTTCATTCCTTAAAGACACACAGTCTATGACTACGCGTTTCACAAGAATTTCCCTTCCTGCTTTCCAGCTCCTGTCGCTTTGTCCATCCAGCTGCTGAAGGTGAGCAGTACAGTGATCCAGTTCAGCTGGAAACCTCAAGGTGGCACAGGAGACAGCCCTTACACAGTGCGACTGCGGGGAGCATCGGGAGAGCCGCAGGAGAGAATCCTGAATGAAACAAGCACTTCCTTTGAAAATCTGCTTTCTGGTAGTCAGTACCGAATATCCGTGGAGGTTTCAACTTGCTCTAAGAATGTCAGTACCTCCTTGACAGTCCAGACAGGTATTTCCTCTGGAATTTTTTCTTTTTTCTGTTAGCAAACTAACACATTTGTGGCCTGATCATGAAGCCTTTTTATGCTGAGTACCTACAGGAATAAGCTACATATTGAAATGAATTGGCAAAAGGAGGCCAAACTTTCAGAAATTTAAAGTCAGACTGCAAATTTTTTCATGGGGCTAAGATCCAGAGGCTCACTTAGTCCTCCTGACAAATTCAAAACTTTACTCAGCTGGAACCACAGTGGTTCAATGTTCTAGCCTCTCCCAGCTCCATGCACTTTAATTCCAAGCCTTACTTAGCTGAGAAACCATTTTAAAACAATAACTTCATTTTGTCTGGTTATTCTTTCATATGTCTACAGCTGCTGCAGTCTACAGGGGAACCACTAGGATTACGAATGAAGTTTTCAAGCCTGAATATCAGAACAAATCAAGTACAGAATTTAAGGAGTTTGAAAATAAGTTCATTATGGAGGTATTTTGCTTAGAAATTCTGAACTAAAATTTTATTTTCTGCTGAGCTTTTCCTAATGCAAATAATCATGAGGGTCTGGGACTGAATATCTTAAATGTGGGTGGGAAAGATTATGTGATGGTTAGAAATGAAGCAGAAGTCATTTTTCATTTATATTGTTGTCCTCTCAGGCCCTGATTTAAATGAAATTCTGTCTGGAAGTTATGCATATTCTCCTGCTATGAGAGCTGCTTTTAACTGAATTATGACTAGCATACGGCTGTATGTTAAAGAAGAAAAATAGATACTAACTTAAACCTTTTACCTTGCAGATAACAAAACATCTGCCAGAGAAGATACAAGAATTAAAAAATAGAACAAAAATTCGTATTGTAATTAATAGCATCAAGAATGGCAGTGTGATTACGGACTTTGACATTGTGTCGGATGTTGAACAAAATATAACAAAATCAGAGATTTCAGATGCTTTTACAGAGGCCCTTAACAGGAGCACAGTGTTTGACATTGATCTTCAAAATACTTCCGTAGAAGGTATGAATTTGTTCATCACCATGAGTTTATGCAGCAGTGTGTATTTTTCACTGATAGTAACATCTGGTGAAACAGGATTTGGGTGGGGAAAGGCAAATGGTACCTGGTTTACCTCTTTTTCCAGCACTGACCTAAATCTCTGTTCTTCTTCTGTTTTGTTTAACTCCACTGTAGCAAGGAATAGCTGTCAGCCAGGTTTAAATGACTGTGACCAAAATGCTGCTTGCACCACTGAAGGAGCCACTTATTCCTGTAAATGCAACCAAGGATTCACTGATCAGAGCCCCCAGGTTCCAGGGGGAGACTGTCAGCAGGATCTACCTTCACATAACTGTTTTATTTAAGTTTAAAAACCCAACCCAAACCCTAAAAAAATTGCATATAAGGTCGTTTCCCTAACCCTCCTTAGGCAATATCTTACTATAATTATGTACATGAGCCTTGGAGGGATTTGGATTTCATGTGATACCACAGTTAAATATTTAGGCAAGCAATAGCAGCGTGCTTTCTGGGCTTGCTTTTTGAAAGTTGTTTATGAAAATAAGAAGCATAAACCTGGTCAACTTCAAGATAAATTCTACTCACTGCCTCCAAATTTCTATTTCACAGAACAGACAACTCCAGCCCC
>VWYP01027194.1:0-12897 GCA_013400435.1 Pycnonotus jocosus | reverse complement strand
TTTTTTTTTTTTTATATTATAATTTCTAAAATTCAAGCCCTGAAAAATTTACCCCTGAATTTAAGAACCTACATGACTCTTCTCAGATGACAGAATTCCTCTCTTTATGTGATCAACCAGATATGGGTTAACCTGGATGTTTGATGAAGATCCTCTCATTCTCCATTCATAGATTACTGTTTCCAGTAAGTTACCTTGTCTGTGGAATGCTCCCTTTATGCTGATCCAAAGTAGCTTTATTC
Organism: Pycnonotus jocosus; assembly: GCA_013400435.1. NCBI lineage: Eukaryota > Metazoa > Chordata > Aves > Passeriformes > Pycnonotidae > Pycnonotus > Pycnonotus jocosus. Next base: position 12,655 of record VWYP01027194.1, on the reverse strand, counting down.
TCAATGTTACAAAATGCTGTAAAGGTGCCTTTTGGGATAAATCTGGGATTGATTTATAGTGCAAATATGAAGTGACAACAAAGTCTTAATAACCCTTTACTTCTCAAAAGTAACTGGAGTAGTTGTGGGAGTTTGAGGTCCAAAAAGCCTGATGGTTTCATTTTATAGTTTAATTTCTGAAGCATACTCAGGAACTGACAATTTAAACATATATCAAATCCAGCTTGATTTTTTGGGTAGATGTGTCCTTTGTGTAGAAGTTTTGTTTTCTGCAACAAATATACTTTAAAAATAAAAGAACATTAATAAAAGAAAATTATATTCTTTTTTAAAAATGCATCCAAGAGAACCCATATATTATTTGCAACCTTCTTAAGATCTCTAGCATTTAAGGGCTATAATTACTATCTGAAAACGTGAGAAATGTTGCTCTCACTTTCTGTCAGCAGATGATCACCTTTCCTGTATTTGCTGAAGAGAAGGAAATAGTATATTTTATGTTTTGTGACTTACTGCTCTTCAGATTCTATGAGTTTCCTATGAAAATACATTTCAAAATAATTTACATTTAATTTATGAATAATTTTTTGTTTCCTTCATACTGGATTTAAATTGTCTTATACATCATAACAATTGAAGTATAAAACACACTATCAAAGAAACATTTATTTATGATATGCTCACTTTCAAGAAAACCTCCTATATTTTCATCTGAGTTTCTGAAGTTCCCAAGTTCCATTGCAGATTGCTTATTAAAGGTTTACATTGCCTTTCAATATTTAGCAACTCTAAATCAAGATTAACAGAGTAGCTGTGAAAAAACAGCTTTGAAAAGAATTCCACAAAGAAGTAAAATCACTAAAATGGGAATTTTTGTGTGTTACGTTAACAATGCCAGGAAATGTTAAATGCAAAAAAAGGTGTGTTCACTTAAAATCAGGCTTTGGATGACAAGCACTTTGGATCAGGTATTAATTTGGAAATTTTACTTTTTTCTACCTTTTCTATTCTGAGCAATTGTTTTCCCCACTGAACCTGTATGTAAGATGAATAGAAGTTGTCACAGTACACAGAGACATTCAGGCCCAAAACGCAAAAATGTTTATCCTATGTTTTTCTTTTTTGACAGTGTACATGCTTTGTAGAACAGGAAAACTATTTGTTACAATGAAACTTATTCTAAGAATATCTTTCTTGTTGTTACCAAACTAATATTTATTCATCTTCAGAAGCCATCTAGCATTTAACATACATTGGCTTAACTTCATCTATTTCTTCCACTTACAGTTTCAGGTTTTCTGAAAGAAAGAAAATATAATACATTTTCACAAATTAATTCAGTACCTGTCCCATGCTTATTATGAAGTCATGAGTTGATAAGGGAATTTCAGGACAAGATTGCTGGACTGGGATTGCTGTACAGTTTTTCATCATGGACATTAGAAGAAATTATTATTTGGAATGTCATATGCTGTCTGATTGCCTATGTTCATCAGCAGGAGGTCAGAGACTTGCCTTCTTGGTCAGACAGCACAGCACTTGCAGCTGTCTGAAGAAAAGTGCTGTGTGTTAGAACATGTTAGAATAGTGCGGGTACTGTTTGGCAGACCAGGTGCAAGAACAGAAAAAAAATCCATGCTATGCCGGAAAGAGGAGGAGGATAGAAAGAAGAGCAAAAGCACAAGGAAAGAACAAAAACATTCCTTCTGCTAAATACTAAGCTATAGTCGTTGGAAAGAATACAAGAGGTTATTCCAGCTCAATTGTTGACTAAACTGTATGTTCTTCCTACAGATAGTTCCTAAAAAAGAACTGTTCTTTGTTTTCCTGTGTACAGACACAGGAGCTATTGTTTATTATTGTAATCATAGCAGGCATAGCTTAAAATGTGGGACTATGAGACAGGCTGTGTTTCTCTTTCTGGTTTGTCAGACACTAAAAACCGTATCCCTTATTTATTACAGCTTGTTTGTGATTTATTAACAAAATTTCTGTCTTTAAACTAATTTCTTATACAGTGCTTCTACTAGCCTGATCTGTTTCATAAACATTGGACTGTATCCTTTCATGCCTTGTATTTAGGCCATATGTTTTTTGTCCACCATCGTTTATTTTTTTACAGATGAAAACGTTCTCCCAAAATTCAGGGAAATAGAATATCTCTAAGCTCTCGGCATCTGCTTTGTTGAAACACTTTGTCAAGCTTTGGACAGGTGCAGACATCTGTGGCTTTACAAAGCTCATGGCTGTCACAGGATTAGCAGTTGTGGAGAGCATTGCAAACTCTCTGAGCTCCTGGAGTCTCAATTTACTGATTTTTCTAGACTACCCAGTACCCTCTAGCTCAAGTATGTGTAGAGAAATCCAAGACATGAATGCATCATTAGGAATTGAAGGTAGTTGAAGGCTTACCTGTGAAGGAATCATTCTAACTGCTTTGGCAAAGATCAGATAGTGCAGGTTTTCCTTTCCTGGTATTTTGCTTAACAGCCACTGTACATCTGTGGCTCTGTGTATCAATGTATACATACATCTACTTACACTTAAGAATACACATGATCTTGAAAACATTTTATTGCAGGATGGAAGACGACATTCTGACTTTATTAATGCCTTGGAAAAGAAATTCTTTCTATTGTTCTCTGTCAGCAATCCTCATGTTCGCTGACTCCATTAGTAGGATTATGATCAGGTTGCTATTCAGTACAGCACTGGAATGTGTTGCTTTCTTTTGTACTGAAGTACAAAAGCTCTTGTCAATTTTTTTAAAATTGTGGGCTAAGCAATTTTGCTTTGCAGTTGTCAGAAAAGTGGATGTGTGGCAGAGCTCTTCTTGACAACTGATTATCTAGATATTTGCCAGTAGCCTCAGCAGCAGGTCTTTATGGTTTTGTGTTCATTTGAATGAAGGAGAAAAGAACCATAGAGGTGATTATTTTTAGTTTTGGGTTGTTTTGGTTTTTCTAAATTCACCTATTTTTCAAGGTTGCCCTTTAGAACATCAGATAACTTTTGCAACTTAAGAACTTTGACAAAATTACATCAAAAGAGCAGGTAACTAATGCTGTGCCACTGCAGCTAGGAATAAAGTGTTATACTTGCTTTATGTAAACCAAGAGAGAGATTTCAGTCAAAATAGTTCAAAACAGGTGAGAGTTCAGTTCATCCTTTCAAGTAGCTCCTCTTAGATACACTGGCGAAGAAAATCTTTAAAGAGTATATCCGATCTCTCAGCTTAAATCAATTGGTCCAACCCACAGACACAATTTTGTAGCCTACTCTCTATTAAGAAAGTGTATTGTGTGGTTAAAATGGTCTCTTTTGAGGAATTTCACATATTTAAGAACTATAGGTTTTCTGGTCACTAAAACTTCTTTTGTTATTTTAATAGACCTATTAACTCTTTTATAACTAGAAAGGCTAAGAACATTATCGTCCTGCAAGTGTCCTGAGCTTCAAGTGCAGTTTTATTATTCATTTACAAGGGAGCAAAAGCAAGGTCAAATTAGCCGTGTAGCAGACAAAAATGCATAGATACAGGAGAGTACCATGGATGAAGGGGAAAAAACAGAGCAGAGCTCAAAAGGAGGCAGGAAGAGAACACAAGAAGGCTTGTTATAACTTCCTGTGAGGTCTGGTTTCTGAGCTTCAGACTGGAGAGATTTGAAGACAGTCTGTATCTGAGGAAAGCAACACAGCTTTCAATCATTTCTAGTATGAAGTTCATACCTGTGGCATCATAGCGACAAAATGATGCTCAGCTCCATCATGCAGTATGAGCTTCAAAATAAAAAAGGTATTAACTTTCAACTACAGATGGCAAGATCACATATGAAACTGTGTTCATTTGTCAAACACTTGTGTGCTTGTGCATGTTTGCAGCAACAGGGCTCCGTGACTGCTATCAAAGAAATGCATTCCATGTATGCAGTTCAAGATCCACTGATAAGAGCAGGGCTCAGCAGCAAGTTCCAATCACCAGCATAGATTTCTCAAAGGAAAAAAAATATAGGAATCAAGATCTAATTTTGGTATGAAATTTTAAGCATAACAAATTATGTCTTTCCAATATGAATGAATTAAATATAAATGTATGTCTATCTTTTTCTTTAAAGCTCATCCTTTAAATTTTTTCCCCTTCTATTTGTTTTTTGGAAATTTATCTTGGCCTTGGGGTTTTTTGTGCCCTCAGTGATTATCTCCATATCTTAAATAATAACTTACTGCAAATCCATAGCTCATACTGAACAGAAAGTCTTCTCTGTAACCCAAATCATTTTACTATATACAGAATAAACAGACAAGAAGGAGTCTTGAAAACTTAAGTAGTATTAAGCAGGCAGGCATGGGCAGAGCTTTTAAAGGCTTAAGTACCTTATTACACTAAAACAGGCATTGAGAACATGAAACTAACTGATTTATACAACATACACATCCAAATATACAAATGATCAATAGGGTTTAGAGAAAAAAAGGAGACCATGGCTAGCTCAAAACTTTGGGATTTCTCTGAGTATGATGTCATCTTTGAATTTCCAGCCTTCTTGGTACTTACTTTGGGACAGTTATCACACGTTTTTTAGGCTTACATTTGAGAAATATACTCTCAGCTTTATCTCCGCCTGAGNGGATTTCTCTGAGTATGATGTCATCTTTGAATTTCCAGCCTTCTTGGTACTTACTTTGGGACAGTTATCACGCCTTTTTTAGGCTTACATTTGAGAAATATACTCTCATCTTTATCTCAGCCTGAGTGAAGGGTTATTTTCAGCTGTTATGAGAGAATTTGCTCTTATGTTTCCATGGATCTCTCCTTAGGCTAGTTCTGTTATCCAAGAGCAATAGCATTTTCCAAATTTTTTGTGACTGCCGAGTGACATCTCAACATTGAAACTGAGACTTCATTGAGCAAGAGAAGATGCAAATTTGTGTTGTTAAAGAACTACAATTGTAGCCAGACACCTATCTCAGTCTGATTCTCAGAAGTGATGCTTTCAGGGAAATAAATCAGGATTTAAGTGCCATTTAAAAAACTCAGCAGTCAGTTTTATAGGTGCTTTTATATCATGATTTAACACTCAATGTGTATTGTTTTCTTTACTGTATGAAACACAGTCAAAAAGGCTTCTAAAATACTGTCATCGGGGAACCCATTCAGTACCCTGTATTTAATCTATTCAGTGGTTTAATTTGCACATCACTGAAGAGGAAATAAAATGGTGTAAAATTAAAAACTTTCAGTTGTGTTTATCATGTGTAAAAAGAAATTAATAATAAATTACATTTTCATTGAGAAATAATTTGATTTTTGAGTGTACAGTAAAACACTTGGCAAGCATCTTGCTCTCCAGTAGTTGACAGACAGTTAAGAATATTTGTTACACAAGGTAGTGTGAAAGCTCTCTCTGAGCAACCTAGTTCAGGTACTGGAACCACTAAAGCCAAGTAAGCTGGCTCCAAGAAGCAAACCCGGCAGGAAAGGGAGATAAAGCCTTAGGCAAAATGCCATGATAACTTGCAGAGTTCAGATGCCTTCACAGCATTTGTGTGCCATGTAGTTATGGACAGATATGCTAAGGACTGAAAAGAGGCAGGTGTTACCAACAAAGCAGCAAGATGGAACATCAATGCAGAAAATTTATATATACATGCCTATGCTTTAACAATAGCAGTTTTGCCATTTGATCAGTAGATACTCTGAAATGAAATACAAAATTAATTTTGTCTACTATTCCTTGATTCTCCAATTAAGAAGCAACTGTTGCTCTAATTTGCAAACCTTTCCAGTAACATTTAAATGATCATCCGTATCCTGAAGCAGCCTCAAAAGCCTGCCTACTCTCTGAATTCTTGCCATATTTATACTCCTTTAAACACTCTCTGATCTCACAGGGTGCTGCTCCAGCAATGCCAGCAATGAAGGGAATGTTGCACAGGCTGGCTCTCCATGGCGTCTCCCCAAAGCCAGCCGAGATGTGTGACAAAACATCTTGTGACCTCTCTGCACTGAACTTCCCACTGCTATGTGACACTGAAAGAGCAACGGTGGCAGATCTTATGAAACAGTTATGTAGTCAAGGTTTGAATGCTCTGTTGTTATCAGGGAATTCAAACCTTGTTAGGTGTTTAGGTCAAGCTGGGTGGAGCTGAGGAACGACAAACATTCCATCATCCAGGTGTTTTGTAAATGGATACCTTCTGGCTTTTTGCAGTGGGTTCTTTTAGGTTTTTGTGCCACCTAATAATTGCTTTTACTGACCAAAAGCCTCAGCATTATTAGTTCCATTCAACAAAAGCATGAATTCTTAGAGGATGCTTGGAAGAAGAACCTTTTATTTGACCAGTTTGTGAAACCAAATTATTTGGTTTTAAAAATCATATTATTAGAGTTGCTTAGGATGAGAGGTAAAAACTCACTCTGGTTATTCAGCTAGCAGAGGGGCTTCTCTACCCTGCTCTTGTATGACCTGGAAGGACACCAGTCCTCCTGGTAGTACGTGCTCATTTTGGACCTGCACTTTTAGCAGGGAGAAGTGAGAGCAGTGCAGCTCCATGGACAGGGAGGGACAAGCCAGGAGCCAAAGGCGACCCCAGCACAGGCTGGTGATCCTTAACAGTTGTCACAGTCCCATATAGGATAGCTGGTAATGGGGTCTACCAGCAGCCACAGCCAGCAGTGTCCTGAGGACTGTGCAGCAGTGTCTGCCAGCACTGAGACTCCTCACGGGTAACCCTGCCTATTAGCGCATCTAGAGCCCTGAAAAGCTCTGTTGTTAAGGTGAATTATGTGTATCATAAAATAGAAAGTGTGAAGTATGATCTGCATTTAAAAACCATGTTGCTACTGCTGTTTGCACATCCATGTCCCAGAATCACAGAATAAACTAGGTTGGAAAAGACATTTGAGATCGTTGAGTCCAACCTATGAATGTCACCTTGTCAACTAGATTGTGGCACTGAGTGTCACCTCCAGTCTTCTTTTAAACACCTCCAGGGCTGGTGGCTCCACCACCTCCCCAGGCAGCCCAGTCCAATGTCTAATCAATCTTTCTGTTAGGATTTTTTTCCTAATGTCCAGGCTACTACCATATGGGTCTACTGGTACACTCTCAGTTATCTTCATTAGCTTAATTTAATTTAAAGTGGAAGTTCTAATAATCTCACTTTTGTAGTCTCGGGTGGAAGAGATAAGGAAATGTGATAGACCACATTAATAGGTACGGCCTGTTGGAGTTTATTTGCCATTGTTTATTACCTATTTGTTCCCTGTATCATTTCACGATATCACCTTAAATATAAAGGGTGTTTATTCACCTTGTTTTCGTACAAATGACAGCAAGAAGTAGCTAATAAAGGTAGGCACACATAAATTTTCAGTGAAATATTGTATGTGCAATTACTTGTTCTCTATTTGATCCCATTTTGATACATATTATGTCCCATATTTAAACCCTGTATTAAACTGATCTGTAGCTTTTCCTTGGTCTTCTCCGATTTTCTCAGTTCTTTGGTTTTTTCTCTTGAATTTTCTTAGCATTTCAAAATTCAATAGGCACTCGGGGAAGAAACAACATCTCTGACTTTTCAACTTATTGTTTCTACTGGATGTATCATATAATGATCTATAGCTTAATTAAGTCAGGAACAATTGTTATGGCTGTCTAGTAAGACATGCATATAATTTTATTTATACAACTTGATTATAAGAATTGACTATATCATAATGACTATGTTATCTTCAGAGCCAGCCAGCAATGGCATTTCCTCACTCACATTGTGGGAAAAGTGTATGTTGTTCCTGTCTGTCAGTGACAATGGCTGGGCTACTGAGTTCTGAAAACTTGTGTGGTTTAGATTCAGTGAAATTCCTTGAGCAGTGGGTACCTTCATAATTTCAAATTTCTCTTCTTGCAATGCAAAAGAGCCATTTCCAGACTTAATGACTCACTAAGTGGAGTTCTTTAAAGGATTAAGAAATCATGAGAGCTAGGAAAAGTATAAAGGATGCAGAACTATTTTCTCAATGTACATCTAAAGGTGTTGTGACTTTGGACTCAAAAACAAAGCCCCGAGGAGAGTACAACACCAGTAAAAGAACATTCCTTATAGTTAATTAACAGAAAATTCAAGTCATGAGACAGGTAATTTCTGATGTAAACTTCTGTATGAAGCCATCCTTGGGGCAGGCAAGCACTGGAGCAGATTGTCTACAGGTGCTCTGGAGTCTACATTCGTGGAGGTTTTTAAGATCTAACTAAACAAAGATCTGAGCAGCTTGATCTGATCTCATAGCTGATCCTACTTTAAGCAGGAGGGAGGATGAGAAACCTGCTCTTGTCCTTTCCAACTTGAATGTCTTGTGATTTTCGTGACTCAGACAATTTTCTTTACATCAGGAACAAGCCCACCACAACATATTTCACACCAAATGTAACTCTGAATTTCTTGTGGATATATGCTCCACAGCATTTTTATTTTGGAATAAAATATCAAATAGAATTGACAACTGCCTAATGCAAAAAAAACCAGACCACAGCTTTTACTGAAGGGTAATGTCAAAGCTCTGCATTCCATATGGATGTCACCAAAAGGAATTGTGATTTCATCAACACAGCTGCTAGCTTTATAATGACATATGGGAGTAACTTTTTTTTGATGACTGTTCTTACAACAATGTTTCCTCTACCTTCTGCATTTTTCCTGACATCATGAATTTAAATACGGGCCCTATTTAAAAGGCAGTAGTAATTTCTTACAAACCTTTTGTATTTGCATTAGCAATCTAATTTATCTCTAGAATTAACATTGTGTAAAATCTATTATTTTCTGAAGAACCAGATAACTTTAATTTATTCCATAGTTTTGAGACAGATATTTTATTCTAGGATCCATTTTGTCTTGTACAGTTTGATGTGAACTTTGACTTTTATACACACCTAGATGAGGGAAAGTCTTTGTGGACTTTACTTCTACAGGATAGATTAGGGAAGAAAAGTAATTATAATAATATCAAGGTCCTAGCAAGGATAGCAAGGATCTTTTGTATTGATCTTATTTAAAATATAATATCATTATATGAAACCAATAAATATGATGACAAATGCATAATAACAGCATAATAACTTTCCATATGCTATGCTATATTTAATGTCATCTTGGGCTATGTAGGAGTTCCTGAACTAAGAAAAATCTGTACAGAGATAATTTGTTACAAGCAGAAAAGGCCTCTCTACAGAAGTGGATCTGTGGATCTTCGTTTTATCAGGATCACATCAAGTATTCCAAGTTTGGGGGCTTTTAAATGAGAAAATATGTTTTGATATTTTATTATGCTGACAGACAATATAAAACACTTGAGTTATCATCTTTCACTAGGTATTTTGTACTGCAAGAGTATGAAAAAGTGAGATGTTACCTTTCCAATTTAAAGCAGTATATTTTTTTCATTAAGGGTTTCTAGTGTGTATTAACAACCCTTATCAGTGGACATAAGACCTTTTATTGAGAAGAAGCAGATGTTAAAAACAGTCTTGGTTTACAACTAATAAGTGCAAGAGTCTGTCTTATTTCACACACAATCACTTCATAGGTTCAGTTACCAGGTAAGGCTCTGGGATAAATATTGCATACTTCTGACATCCTTCCCTTATTACAATAGTGAATAGGTGAATTTAATGGAAGTAGTAAATAATGAAACGTGAAGTATTTAATGGAGTAATTGATAAATACATAATTATAAACATTGATTTAGGTAAGAGTTTCCTATTGTATTCTCGTAAGTAAAGTTCAGTGACTGTAAATACTAACATTACATTTAAATTAGTAGCAGAAAAACAGCTTTCAATGGAAAAGATAATTTATGTAAGGCTGATACACACTTAGAATACAAAAATCTTGTTTAACAGTTGCACTTAGTTTTATGGTATGAATTTTATTTGTATAGAGTTTTTGCTATGATAAAAGAATGGTGTGTATGGACATATTTGTATTATGCTGAGATCTATCTTAAATCTTGATAAGTTATGTAAGCTGCATCCATTAAGTTATCTTCCATAACTGAAGGCGAACAAGGAAATGTCTAATCACTGCCCTAATAGGACCCCCTATACCTACCATTTTTAAAAATTTTTCTATATTCTGTATAGTAGTCATTAAATAAACCCATCTCAAATGCCTTGTTGACTATTTTCATGGTCAGAGGGCAAAACCACCTAATTTTATCAGTCAGAATGAAAACTGAGAGAATGCTTTTCAAAAACCACAGATGAGAAGGCCTCGTGAACATAGGAATGCTAAAATATGCAATGAACAGCACAGATATTAAGATGTAAACTGACGTAATAAATGAATAAAATATATGCTGTATCAATGAAAGCAAATTTAAATGTTTCCAATTTAGCTATGAAATTTCTAACTTTTGAGAGGGAATGGAGATGAGGGAAAGTAATGCTGTGTTAAAATAAACCTTTTACTTGAAAAATAGTTCTATATGTTGTAAACTCCTGCAAAACCTTTAGGTCATTATGCAATATCAGAATGGATGTCAAACAAGTTTCAATTTAACCAAAATACATATTAAAAGAGTGGAAATCTTTCTACAGAAAAGGAATCAAATGTCAATAAAAAATCAGTCTTTATCAGGGAAGAGGGTAATTTCATTCCTTCCCCGGGACATTCCTTCTTAAATCTTGGCAACCCTAACACTTGCAGCTCTTGCATCAGTCACTAAGACAAAGTAAAGTAAAGTCTGATATTTTCCTTGGTCCCCAGACTCCTTTATGGTACTGAAAGAAAGAGTAGTTTATCCATGTAAAATGGCTGTTTTCTAGTTTGTTTGTTTGGTTTTTTTCCCTAACTGGGTAATAAGAAGTCTTCAGAAGGGTCCAGTAACACTAACAAGTTCATTTCAAACAGTCCAGCAAATGTTGCATAACACACAAAATTAATTAATTTTAGCACTGTTTTAGCAGTAGCCTTCTCTGACTGGTTTACCAGCTGTGTAGCTTTCCCTTGCTATCTACAGTCACTGTTAAACCTCCTACAGCACATTTATTTAAATTGGCTGTTCTAAATGACACTGCCCTGAGCTCCCTTCACCAATGTCAAGAGAGGCTTGTAAGCTCACCTTTCTCTGCAGCAGTTTCTTCATCAGTTTCTTTGTGGAAGAATCTCTATCCCTGGTTGACACTTGTGAGAGCATGATGTGATATGGAGTCAAAGACGGCCTCTGGGGAGCTGGAATTGAGGTTGAAGGTCTCACATTAAAAAAGTCGTTTACTTCTGGTTTAGTTTTGCTCTTAGGCATTATTCACAGCTTTGCTCTGTCTTCAAACAACAGGAGCAGTGGCCCCACTAAAAGAAAAGAAATCTGAAGCTAAAGACTGTGCCTAAAGTTAGTAAATATTAACTTGGGCTTTCAGGAGTCAATCCACAGTATGTCTTTAAAGCAAGAGAGCCCCAGCTTTTCGTTGCCATGGCCTTATTGTGTCTGTACTTTGTATTTTTTTTCCTTACCAGACAAGTTATTTGTAATAATACTTTTACACAGCATATGGTTTTGTATTCTGCTGGAGTAAAATTCTTCCTTAGTTGATTATTGTTGTGCTAAGTTGTTAGCTAAAATACAATTAATATTTAGAAAAAATACAGAAGAATGTTTGTTTGAATATGTTGTAGTTCTGGGACAGACAAGTGAAGCTCTAGTATCTATTTTAACATATCTGAGTGAAAAAAGTTCCAGAATAGGTTTGCAAAAATCTCATGCTGAAGTTTTTATTGATCTCACAGGAAAGTCTTATCATATGGTTTTGATTAAGGAAATATCAGTGTATTGGCTTTATCATCTTCACATTAGAGGATTTTTTCCCCATGGTGGTATTTTCAACTTTTTCACTTCTCAAGTAACATAGAAGTGAATTTATATGAGCAAGGTTTATGTGGCAAATAAGTAGGACAGGGTATAGTCATCTCTGACAAAAGTGTTTTGATAAGAAGGGTAAATGCATGTCTAAAGAGGAAGCTCAAAATAGTTACTGATTTCAAAGGGATTTTTTTCTCTCATTGTAAATTAAATTTAACCCAAATAATTTAAGCTGTCAAGATAGGGAAGGCTTAAAGTGAACATAGCTCATACGCTGTGGAATTTTCATTATTGTTTTTGTTTTTTCAATAAAACAAAGGGCTGTTAAGTAATTTTAAAGGGCAAATTTAGCACTTCAGTAGCACTGACTCAGAATAAAACAGTCTTCTGAATCACTGAGTTCTGACCTGGGAGTGTCTCAGTAGGGTTCCAGTGCCCTGTGTGGACATCACCAGGTGATCTTATTCGCCACTGTAGACATTGCTAATGGATTCCCCTAAAATGCCTCCCTTAGAGGGTTGCACATGTAACTGACTTTATAGGCACCCATATTTCACTGAGGACAGTTCCAGCAGTCACTGTGCAAACTCTTACATGTTTGTGTGCTTGCAGAGTCAGTGTTTAAATGCCTGGGGAATTAAAGAAAAAATACCTTATCAAATTAGTTCTGCCATATTGAAAGCTTCATCTTTACAATATCTTTGTGGCTCTTCATTTGAGTTTCTCAGGTGAAATTTTGCTGTAAAAAAAGGAGCATTTTGTGTCTGAGATAAAGAAAGAGGGAAGGAAGGGGAA
>VWYP01027192.1:0-10816 GCA_013400435.1 Pycnonotus jocosus | reverse complement strand
TCGGAGTTTGGGGTTGTTTGTTTTCTTATTTGGGGTTTGGATTTTCTTGTGTTTTGAGGTTTGTTTTGTTTCTCAAAGCACTCAGCAGAGCACACAGTCCTGAAGTCCTCATTCACTTGATGCTCCCATTGACTTCTGTAAGACTTCATAACTGGAGATAATTGTGTGAGGCCCCATACATGTATTAAAGACTACAGTCAGTAGTCACAATGTAAACTAATTGACTGTGATAGAGCATATGGATTGACACATGAGCTTACAGTATTTTAAAACAGTTATCAATAAATAAAAAGTGAATGTTATAATATGTAGCCAAGAATAATTAGGGGAAAAGAAAAGATGACCTCTTCTTAGGTTTGTTAGATTTCCTCTCTTCTTCCAAAAGTTTAAATGGGTTTTGTTTTCAGATCTTACTCTTTTTTATTTTTAACAAAACACTTTTGCTGAGCCTACTATTGTGTTGCTGAAAAGCATTTGGTTAAGATTTAAAGCACAAGAAAAAAACCCACTTACAGGAAAAACCTTAAACTACACTAGAAATCTTGTTAGTAGGATTCCTGCAGGTCCACATTCACCTTTGGTTCATCAGAGCTGCTTGCTCTGGTTCACACACCATAAGCATACTCTGATACAACTCTGCTGGTGATCATTCTGTATGAGCATAATGCCAGAATATCCCTTCTGAGACATTACCACTTATGCAACAGTGTTGTGGGGTTCCTGAATAGTTCTGAAGAAGCTGTGTCCTAGAACTTCTTCAAAGCAATAATAAAAAAACCCAGCTCATAGATTATGAAGATCTTTTTCTTCCCTTTTCTTTTAATTCTCCCATGTCTGCTTGAAATATAGATTTCCTTTTTATCTTCCTTGCTGAACCAGATACATGGAGGGATGACACTCACACAAAGATCATTTGTGTTTTCTCAATAAGATTTTGTTTCCATAACCTACTAAGTGAACATTCTTCAGTCTCTGGTGCATCTTATTTTCACATCAACACAGAGTCACTGAAGGATAAGGTTTGAAGCACTTTGCAATTGCAAGATAGATCACAACATATTCAAAAATAAAGTGGGAGATGCCCATGCCCTCATGCCCCCTCCTCATGCCCCAGTCACACCCCCCTACAGGAGCTGGTCCATCAGGAGAAGAAATGCTGGGGGATTTTTCTCCCTGCAGCAGCCCCTGCAGCTGGAGTTCAAAAAAGTGGAGCTTCTGCAAATGTATGGTCTCAATATTTTGAGCCACTTCGGGCTTGTAATTTGCAGGAGAGCCTGGGGAGAGCTGGGGAGAATCTGGATGCCTGAGCTCTCACAGAGTTAATAGAGAAAGAGACAGGACTGTTCAAAAGACTTGTCAGAGCACATACATTCAATGTCTAAAATTAGAGAGTGTACACACATCTCTAGGGAGCTGATGTTGCCTTAGATAAGCTCTAATTATCTTCTGAAGCATCCTAGGAGTTGATCACCGCTCGAAGGAGAAATTGAATCAACAAGAACCCTCACTTTTTTCTTGGCTGTCTCATTTCCCTCTCCATCTAGCTCTAAAATGTCTCTGTGCCCTGGGATCCATTGGAATATGAGGGAGAGCATGAGAGAATCTGCTGTGTGTCTGTGACCTCGCTAGCAGGCTCTCCAGTGCTAGCTGTCATTCTTCCAGCTGGGCTGCAATGGGGAAGGGATGAGCTACTGGTGACAGGAAATAAAAATTTAGGACAGACCTGCAGTGCTTTGGGTAGGAAGTGCTGAGGTGCAGAGACTGTGTGCTTAAACAATGATTCATCCTCCCCAAACTAAAGGAATAGTCTCTGCTTGCCAGGTCACTTAGAAGCTGCAGCACTGCCACACAGGATGCATGCAGGGCAGGGGAATCAGGGCTCCAACATCTTGAGCAGGTTCTGCCACCAAAATGTCATGTCATGAAACCTCAGATGCATGAATTCCCCACCTTCTGAAAGGTGCATGAGGAAGAAAGGGGAGAGGTGATGTTTTAGCCTCTCATCCTAAGGCCACCTGGCAGTCCTGCAGAGTTCTTGGATCAACACCTCTACATCTGCAGCAAAGAGAGCTCCTGGGACAGCCAGGGATTCTCACCCTCTCTTTCCCTTAGGCAAGGCCTAGTGTCAAGTTGTCTTTAGTTCTTCCTTTCTTAAGCTGTCTTGCTGGTTTGCTGCTATGTGTCTTGGGACAGCCCATGGAAATAGACTTCCTACTTTTATATCCTTTTTTGCTACTGCAGAACAGTAATATTTTGTCTAGATGTACTTGTGGGGTATTCCCCAAAGAATCAGTAGAATTTATTTATGTGTTTTGGATTAAGACCCTAGATTAGTGGATTGCAGCATATAGGCCTGCAGTATCAAAATTTTACTTTCAGTGTGCAAATAATTCTCCAACCACAATTTACTGAGGGAAGATTTTCTCAGCTTTACAGCAAATTACAGCAAAACAAAGTACTTTAGTTCCTCAAATATAACCCAGTTCTTGCAAGGTGCTGAATTCACCGATCCTCATTAAAAAGAAGAAGTGAGGAAGTTCAGCCCCATGCTTTGTAGGGGCCTCTTCTATTCCCAAACAGGGAAACTGTGATTTGAAGAGTCAAATAGTGAAGCTAGTACTCCAAAGATGAGTCACTCTCTTCATTTTCACAGCAAATGTCCACGCTTCAGTGTTTTACATAATCTGTTCCCAAGCTAAATCTTCTCACCAGCTTTTAAAAGGTGTCCAGCTTGTGATTTGAAATTCTAAATTCATTATTTAAGTTCACAGGTTTTGTTTATGTGACTTCCTATTGGAATTCAAAAATGTATCAAGTAGAGATGAGTCTAAGAGTCTAGCATAAGAGCCCGTGCTAATTCTTCCAGCCTCTGACCTGCCTTTGATGAGTTGCCCCATCTGCCTTATTTTAGTATTCGGGTATTTATTTTGTCCCCAAGTCACACATTTGATAAAAATAGTGCTGTATTGCTGTTGGATAGAAACTCTGTAGCTTAATATTTATCCTCATCTTACAGTTTTTATATGATTATAGGAATGCATTATGCTAAAATAAGCATAAATGCTCAAGAAATAATTTTCTATGAATTATGGGGTGGGGATCCTACTGTTAGAAGTTTTGGGGCTGAGATGCAGCAAAACATAGAGCTCCCAAGAGTCTGTAAAACTTTCCCTTTTTTGAGATGACATTTTCCAGAATTAATAGGACACTCCTTGGGATTTGAAATGAGTCACAATGATAGACTGCAACAAATTGTTTCAAACCTACCAGCATGAAAATACTGCCAGTTAAGCACTGTGAAAACTCACAAGAAGACTCTTTCAGCTACCAGCCTCAGCCTTACATGCTTACCTTGTCACATCTCACCCAAGGAAAAAAAAAAAAATGTTCATATATAATCACGGTATTGCTACACCTGTTTTGCACACAAAGTGTCTGTAGGCCTCTAAGAAAACAGATCTTTTTTAAAAAAATTTCACTGCCTGGTTGGCTTTACTCCAGACAAGGCCTTTTCCAACTGGCAGAGCAGAGAGCAGGCTTTCCACCTGAAATCCACAGAAGTGCCCATGCCCAGTGGCCGTGATCCAGGCATGTGCTCTCCTCATCCACCCTGAAATCAGGGTCAGCATCATGTTACTGACTGTCCCATGATAAAATCCACCCTGTTGAGATTAACTGGGAGAGGGATGGTTACCCAACACTCTTTGGCATGACTTAGGATTGGAAACAAGTCCACAAATCCAGCCAGGCATGATGTAGCAAAAACCATGTTTCAGCAATTAGTTGTGTGGAGCTTCTCTGTCCCAAGCAGAAAAAAGAATAAAAATAATATAATTTTTTAGTATTCCAGTTAATAGACCTAATATTCAATAGTTGGCGTTTTCTGTGCTTTTAAAAATCAATCAAATTTTTAAGACTGATGTCTCCCCACAAATCTTAAAGAATACAAGGCTATTTTAAATGTTTGCAATTTCATTTGAATTGGAGCATTTTCAAAGTTTCTTTTTACTTCCATAGGATTTTGACTGCTGTTAGTTTAGTCCTTTTGAGTCTCAGTCAATGCTATTCTGTTTTTTCTGCAACTGAATCTGAGATAAAATATGGTATATGAAGTAACACGAGTTTCTGAAGAGCAAACTTTGTGAAAAACTACATATTTTAACAAAAGGTGCCTATACTGCTAAATTCTTATATGAACAGAACTTTTTGGTTTCCTGCTGGATATTTAAAGGCTGAAGTATCTCATCCATGATTCCACTCAGTGTTGAGGCTCAGTGTGTGTGATATTGTGTAACCAAATCAGCCATTGTGTACTAGAAACACAGTGCAGTCATTTTTGAGAAGGGGCATTAAAAAACAGCCCTTTCAATTTGAAACTACAGGAAAATTGAAAGTTAATAGAATAGACATAAATCAGAATTTAACCAGGACAACATAGAGTAATGTCTTATTATTATATATTATGGAGTAATCTATTATTGTTATTATAGTGCGAAGTGCTGATGACTTTTTCTCAAAGCTCTGAATCCAGAATTTTTTATCATCTTGCCTGAGTGCAAATCCTGCTTCAACAAATAATCTATTACTACTAAGTTATCAGAAAAAGGCTTTGGAATAACTTGTTAACCACTTCAGAAATTTGTTGTACTGGTCCGGGAGTTTCACAAGAAGCTCCACAGAAGAGTGGTGATATTTAAGTGGGGATATAAATTTTCAAAGAGAGATTGAAAGACATGTTTATGACATGAAATATTAGTATGAAAGAGCAGGGAAGGCTTTTTAAAAACCTTAGATCTCCTATTTGTCTTGAATTACATATTTATTTTCAGCTCTGTTTCACATTTTCTACAGCATCTGTGTTCAAACTAAGTGTATATATTAACACACTCATCACTTCAAATTTGAAAGAATATTGTTTAGAGACTTTCTTGGTGCTAGTTTTGCATTTATCTTATAGGAAAGGGGAAATTCAGGTTCTCTGTTTCTTCTTCAGCTTGCACGTGCATGAAAGATCAGCCATAGCCTGGCTGTAGTTGTGGGAAGGAATTTTTTACACAGATGTTTAATTAGGAATTGTGAGATGAAATTAAGAGAAAAAAATTTTAGGATGGATGTCAGGAATACCTCTGACAACAAGACATTTCAAATTGTGAAGTGGTCTTTAAAAGGAAAAGCTGTAAACTACAGTACTTAGGACTTTTTAAGGTGACTGGACAACTATATAGTGGAAATTATAACACAGAAAACAAGAAAGCCATGAGGGTAGAAAGGTGTTACAACTGAGACTCACAATGCTGCAAGTTGAGGTCTGCTCAGAATTATGACAACCCATAACAGCATGAGCACAGAAGCAAGCCTTCTGCAGCCCTGGGGAATCATGGCATAACTGGGGGCAGTGGGAATGCAAAAAAACCCACACAAGACACCACTTCTTGCCTTTCTTGCTTGATGTACACATCTGTGTCTCAACACTGGTAGAGCTTCAGTTCCATAAATGTATCCCCTTGCTGTTTCTTCCCACTACTGTGAGAAAGGTGGAAAACTAACATGAAGGTACTTTGCTTGGAGCCAGTTCTCTGGTGGTGAAAGTTAACTACAGGAAATGTGTAAGTATACAAAAGCTTAGTAAAACTGATGAAAACCCCAGTGCTGCTGCCTCTGATTCTGGCTCCTAAATGAACTTTCCCCACAGCACTTTGTCTCAACAGCAAAAATTTTGTACCCCCCTCTTCCTGAACTAGAGTGTTGTGGTACTGAAAATACAAAAGGACAACACCAAAATAACTGCACTGGGGCAGTCCCTATTAGGGGGAAAGATAGAGCTTGTCTAATGCTGTGAGAATGTTGTAAGCCTTCCCATTTTGTTTCCCAGCTCCTGTCAAAAACAGAGAAATACAGGAGCCAACCTAGCCCTTCACAGCAAACCAGCTATTGCAGTGTATACTATGAAAATCACTGCAGTTCCTTTGGAAATTGTTTAAAATTCATGGGTCATTGATGAGTGAGTGGTTGTTTTTCTCCTGGATGTGCTCTGCAGTATGTCAGTGGTTATCTAAATATGACCCCTAGTGTTCAACTTGCATGACAATAATTTAAGAAAATTATTGTCCTTACTAGACTTCCCTTAAGAAGAGCATCATCTTTTCTGGTTATCCCAATATCTTACCTGAAAAAAAAATTACTAAATTATTCCTGATTATAAAATAAAATTTGCTGAAGATATTACTTTCAAAGCACAAGATGCCAGAGACTGACTTGAGATTGTTAGAAATAGTTGTTACAAACTGGGAATAATCTACATTGAAAAATTATATTCCCATCTACAGGGAAAAATATTGTTAATGGTAGAGTATCAGTGGAAGCAGTTGTACATTTCTATGCATTGCACTTAAGGACAGTGATAAAGACTATAGTACAACAGCTGATATAAGATGGCTTCTGAGAAAGGGCTTCTTTATTTTTTATTTCATGCTTGGTGCTGCCACTGATTTTCCAATATGTTTTTCATTTAGTCCTTTGACTCCTGTGTCCTTGTATTTTCATCTTGCCAAAATGCACAAACACATTTTCTTGTATGGGGTTTGTGAGGTTTAACAATTGTCTGTAAAGTTGCATGTAATTTGGATAAAAAGCAAAATAAAAATGACTTGTCATCTGGTATTTTTTTAATTATAGGAAAAGGCTGAGAGAAACTCTACATATTCAATATTATCTATTTATTTTTAAACAATTCAAGACACAGCATGGGACCATAGGCTGCAGAAGAGTGCACTAGATAACACTGTGAGTTTCATGATGTTAAGGGAGGAAGGGGAAAGGTGCTTCAATGTCCAGGCTGCAGATGTCTAACACCTGCTCTGCTTTGAGCAAGGATTGACACAGTTAAACTTCTGCTTTCATTTCTTTCTTTCTGCTCTGATACTTGCAACATTTCCACACATTTTTCAGAAGGACAAACAGCAAAAATATGGTCAAAACAGAAGTCAGTGAAAGCAGTGACAACCTGCTTTGCAATGCAGTCCCTTCCTGATTGTTTTACAGTATGGGAGTCTGTGGATGCAAACAGTTTATCACATCATGATAGAGAGGAATATGTATGACATCTATTGTGAAAATATGTAATAGACCCTCCTGATTGTGTTTGTTAGCTTTGTGCACACAAGCATCTTGCAAACTCTACTCCTTTGCATCTTGTTCAGACATGGAATAGCTCCAGCAGGCTCATTTCCCATCTCATCTAAGTGCCTTAAGCAGTAATGCATATCTTGGATGTGCTCTCAAAGCCTTGTGGCTTATTTGCTTGAGTATTGTTATCACCAGAAAAATCAATGTCACTTCAGCTCTGGCCTACAGATCCCTTTTGCAGTTTCTTACAGTCTTGTAAGAAGCAGCACACTTTCTTGTTATGTAAATGTTTCTTTGTGCCTGTTTAAATTTGATCTCCCTGGTAGGAAAGCATACATCTCCTGGGGGCAGAAATCATATATTATTTTTAATTTCAGTGCCATAATCCTCTTAATGCTTTTGAGCTTAAAAATTGAGTGCTGCCATTTGCCAGCCCTCCCACCTTACTTGCGTATGTCAATGAGACAGGAAACATGTCCAAACTGTGGCTTTGAAAATTTGGTGGTGGATGTTGTAAAGGCTCTATTTTTTACAGCTTTTTCCTTGATCCCTCCTGCCACAAATGAGGAGGGACTGAAAAGGCACATACATACCTTGCATATAGATGTGAACTAGTTTGTGCTTACAGTCAGGGTGAGCACGGTGTTCAAGGCTGGAGTTTATTTTTCTAGTTAACATAACCAGTGTCCTTTCTGTCTGAAGATAAAACTAATTCTGGGTGCTCACAGTGTGAGAATCTTTTTCTTCCTTACAACATTCAGCCCGTGGGTCACACCCCTCAGACAGCCTGTGGCACCAGAGTCAGAGCAGGGAATTGTCAGCAAGGGCATCAGTTATGACTTTCCCTGCAAGGAAACATTTTGCTGCTGGACCAGAGTCAAAGGGTCAGCAAGGAAGATAATCAGCCCACCCTGATGATCTCTCCTGCCCTGACACAATTCTGGTACAGATAGTCCTGGTGCCCCAGTGTGAGTGCAAGTGTGAAAGTGCAAACCAAGAAGGGCCAAGATATGACTTGAGGAGAAGGCACAGAGTCACAGACAATGTGGGAGCATTGCCATCAACAGGACATCCAGGGTTTACTGTGATGGGTGGCATTAAGTGAAGGAGCATCATCTGCACAGAGTGCCAGCTCCAAGGCCAACTGTTATGGAGCCCTGGGATTATGGCTGGGACTCATGGTCCAGTCAAGAACTTACAGGGAAATGCAGTCTGCTGTAGAAACACAGAAAGTTGTTCAGTCAAGCACAGGTTCTGACACTTTGCCATTGAGGGAAAACCTGCTGTGGGATTCAAAAGGAGCAATTCCTCCTGTCTTTCTCTTGCTTTGACCAAGGATGATGAAAAACACCCAAACCAGCAGCAAAATTAACACATTAGAATGCTATCGGCAGAATCTGCAGTTCTGTGCTCTGTCTCCCAGGCAGAGCAGCAGGAAGCCAGCAGGGGTTTTCTGCATGCCAAGCATTCCCAAACATTGTGGAAAAATTTTCCCATCCTTTTTTTCCCAAAGCTGCCTCTTTTCCAAACAGTGATGGAGTGCTGGCAGTATGCTTCTGAGCTCTTGGATGTGAGCAGACCTGTTTGTGCTGATGCACTGCAAGGTGAAAGATATTTTTTTGTTTTCAGAGGATAAAAATGGCAGAGTTTCAGTTCTCACCTTCTCAGTCCAGAACTTGTCTTGCTGACAAGTGTTAATAAGACTGTGGGTGTACCTGCAACTATTGCAATTACTGTTGGGTCTTTCCAAAAGGTCCTAGATTAGTTTCCCTCCCAGCTCCCCCAAAGCCTATAGAATTACTGGGGGTTATAAATCTTTTTCAGTTTGCTATAAAGTGTACAATTTGGGAAGGCTTTGAACCCACCTGTGCTGCTCTATTACTTGCCTGTGCCCATGCCCACGTGGTGACTTGCTGTGATGTTCTTGCCTCACCAAGTCACAGGCAGTTCAGTCACTGCATTCACGTTATGCTTCCCCTTGTCAGTGCCTGCTAATGGCAATAGTTGTGACTCCACATCATTTCAAGGCAGGGTGAAAAATATTATAGCAGAGACAGGTCACATAACACCCCATGCTGACACTTCAAAGCCATGTTCTGTCGTGTCCAATGACTGGAAGTGCCTCTAACATTTACTAAAATCTTGTTTCTGCCATCACATGTCTGGTGAGAATCTCGCCATGTTTTATCTCCATCGTTGGAGGGGTTGTGAGGGCTGTGGGTTGTCTCAACCATCTGCTGTCCACAGTAATCTCCCTGCCTGTCTCTGAAAATCTTTAGCACACTGAAAAATTAAAAGACTCAGTTCATGCATTAAATTTTGAGGACTGAAGATAAAAATTCTGCTAGACTGAATGGTTCACTTTTTAGAGGCAGACAAAACGCAAAAAAAAACCAGCAAAAAATATTTAAGGCATATGTGAACTTCTTTTTAAAAGTTTGTTTTGAATTGTTTGTTTGCTTGCTTTCCTGCTGTAGTGTCTTCACACTCCCAGAGGTTTTAATACAACTTCTGAAATCTGCACTTTGGCCCTGAAATTAGAAGAAGGAAAAGACAATTTGAGCGGATGGATTTTTTATTTTAAGTTTGATTGAAAGGTTCTGCTTAAATAAATTAAGCTGTGCTGACTTATACCAGAATATTTGGCCCAACAACTCAGTGTAACATCACAGATGGCATATTATCTGTGATCTCACAGTCATTTGCTATTCCATTATGGTGCTAACCACAGTTAGTTAAATAAGACATATAAAATATATTTTTCTCAAGTTCCAGAAAAATGAACAGATGAATTCTGAAAATAATGAACTACAAAGATGGAGTGGTTATGTTCAGCATTAATAATAATTAAAAAAAGAATTTGCATCCTAAGCAGAGCTTCTGTATGTCTTTCTGCTAGAGATTGATGGCACAGATAAAACCTAATGTCACAGAGAACAGGATTTCCTTGAGCAATACAAATGAGAAAGACGTTATTAGAGCAGCATTGCATTCAGTCAGAAGGTCAAGTTCAGTGTAATGCTTTCCATTAAACAAGATCAGAACTTATACAGTCCTGAGCCTGTACATTTCACAAACAATGTAGAACCTCATTGGCATGCATTACCTGTGCCTGTGTGTAGTGTACAGCCTGGAAACAGGAAAAATGCAGATCTTAGGAGTCTGGGGGCATTATGGTAAAGCTTCTGAGACAATGTCAAACCTGGCTCTGAGCCCGGCAGCTACTTAGATACAAAAGTGATGGAGATGTCATGGAGAGACTCAAAAAATGAAAATAGAGAGAAAGGAGCTCAGGCACTCCAAGTTGTCAGAACCCAGGGCATCTCTTTGGCTGCCCTGGGAGTTCAGGAGACCCTGGCCAAACAGTCTGGGAACTGAGCAAAGGAAGTCTGAGTTTTGTCCAATGGCACTTGTAATATCCTGGAGCTGTCCAGGTTAGTGAACAGGGGGGTTTTTACCCCTGTCCACGGGGGTCACAGACCCTGGTACAAAGTAGAGATGAATTACAAATCTCAAGAGTGTAAAATACAGTAGTTTAGCTTATCACAGGGTGAGAAATTTGTAGTTTTAGGTTTCTATAATAGAAGTGGATGGAGGCAAGGTGGAGATTTTGGGGCAGTCCCTAAGGTTCTTCTTCTTCTTCACCTCCATCTGCTGCTGTGCCGTTTGCACAATATAGTTTAGAGAGATT
>VWYP01027152.1:0-19213 GCA_013400435.1 Pycnonotus jocosus | reverse complement strand
ACATGTTCTCACCTCTTTCTCTTTGCTGGCTAGAAAAAGCTGATTTTTGATTTGTTTCCATTTTCTTCTTAACTATGTTATCCCAGAGGCGCTACCAACCTTGGCCCAGTTTTTCCCAGCACCATGTCCATCTTCAGAGCCATCAGGAACTGGCCCTGTCAGACATGGTGGAAGCTTCTGGCAGCTTCTCACAGGAGCCACCTCCGTGGCCCCTTGCTGCCAAAAACCAGAACATGCAAAACTAGCACAGAAACCTTGAGAGGTAGTGATTAAAACAATGGTAAATTATAGAGTGAATATTTAGAGACATGCACATGGGTAAAAAACTGTTCCAGTTTAGTAATGTAAATGCACACAGAAATGAGATGTTGGGGTCAGTACAGCAAGATTGATGGAAACATAAACTCAGTGTTCAGCAGCTGCTGAACACAATGTTATTTAGCAAAGGAGTAGAAGGGGTTGTTATGCTTCTGATTAAATCCACTTTAAAGTATGCAATTTTTTGACCTCAAGGAGGATATATTTGACATGCAAAAGGTTTTGAGAAGGGGAT
This sequence comes from Pycnonotus jocosus, assembly GCA_013400435.1. Lineage (NCBI taxonomy): Eukaryota > Metazoa > Chordata > Aves > Passeriformes > Pycnonotidae > Pycnonotus > Pycnonotus jocosus. The sequence goes on along the minus strand of VWYP01027152.1, from coordinate 18,660 downwards.
TAACCATCAGGAAAGTAGGAAACAAATACAGAAAGAATTACTATAGTGAAGAGTCCTGAAGCAGTAGGAGTCTGAGGAGGAACAGACTGTGTAAGAAGAGACACAGTTAACAGAACTGCACAACCTGTTTCAGTGTAAAAACCATACAGCATTATATGGAAAGAGCAAAACCAAACATCTTCTTCAGCAAGCACGCAGCTAACCTATGTATTCTTTTGGTAAAAGTTATAAGCAAAAAAAACCCCCAAAAAACTTAAGTGGTTCAAAAGTGAATGGATAAGCAAAAACTAAAAAGTCCTGAAGAGCTACTAAGAACTAGGAGAGCACATCTGACTCAGGAACTCCCTAGGTAACAAACTACCATAAAGCTGAAGCTCGTTTCTATTAGTTTGTACTCTCATATGGCTCTCTAGACACTTGCTACCTCAAACCACTGTCAGCTGCATTTCAAATACAGATTAATAAAAATCATTTCAAAAGGATATTATGTCTTTCATGTAATTGAAAACAATCCAACTGCTCATCTAATTTTGTACATGGTACAAAAGAAAGGTACAGATTTCTTACACTACAATTTATCTGAGTTACTCAGTACAACAAAGACAAAACATGTCTCCAGAGCTGTCACCAGAGAAGAATTTTTCATGTAAGTATGAAACTATCCACTTTAGAAATTTCTGTAGAACTGTTTTAAAAAGATAACATTCACAAGTCTATCTTAAACTTTAGCCAGACATAGCAGGTTTTGTCTTTGGCAAACCATCGAAACTCATGTTTCATGAAACCAATATTTTTTATTCCCCCTTCGCCAAAAAACCCTACAGTATTTATTTCTAAATGAAATGTAGACCATTTATAAGGGGAAAAATAATCCAACACATCAGAATAATATCCCTGAAGTTGAATAACCCCAAACATGCATGTCTGACACCAGCACAACATAATGGGATGGTGTAATATCCCATCTTTGCATCTGCCTTGGGGACTAAATTCCTCCTGTATATACATTATTCCTGAGCAGAAAACCTCAACTAATTTCAGAGTATTATACAGAAGTATCATACAGTATCGTTGTTTCTAAATATAGTAGGCTACAAGTCAACCTGATCATCTTCAGAGTAAAACATAAACACTCTAAGGTCTTTCTGGAGAAGGAGAGGCATGTGGAACATGGGGAAATACTGGAAGGTGACTGAAGAGAGCTTGGAAGGGATGGGAAGAGGTCACATACAGTCATGTACAGTTACAGGATGAAGACTGGTTGAAAAAGGAGAGGACAAAGCTATTGGAAGACAAGGCTGAAATGTTTTGCATGCCAGTCCATTGTGAGACACACTGTCCAGGGAAGCCACAAGAGTCAGGCAAGGTGGTAGCAGAGAGAAAAATGCTGCATTATTTCCTGGGTTATTCTGTGTTTGGCTATTCCTACACTTAATCATGCTCTAGATCAAATAGTCTACAATTATCTCCATATGTCATAGTTTAAGAGCTACAAGTTGTCTATGCAGGTGTTTAAAATACATTCCTTATCAGTTTTCAGCTTATAAAATATCAGCAAATGTGAAATCATATCATGTACCATCAGCCCGGGTTTGTGACCTGTGAACTGCAACCAATCATCTTCAACAGGTAAACTAAACTGAAAATTTACACTAAAATTATCAAATCCACATAACTAGCAATATAGTGATACTGTATCTCTTTCAGAAACCTCATTAACATCTAAACTATCTGATTTTCCCATCTGTTTTAAGGGTTAAATACCTTTTCTATACATTATTCCTCAGCAGAACACCTCAACTAATTGTGACACAAATCAAATTATCATATTGACTCAACTTTAAAATAGAGCCTTGGATCTACATTTAATTCAGTGAACACAGTTACATTATTATTTTCATATTGTAATTTATTTTCTAAAGTAGCAAAAAGCAATGAAGCAGCATACACTACATGTCAATTAGCACAGAGGAAAACATCCCATTTTCTTTATCTTTATAATGAATTTCATAAATAGATCTAACTATAATTCTAGTGCAATCAGCTGTTGACAAAACTGTTTCATGTTAACAGAAACTGTGTATACAATATATCACACCCTAAACTGTACTGTGAAACTTGCAAAATTCAATTATGAAAGTTTTACATTTACAAAGAAAAGGCTGGCATTCTTTTTCAATCACTTTGGAGTCTAGTATTTCAATTTCTAATAGAAACTCATCTAAGACTTTACTGTATACAGTACAACACAGCCATCCAGGAAAACAATGTTTTACTCTATATTCAATTAAAAGGCAGATTTGCTAATCAGAAGTTCTTGCAATCATAATTATTAAACTCTTGTGGCCTAATAATCATCTAGAATAAAAGAAAAAATACTGGATGACACAATAAACTGAGAAAAATTTCAACTCATAATGTTCCTTTCATCTTTTAATAAATCAGCATCAATGTACAGTGCCAATGCCTCAGGGAAGCTGACCTTAAGGAAATAAATATTGCAAATAGAGAAAGTTTTCACACATATTTTGGCTTTAGAAGAAATAATTATGCCAATAAGCTCAGATTTTCACCCTCTTGCAACTCCTTCCAGCTAGACCTTCAGCCATTCCAAAGTAAGGACAGTGTTCATTGAAGAGGCAACAGAGACCAATATAAAGGCTTAGCTCACAACAGACAAACTAAATTTCTAGATTAGTAGCTCCTGGTACTGAAACGTGATCTTTGGCTTCAGCACACAGTGAATGCCATCCCATGTAGATACGCCAATGACACAATATTGCACAAGCCCAGCTTTTGACAATTAATTTAATTTAGTTTCAAAAGGAGAAAATGACACATCTGATGTCACATATATAGTTACATCCCTCCAACAGAAACACAGTGAGAAATCTTAAATATGCTAGAACTGTGGAAACAGACAAACAAAATGAAAAACAGGACAAGCTGAGTACTTACATGAGTAACAAGAAGGAAGAAAAGTCTTTATACATAAATAAACTATGGCTAACTATCCACAGAAACTGAGGACTAGAACATATGTCAGAACTCTCGTAACTGTTTCTTGTATGTCAGGGACTGCAAAAAGCAAATTCATCCAAATTTCTGGGAATAGGTAACTACAGGGAAAAACAGCAGAGGCAATGCCATAAGAAATGTGGGCACCAATGAGCTCTGGGAGCAGACATGAAAAGCACAAGGGGCCAGGGTGTGTCCTCCTTAAGCCTGCCAGTGAAGGGCAAGGGTGCAAGGAGAGCACTGACAATACAGGCTGGTAAGTAGCTGCAGAACCAGCGCTGGCCATAGGGGTCTGGATTCTACAACCATGGGACCTTTTTTGCAGACCACCATCTGCTTGAAAGATAGAAGCCCCTTCCTAAGCAGAGTAAAAGTATTTTTGCCAGTAAGATGACTGACTTCATTAGGACGGCTTTAAACTAGGAACTACACAGGATGGAGAGGGTGACCCACAGTCCTGAGGGAGCAATGAAGGAGACTGCTAAGGAAAGAGCATGGTAAGAGGAGAAGGAATCAATCACAAAGAAAACAAAGCAACAGGTGCAGGTCGGCAAGAAGGTTCCTACAAAGCACCAATGTGGGAAAAGTCCCACAGATCCTTTCCAGGACCTCAACATGCTGGGATGACATGCCTGTGAATTATTGCATGCAGTGTGGGATATCAGGGTGGTGAGTTGGGTCTGTGTGCAGCTGTAGGGCTAGGATATTGTCAGGATCACAGAGGCAGGACTGGAACTATGCAATGGAGAGTTCAGACTCCTGGGGAAAAGCAGTCCAGGTAGTCAAGGAGAGGGAGTTGCCCTTTACATGAATGAGCAGATGGAGTGCATGGAGCACTGCCTCAGGATGGATGAGGAGTGACAGAGAAGGAGCGACCTTATGGGTTAGGATTACGGAGGCAACAGGCAAGGTCCCACAGAAAGCTAAGCAGCTTGGCTTCAGAGTTGCTGCAATGTTCTGCATTAAAATTTCACTAAGTATCACAGTATTTAATTTCAGAAAAATTTAAAATGGAAAAAGGAGGAGAGAATAAGAGCTTTTGCCATTTTTCTTTTTTCTTTTTGTAAGAAAGCAACAATCCTCCCCTGAGTAAGTATGCAAATCTTGAACATATAATATTTTTAAGACAGAAAAAACTTCTCTTCTTTAGTTTGATTTAGAAACATTTAGTTTTGTAAATACCAGCACTAAACTATAAGGCTGTCAATGCATATATATATAATATATAATGCATATATATATAATATATAATGCACTTCCCATTGTTCATGACTGATGTTTTTCAATCATTTTCCAGAACTGCATTTATCTTTCCATCCACACATTTTTTTCAGCATTTTCAACAACAGAGACAATTTCTGAGTATTTTGCTGTCTTCACATTTGTTTATCAATAACAAAACTCCAATATAGTCACTTCCTTATTTACTTCAGCTTTGGAGATACACCTTTTCACACAGCATTACTTAATTGTGCCTGGAAAAGAACACTCCATTACATTATTTGGTTACATTATGGTACTCAACACACTGAACACATTCTTTACACTCATGACCAGCCATTAGCCATGGCTTTCAAATAGCTCTTTTTCTAGCAACATTTCTTTTAAAACAATAAAATATTTTTACATCAGAGAATGATAAAATTTGACTCAGCTGGTCTACAGACCAAAACTGGAGCAAATACTAGTAGCACTGCAATATGGTATTTATCTCAATTGAATTTTAGTAAGGACTAAGCACTTACATTTCATCAAATAATTTAAAAGCCTAAATATGAAGGAAAAAAGGACTACATTTATACATCAAGCCAATGTAATTATGTTTATTTATGTTAATTGATGGACAATACTGAAAAGTACATTGCACAACTTACAGCGACTTCATGAGAAAAAAATAATTGCACTCTGCTTTTGGAGGCAACTTTCTAACTTCTCCAGTTGTTTTTCCTTATATGTTGTTCAATTTCCCAAGTTTTCATTGTGCAGTACGAAAGACATAGGTTGTAGAACTTGCTCTGTAATTGAGTACTCTATTTCACCCAACTAACTGATTTCAGGACCTTCCTGACCCAAATTATCTCTTTAAATTCCGTATTTCATACTATAACGCTAGAGACATCTAAATATAACAGGTGATTATGAAAATTACTTCCCCGTATGATAGTTCTTACTGATCTCAAAAAACCCCACCCATGACATGACTTTTGAAGGATTTGGACTCTCATACAGGGCCCATCTTCTCTTCCCTAAGGCCAAGCTAGGCCAGGCTATTCCAGCTGGAAGCGGCCTACAAGAATCATGAAGTTAAACTGCCTGATCAATTCAGGGCTAGCAAAAAGTAAAGCATGTTTTGGAGGGCATTGTCCAAATATCTGCTAAACACTGACAGGCTTGGGGCACCAACCACCTCTCTGGGAAGCCTGTTCCAGTGTTCAAACACTTTCTCAACAAAGAAATGTGTCCTAATGTCAAGTCTGAACATCCCCTGGCATGGCTCTGAGTCCTTCTCATGCGTCCTGTCACTGGATCCCAGGGAGAAGAGATCAGCACCTCCCTCTCCATTTCTCCTCCCTCGGAAGCTGCAGAGAGCAGTGAGGTCACCCCTCAGTCTCCTTTTCTCCAGACTGGACAAACCCAGACACCTCAGCTGCCCCTCACAGGACAGCCCTTCCAGCCCTTCCACAGCTCCACTGCCCTCCTCAGGGTGCATCCCAGTGCCCTCACATCCTTCCTAAAGTGTGAGGCCCTGAACTGCTCTCAGTGCTCCAGATGAGGCCTCACCAACACTAAATACAGAAGACAGTCCCTGTTGACTGTCTGGTTGTGCTGTGTTTGATGTACCCCAGGATGACACCTGTCACTCTGCTGACAGATGTGGAGCCTGCTGTTCACCAGCAACCCAGGTCCTTTTCTGCAGGGCTACTCTCCAGCCACTCCATCCCAATTTAGACTTTTAAGTATTCCTACCTACAAAGCAATTTTTATGCAAACTGCTGCCACAGAGCTAGGATAACACTGTTAATTCTGTCTGTGGAAGCACACTCAGAAATTTAATGAGTGACTAGCCTTATCATCACTCTGCAAATCAAGAGATGCAAGCACAGTGGTCTCAATTAACATAGGTTTTACAAGAGCAAAATCAAAAAGACAGACAGAAACAAGACAGGATCTTTACATTTAATCTCAAATATCTTTTCCCCTTTACATCTTGCAAGATTGTCACATCAATGTGTTTCTTCAACAAATAGAATCACTCCTTTCTCCACTCAACCAGTTCCTTGAGAAACCTCTCCTCTGAGAAGAGGTTAAGAAGTTTCTCCCAATTATTACTTAACCAATTAGTGATTGCAGTAATAAATAGCTTTCTAATAGGAAAAAACCCCAATACTATTTGTGCACACTTAAATACTTCAAATTTACAGAATAACACATCTGAACTTCTGAGTTAAGAATTAGGTTCACTGAAGCTATCAGCCTAATCTTAAGTAAGTAACATAGCATAAAAATAGAAAAAATGAATAGAAAAAATGAATATTCTATCTCTTCTATCTTTTGAACTGGTGTCAGATATTGTCAGGGCAAGCTATTAAGCATCTCTAACCCAATTTGCTGTCCTGTGCCTGCTGGTCTGGGAGGAGAGCACATCCTGGGGCTGCAAATCTCTGTTAAGAGGCAACAGTATGTCCAAGCGGGTTGCACACTCCATAAGAAGTAATCATGATCTCTCTGAACTCCCTGGGGTTTCCTGCTCTAGAAGCAGGATTTTTTTTACACAGAAGAAAGAACCCTACCCCTTCCAAGCAAAAGCAATCGTAGTATGTGTTGAAACACTTACAGTAGAGCATTAATTTTAAATCTATGTAGCCTCCTGACCTCTGTGAGTTAGACAGATCAGTTCAGCCAGTGTTACTTGTTTTTTCTTAACAATATGAGAGTTTCAGTCAAAAATAAGCTTAAAAAACATCCTACTAGGAGATTCCCTTATTGCAGCAACAACTACAGACAACACATGCCACCAGGAAATGTAGTTGTATAATAACAATTTTAAAGGCATCTCAGAATGAATGCACCACCCACCTAATAAGTATTTTCTGACCACTTGGCTAGTACAAAGAATAGTAGGACAATAATTTGATTTAATGAAAACATTTTTAACAGCTCCCTTATTTATCATAGNNNTAGATGTCAGCTTATGCTGCTGTGAAACTTCAGTATGTACCACAGATGTCACATCAATTCTGAAGTATTAAATCACCTGAGCAGGGAAAACATTCTTCCAGTAGAAGCAATGAGGTATAATGTGGCAGGTGTACACTTAATATTTCCAGGCTCCTCTAAATCACCATGTTGTCAAGGAACATAAGCCTAAAGAAATCTGGTGCAGAATTTTATACGCTGATGCAGCAGCATAAAATGAAATTATGATATTAAATAATTAGAATCAAAGTATTTTTCCTTTACTATTTATTTCAGACTCACTACATCACGTAAGAGTTCTGGAACATATTTTCTACATTCAATCAGTAATAAACTAGGAATAAGACTACAATAAACACCGGCAATTAATGTATTTGCACAAAAACTGTAATTTTTTTCTAGAGAGTATCTTGTATTAAAATTCAGTATGAACTTCCCAAAGCTACACTACCTCTGTTCAAACTTGCAACATTTACTGATATATCAGCAACTGTTCACACTTTACAATCTAACACCAAAATTAGCTACAAAAAGAGATGCTAAATTTTATTAATGCATTTCACCTTTTTAAAAAAATCTGTAATGAACTGAGTAAATTACTGTTTCTTGTAATCATTATTTCATTATTTATATAGCAGTAAGTAATGCTTAATCAAAAAATTCAAGGATGAAAATATTTGAAACTCCCACAGACACTCTGAACTATACCTAATAGAGATGCACAATCCTGCAGAGATAAAAGTAATTATGCAAACAACAAACTTAAGTGGAAGCAGTTACTGGTCCAACCAAATGAGATTCAAAATGTAATGAAATATCAGGCTTGGTACTTACAGTTGTCCTAGTTGTTACAGTCTCCATTTTGTATTCTTAATACATTAGGCATTAAATTATTTCAGAAGACTTATGACCTCTTTAGTGAACCTATGCTTTTCCCATCTGGCACAAATATTGGCTTAATGTGTTTTTCTACAGCAGCAACATCAACATGCCATTCTAACTCTTGCAATTTTCATGCCATTCTAATCACCTTGTTACTCACCATCACTGATTAACACAACCCTTTAAATTCAGACCCGCATACACTCTGAGACTGTTACTTCAGACTGCTTTTGTAAGATGTTTACACTGCTTTTCTCAATATCACACATCCAGAACATTTCACAGGGCTGCCCCTTTCATTATAGAAAAATAATATAATAAGCTTTTGTCTTATATTTTGTTCCAAAGACCCCTATGACTGCAAAGCCCCAGTTCTGCAAAAGAACATGCTCTGCATTACCAGTACACATACTTCGTGGAGTTTTTCTAACAAAGCTTTCTAATCCAGAAGAGACTATTGTATCCAATCTGTCCATAGAGTCCCAGAAACTGAAGGATGCCTCATTAAAGAGGCACTGGACTAGTTCATCTTGCTGACTTCATCCTCTCTCAGCCTGTTATCTCTTACCATACATAAAAAAAATAAATTTAAAAAAAAAGAGAATGAATGACCAGGAAAAAACGAATAGAAAAGTATCACGCAAATGACCAACATCAACCAGACTGCCTGACACCTGGAGCCTCCATGCCCAAAAAAACCAACCAGACTGCTTTTTTGATTCCCATGGTAATCACTGGTCCAGAAAGGAGCAGCTACGCATGACTTACTGGGGTATGGGCAAGAACAAACAAAAAAACCCAGTAATTTCTGATTGAGCCATCAGGCAGACACTGGTAGCCATAATAAGGCAGTGCAACACAGCCCAAGATGGAAGTGGCAGCCAAGGCTAAGTAGTGCTCCCTCTGCAACACAACTGTCCCACTGCTTCCCTTGGTGCTCAAGTGCTAGAAGAGGGTACCCCAGAACCCCAGAGGTTCTGGGACACAATCTCAGACCCTTTGACCTTCCTGCAGATCTGGACAGCACAAAGTCTTCCATAGTGAAACTCCTGCATTCCTCCAGAAACCAGTTCCCTTTTCCCCACCAAAAAACTATCCAAAAATTCCCACCATATGTTTTATCTATTACCCAAACACTAACAAAACCTGTAACTAACCATTATGATTATTCAGTCCTTAACACTTACTGTTCTTTCCAATGGTCCTCCTACTGTTTTCACCAAAAAAATGCAAACTCTTGGTAGCCCTGCATTAGAGTGTCACTGATTCAACGTGACTACTTTGCTACTGCAAAGTGACTACTTTGCTAGTGCAAAGTAGCATACACAAAATTCAAGTTTACCTGAGAATACTCCCCTATTCTAGGAAATCATAACATCACTTTCCACTGTCCAGCCTTTACCCTTATCAGCTAATATCCTTTACCACATGTGTTTAGTCCAGAGCTTAATATCATTTTTAACAACCAGGAAACTGGGAAGCAATTCTCTTCACAAGCTGAAGAACCAGTTGTACCTCTTTCACTAGCTCTAATAAACCTACTCTTACCAGAAGGTAGCTTTGCTATTCCAAAACAAAGTAGAAAAAGTCACTACATTTCAAAATCACTACTCTTGCAAAACAGAGACATTTGTCAGACACTACTTTGTCTGACATTCTTTTCCTGGGGACCAGCTTGTATAGGTGCTGCACAAATTCACATATAACCCTCAGGGTAAAGCCAAAATCATATGTCCTAAGGGGCAGTTCTCCCCTTTGGCTCCAGAGAGGCAAGACCAGTCACTGTCTTACAGACTAGACTGCCAGAGGAATAGACTGTTTGAAACAAGATTTTACATAAATTAACCTGTAAGATCTCTTTTAACACATTACTTGCATGAGGTGGTGTCAAAAGATTTTCATCTTTTTTTTATTTAGCAAAATGGTTTTCAGCTTATTTTCAATACCTGATTATGCCCTCCCACTATTCTTCTAAGCACTGTTTCTTCTCTTGTTTTCAATAATTCCTGAAATATTGAAAAACTGAACTAGTTTGTACATTAACAAAAGTAATATATCTTAATAGCACATAATCTGAATTAACTTAGCTTACTGAATAAGGAATACCCTGGAATAATGAAGCATTGTAATTTTAAGATTTCCTTAACTTTTCACTTCACCAGCAAACCAGTTTGACAACTTAAAAGCTCAGAAAAACCATGACTTAAAAAAATTCAAGCATCTCAGCTGACCTGCAGCTGATAAACAACTGTAGTAGCTCATCAAATGCACAACTATTTGTAAACAGGAACAGGGCCTGGGATGCAGCAGGAGAGAAGCAACTCTACAATTTTTGGCAGAGAAACATTTTTATGGGCATCACTGTTTGCCAAAACAGACTTATAGTAAGATTTTAGCAGAAATGAAATTAAGTATGAATTTTAGTAAGACAAACATTAGATAAAAGCCTGAAAGAGAAAGTCAAAGAAAGCCATAGGAGGTAAGTGTCTTAAAAACAATTTATGTTTGCTGTCTATCTGAAGAAACATTAATTCAGTTGATCTAAACCACATCAAAATATCACAGCTGCTGACAGCCAAAACACTCCTTTATTTCAATGGGAAAATTTGGTGTTTCAGGAATAGAAAATGGCCATATTGGTAACAGGAAGAGAGGATAAAACAGGCTAAAAATAACATACTAAGATCCAAACATCCTATTATATTTTCCATGATATATACTACATATTCCAATGTTAAGTAGTTACTTGAGAATAAACTGAGTAATCAAATTAAGTTACATACAGCAAATATGGAACTGGATTAAATTAACACCAAAGCATATATTTTCATTTTTAAGTGTTTATGAACTTCAGTAAGAGAAAAAGAACAGCAGAAGTTCAACAGTGCTAAGCATAACTTCTTATCCCCTACTGTTTTGTCCAAATTTAAGATGAATCTGGAAAGAAACAATCTCTCCTCACTGAGAGAGTTACTATAATTATACTACAACAGAACCAAGAACATTAACTATCATTTAGACACTCATGCAAAACTTAAGATGAATCTTGGAATTACACTTACATACTGCCATTCAGTCAATTTTTACGAAAGGAAGAAAAGAAAATCTTAGAACAACACATAAGAACAACTATTAGCAAGATATTTCAATACATAATAGAACAAAGGCTCTCTTATCTCATCATTTGAGCACAGCAATGTGCAACAGCAATCAAATCCATGCAGATTGACCACATCATTCCCTAAAAAAAAAAATCTCAGTGTGCAAATGACTTATTTTTCTCTTTTAGATGAGATTGACAAAGGTTTGATGTATTACACCGACAAGAACTGATGCTGATGCCACTGTAGCAACAACAATAATTCAAATTCAAGTAGGCTGCAGCTACAACGCAGGTGAGACCACAGTCCATCTGAGCAATTTTAGATTTCGAAAACATCCACTGAAGGAATGATACAAGAACTTAAAAGAATTATCACTTATATTTTATGAATTTTTAAAAGATTATACCAAGCATACATGATGACAATCAGCTTGGCTTACTTAAGACACTAAATAAGCTTTTACATTGTAATCAAGTAGCACAAAATAAATTTAAAAATTATTTTGTTTCACTGAAAGAGTTTTAGCAGGTTGGAAAAAGGTACTAATACATACACAAAATCAAGTCAATCATACCTTTAGCCACAGCTTCTTTATACTTTTCTTTGGCAGAATTCACTTCTTTTATTAGTTGCCTGTAGCTAGATTTAAGTTTCTCTAGTTCTGTCTTTGTGACCTTTAAGAAAAGAGAAGTTTAAAAAGCATTAAAAATACTTATTCTCAACACATTAAAAAACCCCATAGCATTAGTAAAACAGAATTAACAGAAATTATTATTCAAAATAATAATGCTACACTTTCCACTGGCTTGAGAAAATCTCAATAGGATACGCAATGGTGCATGGTGCAATTACATAGTGCAAATTACATGTTGCAAATTACATGTGCAAAATCAAAACAAATAAATGCATGGAATTAAATAAGAGCCTAAGACACAAATCCCCATTCACATCAATGCAATTAATAATTTATTTAGAAAATCCAGCTAATCATCAACAACATTCCATTTCAATTACAAGGCAAAAAATACATCAAAAAGATGCTTAACAAATCATACTGGCTTAAAATGTCCTATGCATAGGAAGGAATTTCTTTAGCACCTAAAAAAAAAGCAGAATTTTTAGACATTACACTTCATACAAATGACTAAGGAACAGCAATTTGGCGTGAAATAATCTATCAATTGTAAACTTAAACCCTTAAAAATTAAAAGCAAACCAACAACCAAAGAAACCCAAACAAAAACTCAGCTACAGAAGCAACCAATCAAATAAAACTCCTCTACCACAAAACAGAGCACTGAACATAACATTTTTGGTCACAAAATTAAAATAAAGTTTTCTCTTCTACCCCCAGCATTCATTCAGTGTGTGACAAAACTAGTACACTATTCAGAAATAATCCCAAATCATGAACTTGCAAATGAAAGCCAGGAACAAACTAGCCACCACAAGNAATAACCCAACAGAAAAATAGACTTCAATTCAAAATCATTAACCATTGCAAGAGAAATTATTAACTAATTTTAATGGAAGTGCTTCTCTCAATGAACGTGCAGAAAAAGTAGTTCATTCTACTGAAAAATTGTTCCTCTTGCAGCTGGCAAGAAGAAGGCTGAAGTTCATAATTTTCCCTTTTCTTCAGAAGGCAAGGCCCAGCTACCACTACTTTCACCCCCCAGAACATCTGAAAACTTAATGAAATTCCTTAAAGATCCAACAAATTGCTGTCTACAGCCTCTGTTTTTGGGCCAACTGTGCAAAATCTAACTTGAATGCAGAACTTTTCTCCACATCAATCATATATACTCATCTTGTACTTCTACACTCTGTAAATTATACACAACTGCTGTTACTATATACTAACAGAGGCAATATAGGAGAAATAACTTTATGACGAACTTGTATTACAAAGACATCATGACAAATGGAGAAAAATATGCAATTAGGAAGTAGTGATAACAGTTACATTCAGCTTCTCTTACAGAAAATTGTAAAATAAATCAGGGCACTAGCATTATGAAACCTTTATACTAATTGCATGATTCTTAGATTGTGTGTTTCTAACAGATAAAACCAACACCAAGAGCATGTCTGTTCCCAAAGAACACTTAAGGAGCTAAGATGGTCAAGTATTACTTTAAATTCAGTTTTTATTTCGAAAGGTCTTACCCACCTAATTAGTACACTACTCTACTTTTTTCCACTCAAATTTCATGAAGAAAGAAAATTACTCAACATCTTAATGGAAACTGGAATAAATCTACAAGATGTAAGTCCTATTACATTTGTGCAAAAGCCATGTTATTTCACTGTCCTTTAGAATCCTCCCCATAAGATTCCTCGCTGTAGAGGTGTCTAGAATAAGAAAGGATGACATACATGTATTTCATCTAAACACATTTTTATGCCATCTTATCCTAAAAATAGGAGCTGCACAGATGCTGATGTTCACAGACTCCGCACACTGTCCTGGGATACAATTGGCATTTTACCTCTGTGCATAATAAAAGTAGAAATAATATCACATAATATGAGAAATATTTTGGATTTCAGGGAATCATTCTGAAAGTGCTCCAGGTACACAAAACCTTGAATGTCAGCTAACAATAGGAAAACACTATTCAAATATTTCTTTGCAAAATCAGGAAAGGGAAAAAAGGAAAACAAACCCAAAAAACCTCAAACCAAACAACAATGCAAGCTTAATCAGCAGGATGCAAAATACTTTCATGGCTAGACAGCCCATAATTAAATAAAGTTAATACGGTGTGTAATAATCATTTGGCAAGTGCTCAATACGTACCATGGTTTTTTGGAAAAGTCTTTTAAAGTAAGACATTTATTAGAGGTTTTATTAGAGTTCGACCTATTAACAAAACAAAACATTGCAGTCTCTTTTCAAAGTATACCTGAGCCTCCAGCAGTCTTACTCCATTCAGCCTCTCTTTCTTATCTTTTTTCTCTTTCTGCAATTTTTTATAACTTCTATAATTTCTAACACATGCTACCAGTTTTTCCTCTTCTTCCATTCTGACTTTTTTGAGATGCACCAATTCATAAGTTGCAGCAAGTGATTATTTGGCTTGAAATTTTAGCAGATAATTACAGTCTACTGACCATGCATCAAAAAAGATGTCTTCATAGTCCCTGCTTGGAGAAGATGCCAAGATTCTAGCATACTATGGAAGCAATCTTATTAGAACCAATGTATTTAATTTAAAATAGTCTTAGTTTAAATATAGAATACCTCCAACTTGTTTTCATAACTGTCCCAAGAATCTTTTACCAATCAATCTGCAACAGTGTTACTGCTTTAGTCAGATGTTACATTTTAATTACACTACTTCAAATCCTAAATTGTCTGCTGGAAGAAAGAAGAAACAGTGCTTTTCCTTCTCTCAGTAGACTTTTCAGACTATTCCTCTGATTTTTGACATCTGTAGCTAAATTTCCCCCAAACAGTGCATCTGAACGAAACTGTGATTTCTGTCAGCTTTACTGACAAGATACAGCATTTTGAACACAACATGGAAAACACTCTAAAGAGTTTCACCTGCAGTCTCAATGTTTGGTTTACATCTGCTCTGTATTTTAGGATAGGGACTAGAACTATTTGTTTGTCCTCACCCAAAAGAGTCTGGATTGCCAAGAGTACTCATTAACAAAAGTTTACAGTGCTCTGGTCACATGAATGTCTAGAGTGGAATTAGAACAGGAAAAAGAGATGGAATGGAGAAGTGTCACACAAGAATTATTCCACTGGAAGAGCATTTCCAGTGCTATCTGTCCACAGAAATTCATATGGAAGAAACTTTTACATCTTTGCCTTGTCAGCTAGCAGGAAAGAAATACTGTGTAGAAAATTATTAAAATTTAAACTAAGTATTCTACATATCACTCTTTTACTACACCACATACTATACTTTTACCACAGCATGAACAAAACCAAAAAAAATCTACTGTTAATTTAATATTTTTAAACATAGATAATTATAATCAATTTATCAAGTACAGATGAATAAAATACCTTGTACATCTCTGCTTCTATTTGCTGATGAACACCTACAAAACTCTTCTTAACTTGCTGCTTATCTTTGATCATCATTGTAAGCCTATGCAAGGGCCCAGAGTTAAGATCTTCTGCATGTGTCTTCATTATTTTGCTCAGCTGTTCTGTTTGTTGTACCACGAGCAACCAAGACTATAAAAAAGTCAGAACAGAAAAGCACTTATGTATTTCAGCTCACAAATAACCAAAGAATTAAAAAGAACTGTGGGAAAAGATATATAATTGTTTAAAATTCAGTAAAAGAACCAATTTTAAGCTTACCCAAATGCATTTGAGATCCTCCCACAACAGCAGAATCATGCCTCAATCCTACTCATAAAATCATAAAAATGCACCAGAGACAAAAAAATAAAGCAATAGAAGTTCACTCTTCAGCACTGTCCTAGTATTTCTGAACACCAAAGAAAGCACTGCAGCCTTATTTTTTTTAACATACCCCAACACCCCTGAGAACCATGTTCTTACATCCCTTGTTCTCCAGTTTCCCCCCACAGCTGCTCTGCCCAAGCTGACTTCCAGCTTTGACTGAGTACCTGACAGCAATATGCATTTGAGGGATGGTGGTTTAAGGGGACACCACCACATCAGCTGCTTCACACAGCAGCATCATTCAGGCCACCAGTACCAAAGCGCAAACAGACACAACACTCATCTGTCGCTGTAACCCAGCATCCTTCTGTACTCTTTCTTTAATAGCTTCCTCAGACATTCTGTCAGTTTTCAGGACAGCTTAATGTGCTCTGAGTGGCTTTGATTACAGATACATATCTACAGATATTACAGACACAAATGTGAAATTAAACTTCAGTTCAAATCAAAGCTTCGGTTATCCTCAAGATTGCTGTCACACGTTGGACTCCTTAAAGATAACTCCCTGACAATGAATGCTGTGCTATAGCTAAGATTTGAGGGTGGCTACATACCACAGAATCCCAAGGTTTTAAAGGCAGCTAGCATGTGAGTTTTATTGGCATTTATCTTACTCTTACTAAAACAGAAATCAGCCCATGACAAAAACTTTAGAAAATTAATTTGTTTGTTGGCTTTGGGTTTCTTTATATCCTGTATACAAACATATATACCTAATATTTCCATCTCTACATGACAGCACTGCAACAGAAACTGGATTCTAGGAAAAAAAAAAAAAAAACAAACCAAAAGACAACTGACTCCCCTATATATTGGGCTATCTTTAACATTTTCTCCAGCTTGTAAATATCCCACAGATTGGCACAGAGCTATCTAGACTACCCAAAGTATGGCATTATGAAACATCAAGGCCTAAAGCTTCCCTGCTATGACCATTTCAGAAGCTATACTGCAAAGCTGCATAAGACAAAACAGCACTGAACACTTGTGTGAGAAGAGTGAGCCTTTGTGGTTACAGAAGACCTCATAAAAGTGTTCACAGAGGTGAAAATGTAGTCAGCCATCCATTTTCCATAAGGCAGATTTATTACTGATGAGACAACTACTATTTAAATCCTGAAAAATCACACCAAAAGCGTTTTTCAACACTACAGGTATTCTAAGGAAATGCTTAATGTACAATTCACAAAATGAGCCTAAATAAGCCAGAAACACAGCAACTACTATTGCTTTTCTATTAAAAAAAAAAATCCTTTGCATATTTCCCTGTTCTCCACATCACTCTTTCCATCAGGAAAATATGAAAGCGATGTTTCCATAGGAAAATAGCAGTAAAGAAGGATTTCTGTGCTTTGTATGATTATATTTTATTATCCTAAATTAGGAGATGCTAAAGTGAAAACACTTCAATAATAGAGATTTATATGGGACAAAAAAGCTGGGTGGCAACAGTAGAAAAGGTAAAGCATTTCCTTCCACAAAAAATGACCACAATCCAACAAATGCAATAAAAAACCACTATTGTTTGGTTTAACACTGTTTTTCAGACATATACACACACAAAAGAGCAGTCTTGGAAGCTCTTAAAAACACCTCCTTTCTAGCATTACCAGTTGCTGCTACTACACCTTCCAGCAAGTTTTTTGTCTCCACATGAAAAAACAGAAGACAGATTTTCTCAAACACCATTTCTCTCTAAGTGCCCACTCTTACTGTACACTTAGAGATCAAACAAAACAAAGCAAACAACCACAACAACAAAACCAAACAAACCAAGCTCATGAAAAATTAAACAGCTTGCTATTGCGTTTTAATGCCACAAAATGCCAAATAATACCACAATACCAAACACATCTCAGAAGATGTAAGGAATTTCTTTTATCTCAGAAGATGTAAGAAGCTAGACTCATGTCTTATAATATTTGCATCATTCTTTGGTTCTGTAAAATGTGAGGAAGAGAGAAAAAAGTATCACAAAAGAGTAAAATGAATTAGAATGAGATTAGTAAATATATTCAGGCTTTTCAACCACCAAAACCAGTAAGATAATGTGCCACTACACAACTTCAAAATCCAAGGTGTCAGTGAAATTTTAAGGCAAGCCCATACAAAAGATCTGCCAGTCCACATGAATATTTTTGCTGTTATATAAAAACACAGATATCAGAGATGAGAGTTAGTGAAAAATTACACCTCCTTAAAAAAAAAGGGAACTAAAATTACGCTCAAGTGCCTCTGTTCAAAACAAGACTTCAAAGCATGACATCCACACCTCTTTTCAAGCCAAAAAGAATACGGCTTAATTCAGATCTCCAGATTTTTTAAATTTATCTGCTCACAAGAAGTGCTCATGCTATTAACATGAACTGTCCTAGACTGAGATACCTAAGTCAAGGTTAATAGTTGTTTATACATTATAATGCTAAATACTCTGTGCTAATGAAAAAAAAAAAAAAAGCAATATTTCAATTTACAAGGCAAGAATTATTGTGGGGGAGGAAAGCAACAACAGAACATGTTATATATAAACAGTGCACAGTTCTGAAGCAGCCCAGCTATAGCAGCACAGCCACCAAGTCACACACAGCCACCTTAACGCTGTATATATCCATCCATCCAAGGCACAGTCCTGTTTCTAAAGCTACACCACAGCCACTTGTCCAAGCAGCCATCCCATAAGCCCACAACATAAAAACTGCTTTGTCTAAAATTTAACCTGACCAAGAAAGGGTGTTTTCCTGCAGAGAAAAGATGAGGATTCATGCCAGACTGAAGGCACTGTGTAACCACAGCTACAGAACAAGGGCCATGAACCAAATAAGCCATCAAAACAGAATAGTCTTCTCATGCTAGTAGAGAATCCAGGTTTGGAGCAAAACCTTCAAACAGGTGATAAAGAAAGTTTGCTTCATATACCATTTACTTAGACTTGCTTTAAATCTGAAAACCAGCAATTTGGAGAACAGACAGCCTTACATTTTTAAAAAGTCAACACAGTAATTTTAAACAGAATACAAAATA
>VWYP01027132.1:0-11747 GCA_013400435.1 Pycnonotus jocosus | reverse complement strand
AGCCTCTTAAGGCATCAGCAGGAAACCCAGTTTGCAATACTGTCTGTATAGACTACTTGCAATGCAAAGCTGAAACACCACAAAGAAAATACTAAAAGACTTTAAAAAAACTGATTACATGGTTACTGCTTTTAAAATCATATTCTGATTTTGAAAGAAGAATAACCAGAAAAAATTCAGATTTTAAAAACTTTATGCCAAGTTTTTGCATGTTACTGAAGTGGTATAGTGATTTAATGTAATGCACTAGCAGGCTTGGTATTACAATAATATAAGGATACAGCTGTTGGAAAGACATTCTCAGAAATCTCTCACTAGAATAATAGAATCACAGAATGGTCTGTGTTGGAAAGGACCTTTAGAGGCCATCTAGTTCAATTCTCCTGCAGTGAGTAGGACCATAAACTAGATTAGGTTGCTCCTGTCCAACCTGACTTTGAATGTTTTCAGGGATGGGGCATCTATCACCTTTCTGGGCAACCCATGCCAATGTCTCACCATCCTCATGCTAAAAAAATTTTCTTCCTTGTATCTTGTCTAAATCTACCCTCTTTTAGTTTAAAAGAATTACCCTTTGTCCTGTTGCAACAGGTCTAAAACATCTGTCCCCACATTTCTTATAAGATTACTTTAAGTATTGAAAGCCTGCAATAAGGTCTCCTCAGAGCCTTCTCTTCTGATTCACTACTAATCACTGTGATAAAATCCTAATAACAACAAAGAATTTAGAGCAGAACATCTTTCCCTGCCTGTTGGTTAAATTAACAGAGCAATTTGTTTTATTACATGATGCAAAATATGCATATTTATATTAGGATTCCGACAGTCTCTCTAAAGATAAAAGTGCTTAGGAAACAAAATCATGAAAACAAAGATATACTCACTGTCAATTTAATTAGGTGAAAGATAAGAGTCATAGCTGTCATCTGATACTCACTATAAAGAAAAAAATATCAACTAGATACAGTGTATTTGTAAATGTGATATTTGAATGATCAAAAAAAAAAATCTGAAACAAAAAAATACCTGACAAAAAAAACCTAGAATATTAATTTCAGGTTAAATGTCTGATAGGGATCCATGTCATATTTCTTTAAATGTGAGCTGCTACAGGCATTGCCTTGCTTACAAGGAAGTGGAGATCTTAAAAAGCTAGTAGGAGACAACTGTTACATTCCCAGAGAGGGGACAGAAATCAATAAAAGCAAAGGGAGTAGCCACCTTGAACACAAAAGAGTTCCATCTTTGAGAGGGCAAGAGACTTTAGGTCAACAAAGAAAGTTGAAGTAATTGAAAGTAATAGTTGAAAGCCACTATGTTAAAGTATTAAATAAGGCAGATGTTTACTGTACAGTATGGATGCCTTGAGAGGTTACCTAGAACAGAGGCTAGACAGTGTTAAAGGAGTAAAGAAGGTATTTATTAAAAAGGCCTTCAAAAGATACACCTTTGGGCAGCACAAGAGCCCAGCTGTGGCTACACCCAAGATGGATGATGGGTCACAGGTTTTCACACTTTAAGTTTTAGTCCATTTACATATTGGGGTCAGCTGTACAGTTCAGGTTATGAAGTCTCATCCTCCCAGACCGCTCACCTCAGTTCACTGTTGTTTATACTTTTCGGGCCTGAGGCTGCAAAGGTCTCCTTGGTCCTCAAACTGGAAAAGGATTGTTTTGTCTAACTACACCATGATGAGAACTTGCTAACACTGCTATATGAAGTTCAGAGTTATATAATACTGCAGTACAGAATCTGGAAAATATGAAAGCCAAAACTTAAGGCATCAGTAGTATCTTAGGGAAAAAAAAAAAAAAGACAAAATCATCATTTTAACTACCAACTTCTTTGTTCTACTACAAATATTCTTAGGTAGATTGTTCTAAGAAGTTAGTTAGCAATAGATCTGTGTGTGATCAATAGGGTCCTCAAATTGCTTCCCCAAGACATTGCTCTCTAAGTACTCAAAACAGTAGCATGGCACACATTGCCTCTATAGCTATGGGTCAACTTCAATGCTTGAAGTACAGAAAATGACAGACTATTGTAGGGATGAAGATTAACCAAAATAATTTGCATTTGACAATGTATTTGAATCATCTGAATTTATGACAGTACCTCATCATATTTCTTATGAGGAATGGATATTAACCATTTCACAAAGAATTAGAGGGTGTGTTTTTTCCTCAGTGAACTTTCAGGCCTACTTTCTAAGACAAAAAACACAACAGAAGTTTTCAGAAGACAGAAGAACAGTACTTACTGTAAAAAATTATGGCAAACAGCTTTTCTTGAAGAGCAAATGGTGAGAACTGTATAGCATTTCTCTTTGTGCCCTTCCCTACAGGCATATGACAATACTTCGAGGCCACCTGAAGCATGGATTAGATGTGTATTGATACATATTTATGCAAATGTACCCCCACCAGTTCTGCACACTGCAATGGCCACTGACTCATCAAGTTTTGAAATTCATGGCCATCTGTGGCTCATAATTACCTAAAATAGAACATATTTAAAGAAACATTTTAAAGGACTATTGAAGAATTATCTATTTATCAATTCTGAGACTAAAGAAAGGAACTGGTCACCTGTGATACTTCTTTGCTTCTATAAGTAGATTGCTGAATGACCCACATGCAAGGCACACATTCTCATTAAATTTTATTTGAAGCTACAAACCATTAAAACACTGAGAAGTACGATTTCTAGTTTTGCTATATTTTCTGCTTTTTGACACTGAATCAACTTAATATTTGGAAACTCTGTGAAGTCTATCTGGCTGCAAATGCTTTAAATAAATTCATTAATAGACTCAGATTTAGACTCATTTTAAAGGCAAGAGGGAGGACCAGCTAAGATGAAGTTTTCAAAGACAAAGTCTGTGAGAAGACAGGCAACCATAGGTTGAGCAGAAAACTGGACAGCCACACAATTAACACTGCCACACAGAAGACAACAGCAAATGTCATGGTGGCAGGACTAATAGGGGAACCAGAGGCTGAGTAACTCACACTTTGAACAACCAATACTTTTCCAACCCCAACATTCTCCCATCTCAAGTCTTATTTCAAAGAAGCTATTTGAATTTTGAACTGGAATAATCATATGCATAAATCAGGCCATTTTGTTTGGCAGTGACAATTGTTCAATGCATGTATATTTTTACAAAACTGTGTTAAGTGTTTATCTACTATTCATAAACTCATTAAATATTTAGTGTTATTGAACTGCAGATGGTACACACACACACATATATATATAAAATCCCACATCAGAATACTTAAGGATAACAGCAATGTAATATCCTTTAAAATCGCCCTAAATGCAATATATGTGTATGATTTCCCTTCAAGAGTGATAGTTGTCATGGTTCAGTAATATATTTAAGTATAATCTGTGCTCTTCTATTGCTTTCTGTTAATGCAATGTAAAGGCCTCTGCAAGTCATGTGCTAATTCTTAAGGCAAGAATAATTTTTGGACTACCCAAAATAAAAACATGATTTCAAATGCTTTCTTAAACATCACAATGTTTATTTTCCATTAGTATGTACAGGAAGGATGCTGGGATGAAGGGAGGTGATTAAACTGAGCTGGGTTTAGTAATAGCCTGAAATACAAAGCTGCTTCACAAGGTATAATTTTGGATAACTGAGAAATAAATCATCCTGAGTTTACGAGAAATGACACACATCTAATTAAAAAGTGTACTGAAAACTGATCAAAAGCAGACAATTTTGCTAATAACTATTCTTGAAAAAGATGAGGTGAATTTGGATTGTATGTTGAAGAAATCCCTAGATGGAGACTGTGCCCTGAAGGACACGACAGGCCAAGTCCAAGCTAATATAAATGTAGAAAACAGTGAAGCAACAGAATACTTAACTGCCCCAAAGAGAGAGTTATGAATTCCACACCATTAGGATAAGCGCCATTAATCGGCCTTCTTTTACTACATTAATGTTCAGGGTGAAATTCATCAGAGAAAGGAACATTACAGAAGGCCATGGATTACTTAATTATGATTGAGCCTTTGGAATGGAATATTTTAATTAAAGACCACCAATTTTGCCAAGAACATGCATTAGATATAAGCAGTTGTTATCTTCTCTTAATTTAGAGGGGAAAAGAACCATGAAGCATTCACTATGAATTCAGATTTTACATATTTTGCAGGTCCAGGAATGGCAGGACTTTCAGCCATATTTTAATGTCTAAAAAGCAAAAGTTCTAAAATGCTGTCTCACGATACCATTTCAAGACCTTTCAAGCATGAATGCAGAAAAAGCTTAAAAATTTTATGGAGGACAAATGATTCATTCAGTAAAGCAAACACTTTGAAACCAAACATCAAGGGTATATAAATTAATGTTTTATAGTGTGATTTCATGATCACACCTGCATTTCTTCAGATAGCAAACTATGCAACACTGCAAAAGCAGCTTAAACTACCCAACAAGATTAAGAATAAATCTTGTATAGCTCAAAAGCCCAAGATTTCTGACTCTGTTACTGAAGCTACCTATTTAATTATTATGCTTTTTAAAATCAGCACAGCACAGTTTCACACAGCTTCACTTGAAGCATACACTCCAAATATGCTTCTTTAATTCCTGCATAGTAGTATTTGTTCAGTTCATACAGGCAAATCAGAGTTTTAACTTACTTACAAACCCAACAGGGGTTTCCTATGAAGTTATTGGCCAAGTCAGGTCTGTGAAAATCTCAGAAGAGAAGCCTCATCTAATTCTCTGCTTTCTTACCATCACAGAAGATAATAGCATCTGCTGGGGATAGCACGCACTCAGTGACTTATTTCCCCTGCAGCAGCCAACCCTCGAAAGCTCTTCTTGTGAACAATGATGTGAAAAACTTGGTACTGGTACTGGTTTGGCACTAAGGTTTGGGCCTAAGGTATTCACATGTGTGAGAATGGCTACCAACTGCAACATCTGTTCGCATATGGATGCGATTTGCTAAATTAATAATAAACATTTTTTGGGATAGAGGGATGTAATATGGGTATGAGTTTATTTTAGAGAACTTAATGCTGAATCTCAGTAAACAAATATATGAATCCCATCTCAAAAGCTACAGAAAGACAAGAAGTTTTGAATAAGTTAATATACTAAAAGAAACTTCTAATGAATCTAATCACATGCTAATATTCAAGTTAGGAAAATGTCCAAGTATTTAATAGGGCAATTACTTTTATTGTAGATAACCAGATATAAAAGGGACATCTGCAAATGATGCTTAATGGCTTCAAAAATTAATGTAGTATTAAACACAAAAAAACCCTAAACTCATTTACTGCTAATAGAACTCCTAAATAAATGAATTTGCATTTCTAGCAAAATGAAGACCACATATGACAGTAAGAAATGTACAGTCAGCTATTTGAGACAATACTTTTTTTAGGCATCTTCATTTTACTTAACAATAAACAGAAACAAACTTTAATTAAACACTAACCCACCTGAAATAAACATTTTATTTTGAACAGTTACTAGCTTAATGAACATTTCTAACTCAAATATAAGCCAACAGTTCACCAGCCTGGTGAAAACTTCATGTATTATAGTCCTAGCAAGCAATCTCTCTAAGCAATGTCTACACATAAAATACTATCTAGCTCAGTTATAGACCAGTAAGACAAGGACTAACAAAACAGCCAAAGTGAATAGACCAGCAAATACAAAATGGTGAGGAATAGACAGAATTATTAGATCTTGTACTTACGTATTTCCAGTAACTTTATTCAGTTTACTCAAGCACCTTACTCTAAAAATTAGTAGGATACCTAGAAAATCAACACCGGACCCTAAATAAAACTCTATGTGTTTATTATTTTTTCACCATCCTTGGTGTAACAGTTAGTGCAAGTGTTCAGACTCACTTACTAAACATGACCATAAATCAGACACTTTTGATAAGTGGGTTTACTAACTACCAATGAAAACAAAACAAACTTTTTAAAGAATTATTTAATGTTGGTGTTTTTTTAAGAATCTATGTAATACAGATACACACAACAATCTCATAGAGACTCTTTGATTCCCTCATATTTAAATTCAGTGAATATGAGTTAGATTTTCCAGGCCTGAGCTCATTCCTGTGTTCACCATTCATCAAACCAAAAACTCAGTCTAGAGACAGCAATCAGTTTTCATAGGACTGGCTGGCAGAAACAGTCTGTGCTGGCTGCCTTCCACAAAGTCCATCTGGCACCAAGCACAGAATATGATCTGAGTTTCCAGCCCTAGAACAAAAGTGAAGAAATGCTGCCTTACTTTTGGAAACTAGGAGGCTGTATAGGGTAGTTGGTATAATTTAACATAGTGTACAAATCCTGGTTTATGCTGCTGCTTTGGTTGTTCCTAGACAGCTCTTATAGCTATACTGCATTATTTAGGGTTTCTAGAAGTACTATCAAAGGAGTCCACTAGTAGAGATTATCTCACAAATCTAGAAACTGTAAACATTCCTCTCAGATATACAGAGGCTGTGATATAACCTGCTGAATAAGAATAAATTCTGAGGGACCTTTTCCATATTTAATAATCACAAAATTGTAAGAGAACAAAAGATGCAGTAAGCCTTCAAAGAATCATACTTTGTGGATTTCAGAAAAAACCCAGAACTTAAATTAAGAATAAAACAGTGCTACTCTTTCAGCCCTAATTCCCATGTTACATAATGGGTGGAACAAATGCCACAATTTTTTTTCTCTCTACAAGTGCAATATAACACACAGCATCCAGGTCCGAGACTTCAACAGAGATGAAGATTTCCAGGATCTCTGAAACAGCATATTGGTAGGTTGGGGAAATTTGAGTGACATAGCTTAGCCTACTTGCCTAAGGAAATAAATTTTTTTGCCATTGTGATACCTTCCTTAACAACTTAACTATTTTTTAATCAACCTAAGAAAAATGCCGAAAAACCCCCTCAGTGATGCTCCTGCACATTTCATTACAGCTGGACAACCAAAATAGTGATTCTACTGAAAGAAAAGCTGTGATTAAAGTTCAACCGTAAATAGTTTTTCTGGAGTATGGACTGCTTGCGTAACACCCAGAGGCCAAACCATGGTACTTCTAATTAGGAGACAAAAGAAACTGAGATATTTTCATTAACAGTGTTTCTCTAAAAACACAAGCATTAGTAATAGCTATTTTCTGAATTCACAAATATCTCTTTACTTCTTGCTCTCTGATGCTGAGCGCAATATGGGATAAGTCTCATTAGTCTCAAAAAAAAAAAGTTAAAAACCAAGCATGCACCTAGATTCTGCCATATATCTTCTCCACGGCATGGAAGTGTGATGATCTTCACAAAATTGGTGTTATGATAAAGAATGGTCATGGCAAAACAGGAAAGAGAGCTACAGTATAGTAGAACAGAAGGTTTCCTTACAAACTGTAGAGATGGAAGAGCAGAAAGAGCCATTCAGCTAAGCTCACGTTGTTGGTGTTATTTAAATTATGCTTTAGAATCGATGAAAAAAAAATTTGTATCTTTCTATTCTCCTGGGTCTGTAGTAATATTTTCTTTTGACAAAGAAATTACAGCATTTTGGATAAAGCCTTCAGCATAATCCCCTATACTTTTTCATAATATTTATGACTCAAAAGATGTTTTTAATTTCTAGTCAGGAACTGCAGTATTTTCTCTTTTGAAATTTCAAAGTGTTATTTCAATTGGATTTCAAGCTGTGAGGCATAGAAGGTAGTTTCACTTAAATACTGAAATGCTGCAAGCAAAAATGAAGACACACAGACTACTAGGACACTAGCTCCAAAATACACTGAAATGAAAGGGCTGTGAAAAACACAAACGAAAAGAAGCTTACTTTGTAGCAGAAGCAAGAGCAGGTGTAAATGCCAGACTACTTGAAAGCTACAATCCAATTAACAACAATAGAGAAGTTGGGAGACAGTGAATGAGTCTGTTCTGATAAAGAGCAAAACATTTGCATGGACATCTGATGATATGGAAGTAACATTATGACCCTTAGCTAAAAATGAAACCACAGATGATTGTCAGGGTCAGCAAAACATTACTAAAATAGTGTTGTATAGAGCTACAGACATATCAAAGTTTGGCCATAAATCAGGTGGGACTGAAATCCAGTAAGTGGCATCCTGTCACTGCAAGGCATACATTCCAGTTGTGTCTTGTCATCAATTAATAAAATTTCTAATAGATATGAGAGCACAACATCCAATATTAATGCAGTGGGATGCTGAGAAAGTGGGTGTACATTATGGACAGCAAAGAGTTAAAAATCACTGGAGTAAATGGAGTAAGAAGTGTTATCTGCCAAACTGCTGAGGTTAATTTGGGGCTCCTGGGCAAGAAGTAAGAGTCTTTTCATGTTAACCCTAAAAGAAATCCAGAGACTGAATGCATTGGTTCAGTGTGGTACCTGCACTCCCTAATTCAAGAACTGGTGGTGTATCACAGTGCTGCATTTTTAGTGCAGCACAAAATGAATGCACAAAGTTAGAGTTGCTTTGGCACCACTAACAGCTTCAATACCAAACAGAGGAAACCTAACAGCCACAATACAAGCACCTGGGGTGGTTTCACATTCTCCTAATTCTAGTATTAATGCTGTGGAGTGAACGAGGCTCAATTGGCACTTATCCGGAAGGGAGGACAATATATCTTTAACAGGCTCCTGCATAGGCATAAACATTCACCCATGACTGCACAAGCTGTGCTTGTCCAACTTTTACAAGCTATCTCACTCCTTCCAGACATGAAATTAAACAAGGAAGACCCTCCTGAAAAGACGGGAAACGCACCATCAGCAGTGCAGCAAGCATTTAATGAAATAAAAGTTGTAACTCCACCTCAAGATGTATCCAATGTTCAGGCAGTTAAACAACCTGAAACACTGAAGGACAATCTATCGGGACAAACCCCTCTGACACTTGTGTTGTTTTCCTATTCCAGGAATAAAGCCAGAACACCCTCACTGAAGACAAAAGGAACCAGTTTCAACTGAGGGAACTGCCATTCCCTCGATTTACGTGAGAACGTTCACAGAAAATAGCCAAGATGATGCAAAACCCACTTTTATTTAGGCCCTTTTAACTTCTTGGTTACTTTTGTAGTAGACACAGGAACTTTATCATAATCAATGGATTGTTCCTTTCTTTAATAATTGGTCTATAGTAGGCCAAATTGGAATTTTTCTTTTTATAGGAACGTGCTAAGACATGAAATTGAGCTGTGATGACACAAAACTGAAAGTATTTTCAGCTTATTATTGTGATTGTGATTTGTGTTTTCATCACAAGCACCTTGTTGGGAGACAATACTAATAGGACTACACATTTTATGTATTAATAATTTGATTTTTGCTGAAAAAAATGGTGTGAGGAAAAGCTTTTACACTTATCTTATGAATGTATAATTTTGTCTTAAGCAAATTTAGCCTGGGAATAGGTACAAAAATTCACATTTGGAATCAAGGAAAATGTATTAAGCTTCCCAGTTCTTTCTCAGAAAGGTTTATATTTATTATGGTTTGACTAAATTTTTCAGAGCTATTAACAAGTGATCTAAATAATCTTAACAAAACAAAAGAAAATGTTACATACAAAATGGTTGAGTACCCCTCCCTAGACCAGAAGGGGGAACAGCCATGTCTTACAAATGGGACATGGGTAAATTACAGTAAAGCCTTTTACCAGCTCTGAAGCAACTCTAACTGTAACCATTTTTAGAACCAACTGCATTTATCAATCATTAGACATTCCAAAGTATATCAGAGCTGTATTTCCACTTGAACATATCTGATGTACTACTGGGTTTCCTACCATGTGCCCCAAAAGGTACTTTAGCTTGACCTTATTTATGCTAATCAATATGGCAATTATAGTGCATTCTGCACCACACATGCTTCTCAGTTGTGGGTGCAACTTACTGTGGCAGCAATTACAAAAGAATGTGATCAGGGTGATTTGCTCACTGAAATGTAACAAACAAACAAACAAAACCCAACCAAAAAAACCCCAAAAAGCCAAAGAAAAAGCAAGCTGGGATAATACAGCTAAACTTCAAAAGGATAGTAATTTCATTTATGACCCCATCAATAATAAAGCCACAGTTTCTGTTTTGTGTCAGGATTAAATTGCAAAGAGCTGTACTCTGTCCTGGAGAATACAGCATAGGCTCAATGTAAAGATGTGTTTGCATGAAAACCTTTTATACAGGAAATTTTTTGTATTTTGTATGAAAACTTTGTAAGCATAAGCAGTCTTGTTGAAGGTAAACTATAACCAGTAATGTATCAAATTACAAAATCCCTAACTAGTAGGGCTCCTTGTCAACCTTCCCCTTGTAATCATTCCAAATCAACAATTGCCTTAAAGGATTTAACCCCAATTCCTGGCCTCTCTCTGGCTCTCTTCTCTTTTCTATTTCTTTCTAATCTCTCTACCTCCCATTTTACTGGTAAATAAAATCCCTACTATTGACTTTGGCATATGGTGTCATTTGCACCTTAATTCTGGTAGAGACATCTCTCAGTAACTGGATTGGTAACAGCTTGTTATCTTCTTCCCAGTACATCTCATTTTCTCTTTGTTTTTGCTAATTAACACTTAAGATCACAAAGCAGCAGTTATTTGGAGAAAATAACTAAGGAAAATACAGGCTTAGCATGATTGTAAAAAATTCAAAATAGAACTGAATACCTAAAAAAAGGTCAAAACCAAATTCCTAATAAGTCTTGCTGCACTTGATTTTAAAATTTCTATCAGTATCCTAGAATAAGCCTATATTAATTGAAATTGTACAGCTGAGTTATTAGAAAAAAATGTTCAGTGTTGCCCAGAGCAATTTTTTGCATGGTATATTAGGTCTAGTTAGCAAATTGGAAGAAGTACTGCTGACATGACATAGCAACTGAATAAAATGAAGCCTTTAGTAGGACAAATTGAGAATACAGGAATCACTCCATGTTTAGAATATAAAGTTTGAGAGCAGGCACACCTGAAATACAAATTTATTTCACAATAATAAACTCTTTGAATCTATGGTTTATGAAGGCAGTTGTAAGAGTCACTTATTTAAAGTCATTGCTTAATGCACTGGCAAATGCTTCCTAATTATTAGAATAAAGAGTAAGAACTTTTTTTTTTCCCTAAGGATGTGTATGCCATTAAGCATCTAGTACTTCAGCAACTATCACATTGGTGATGTTGTCTTTCATAAAGTTTTGTTTATGTCAGGCAATCACTGAATGTAACAGAAACACCAGTAACTAAAAAATTTCTGTTATGACACAAAACCTCAGATCTATTTGGTGTATTATCCTTAGCAAGTATTTCAGCCTGAAATTAATACAAATCAAATACTGCTGTCAGCAAGACAAGCTGCATTTCAAGTTTCTTCGATCTGCTCTTGCCAAGAAAAACACCCAAACAGTCAAGCAAGCACTGAAAAGTTCCAAGACTGCAAAAACCAACACAAGTTTTATAGACATTTGGAATTATTACATTCAAGTTATACTGCAATTTTTTAAATGATAGCTTTACTAAAGAAGGAACATTAATACACTAATACCTAGAAGAGAAAAAAATATAATTGAACAGTGAATGTCCATGCATTTAGGACAAGGAAAACTAGGAATTATGTGAAATAAAAAAAAATCTCTTAGGATATTTTAAGGGCTTGTTCATGTGAGACTTTGATACTTGGGACTACAGTTTGCAAGGAAGTTAAGAATAT
>VWYP01027122.1:611-10654 GCA_013400435.1 Pycnonotus jocosus | reverse complement strand
GAATTATCCAGATACCTGTCTTCAAACCAAGACACTGCCCCATCCCTGGAAGTGTTCATCAGGTTGGGTGGGACTTGGAGCAGCCTGGGACAGTGCAAGGTGATAGGGGATGGGACAAGATTAGTTTTAAAGTTCCTTCCAACCCAAGCCAGTCTGGATTGGAAGTGATTGTATGGTTAGCACAGATGTAAACACCCCTTTTTAACATCACTGCTGGTGTATCTAACTGTTGTCTCTTGTGAGGCAAGGGGACATGCCAACATTCAAACAGTGTCCAAATCTTTCCAGCCAAGCTGGAGAGTTACAAAACTAGACAGAGAAGCTGATGAGCTATGGAATAAGATACTTAATTTTAGTGGATTATCCTGTTCAACACACCCACAAACCCTGGCTCCAGCCAGCTCCAGCACAGCCAGTCTCTAGCCAGGTCTAGTCAGTGCTGCTGGCATGGGAACAAGCATCAGGTTTATGTTGTCTCTTAACTTGTGCTACTATTGCTTCTGGCTTGGTGCAGGAGTCAAGAGTGCAAGAGCACAGCAGGAACCCTGGTGGTGATCAGGAGAGGATGGGACGAGGACTATGGATGTGTGAAGGCACTGAGAAGCAGGACTGTAAGTTTAACTTGGTCAATTGAAGTTGGCTGGAATAACAGGGAGCGTCCTTTGGTGCAGAACGTCAATAAATGACTCCTCATTGGGGAAAAACTGCCAACCCCCTGCTGTGACCTGGAGCAGCTTCAGGTCTGGGCTGTGTATCAGCATGGAGGGAAGGGCAGGATGTGCTTCTGCAGCAAGTGCTGCCTTCCTCACTCTTCTCCAGCAAGGAACTCACATCCTCTCTGTCTGCATCACCCTGCCTACCAAGCCCTCAGATGCCAGATACCCCTTCCTCACCTCCACTTTCCAAATCACATTCCCTGTAGGAGGCCAGATGCTGGAGCAGGAAAGTCTAGACAGTGCTGAATCAATTTTTTAGAGCAACATAATATCGCTCTTTTTTTGTTGTTAAATGCAGGTTCAGGCAATCAAGACTTATCCTGAATTTAGATCAAATCAAGGAAAGAGTTTTCCCTGCTCCTGACCAGTTAGGGAAGTAGATCTGGACAGGCCATGCAGATGCCAAGGGAAAGCCCAGTTCCAAAGCTGCAGGTGCAGTTGTCCCCCACCCAGTTCATGCCCAGCCTCTTGCAACTAGTGCTTGTGTCCCCTCTGCTGTGGCACCTGTCCCAGCTTCATGGCATCCCGCAGTGGCTGGCTCCATGTGCAGGGGCTGCATGAGAGTCACTCCCACTCCTTCCTGAATGAGGGGGGGCAGAGGAAGCCCTGCCTACCAAGGAACTCACCAGGAACCGGCCAGTGCTAGGGCTTCTCCGCTCTTCTGACCACCCTACAGGCAGGCTCTGCCCTCTCTGCCTGACAGTGTCTGTCCCCAGATGAGACCCTGGTCAGAGGGCTCTGAGGGAGATGATGCAGTGTTTTGTGAAATGTTCGCTGCTCCTCCTGGGAGACCCCGCAGCCCACGGAAGGCCCATTCAAGGTGGTATGAACAGACAGGATTTCTCTTCTGGGCAGGAAGGCATTGAAGAGCCCATTCTCACACTGAAGCACACATTTCACAGCTCTCCCCAGCCTGATGTTGTTCCTTCTCATGTTATTCCTTCCCTCTGCTCCTACTTTGCTGATGCCCTCTGAAATATCCATCAGGACAAAGGCCATGTCAAGAGCCCATGAGCTTCTGGATGCGAATCAGCATCTTTTGCAACCATTTGCATGGGCTGAGGGGGAGGGAGATGTCACACAGCAGATCCACCCACCATGGGCTGGAGCCAGGCTCAGCTCCACCGCTCCTGCAATTGAACTCCTTTGCCGCCAACTTTCCAGCCGGAGCGAATGACTGACAGAGACTGATGGTGTCTCTGCCTGTGTGTAATCCTAGAGCCGCCTGGATTTGGGAAATCTCTTTCATTGCTTTAAAAAAATAAGCAAGCGACTAGACTGAAGAGTCCCGATTAACTGGGAAAATCTGGGCTAAAATGCAAATGCCTTCTCAGGTTCTGGCCCTGTGAGCCATGCCGGCTGTCCCAGGGGAGGACAACGAAGCCCAGGTCAGGCAGCAGCACCCAAGGCACAGCCCAAGCCCTGAGCACTGCCACGTCAACAGGTCCTGAATGTGGAGCTGGAGCTCTTGTTTGAAGAAGTCTTGGATGAGAAGAACTTGGTGGGCACTGGGATGTGCTGCTGGCCCTGCAAGCCCCTGCTGCCTGCTCTGGCCATGCTCTGGGATGCTCATTCCCCCTGCTCCACAACAGCTGCTCCTCTCCGGGCGTCGCGCTCCTCGGGCTCCAGGGACAGCTAGAACCACTCAAGATGACGTTATTACATCGAATTGTTATTCACAGGCAGACTTTCTCAAACAGGAATTTAGGGAGGATTTGGCACCCAACCCCTGGCTGTGCCACATCCCTGAGTCACCTGGCTCCGTGTTTATCTCCCTACATCTCCACAGCATCTCACAGACAAGTGTCCTCGTTAAGCCATGACAACAAATAAAGCTGGAGCTGAATCAAGAGAAAACAAATAGAGTGGCAGACTACAGCTGAGAGGAGGCTGCATGGGTGCAATATAAACTCCCCCAGGGACCAAAGCCCAAGGAAAGCTAGAAAGCTGTTGTTCCCACAGATTTTGAAGCAGGTAGCAGGACTTCCAGCCTGCACACAGGAAAATTGGGATGCTGCTCTGTGTCTTGAGTTAGAATGATCTTTGTCAAATGTATAACCTTGTCTCCTATAGCTGAAATAAATTGAATTTTCAGACTGAAGGAAAAAATTCCAGATGAACTATCTGCAACAGGCAAAATTCCTGTTCCTTGTCTGGGAACAAGGCTGTGGGAGAAAACAAAAGGTAGGAGGCTATTCAGAGCTGGTGTGACTGCCAGCTCTCGGCTGCAGAGGATGCTCTGAGTTGGTACTAGTTTTCCTCCTTAGACTGTGAAAAGGGTGAGAAGAAATCCCTTCCATGAGGAGAATTTCTTGAACACCAGGAGCCCTGCGCTGCCCCTCCTGGCTTTGGGATGGGCTTTGTTGAGGGATGAGGGGGCTCAGTGCTAATCACTTTCAGGGGCACAGCCAACTTCCCTGGGATTTAAACATAAAAGGAATTTTCCCTCTGGCTGTGAGTGTGGAGTCGACTCTGCTGGCATTGTGGAGCAGAGTGAATGGACCAGAGGGAGACGTGACTGGATATCAGGACAAGGTTCTTCCCCCAGAGGGTGCTGAGCACTGCCCAGGCTCCCCAGGGAATGGGCACAGCCCTGAGGCTGCCACAGCTCCAGGAGTGTTTGGACAGCGCTGCCAGGGATGCCCAGGGGGGGATTGTTGGGGGGTCTGTGCAGGGCCAAGGGTTGGACTCGGTGATTCCTGTGGATCTCTTCCCATTCAGGAGACTCCATGATTCTATGAAAAGTGACCTCCTCTGGGACAGCATGAGGCCACATGCTGACATAGGATCCTGTTTTCCATCCTGTGTCAGCTCATGCCTCCTGCTGCTTTCCATTAGCTTCTCCTGGGCAGGGACCCATGTCACTGCAGTGAGAAATGTCCCTCCTGGAGCTACATGAAACAGCAGGAAGCAAACCCAGGTACCCCAGAAGTGACCTTTGTCCCTTGTACAGGAGAGGCACCAGGATTTTCAGTACTAAGCCCTGAACACACTCTCCAAGGGTTGCTCTGGGCTCCACAGATTTTGGTTTAGTGGGCACTGGGCCCAGCTCCTCAGAGTCACTGAGGTTCCCTGACTTGTGGTGATTTAAGCTGTCAAACCCTCCTAGCCCTTCTCTCCTCTGATATTTTGATGGAGGAGAGCAATGCTGGAAGGAGGAGATGCCTCTCTTTGGGAGAATCTCTGGGATGTAGCTTCCCAAAGCTGGTGAGTAGGTTGGAGTGGCTCTGTAGGAAAGACCCAGCAAAGGCTGTGCATATGTGTGAGCTTGGAGCAAGGTGCTCTGAGACCCCACAGTGTCCTGGAGCAAGGGGCACAATTCACCCCCTGTGTCAGCTGGCAAGGCAGTCCCCCAGGCAGCACTCCAGCATGGTTATGGGAGCACCTCTCTGCCTCTTGAGGCCACCCATCAGGGCAATATTTGAAGAAGAAAAAAATCAAAGAACCTAAAAAATTCCTTAAAGGTTAAAAAAACCTTTGAACAGGAAATAAAATTATGTACAAAAATCACCCATGCACATTTGTCTTCAGTGCAACTCCCAAGACACAGCCAGGGGAAGATGGGGTGTGCTTAGGGTGCCAGACTGGGAGCAGATGCAGTTGCAGTTGCAGAGGCAGATGAAGCACAGCAGGTCACCCAAGTGCCACGGAACCTCAGCACAAGGTGTCCCAGGGAGCAGTGCTCTAGGTGGGGCAAGGGCAGTAGGGTTGAGTGCAGGTGACTGAACCTCTGCATGTTCCCTGTGCATCCTGTCCTTGCTGTCAGCTGAGCTGGAGCATCCTGAGGTCCCTCCAGCACACATCAGTCACAGCCCTGCCCTCCATCCCACCCTGGTTACAGCCACAGCCTGGTGTCCTCGGGAGCATCATTGCTGGTGCTCCTTTGGCCTCAGGCTGGCTGGAATGGGATCCCTGGGATGGGACATGGGCCTGCACCTAGGAGGGAGCTTGGAGCAGTGGTCTGGGGAAGGGATTGAGGGCAGGTGGGACCAACCTGCCAGAGCCCTGCAGGAGGGAGAGCTTAGCCAGCACCGAGGTGAGAAGAGGCAGCAGAAAGAAAGTCCTGTGTCCTTCAGCAGCATTTGCTGGGGATGGCTGTTTGCATGGGAAGTGGGCTGGGGGTGTAGCTGGATCTTTGGTACAGCTGCTGTTGGAGGAGAGTTCTTATAGATTCCCATTTGTGTTGTGCAATGGCTGGATGTGCTGTGCAGGGCCATGCCTTGTCAGTGGACCTAGAAGTGCCAGGTTAATTGTTGAACTCAATTCTCTCAGAGGTTTTTTTCAGCCTTAATGATTCTCTGATTCTATGTCCTGTTTTTCTGTCTGGCAAGAGTTCCCAACACTGGCCACCAGGTCTTCCTGTATTCCAGAGTGGCAAAAGGCTTGTCTGAGCAGAAAGGTAGGGGTGGCAAATTTTCAAAGCCTGGTGTCACCAGGTTGGCCTGGGGCTGACCATTTGTCTTTGATTTACACACATTCTCCCTGGGCACCCTGAACCAGAGTGCTCCCCAGCATGGCCACCTTTAGTGGCAGGCTGTGTCCCCAAGGCTTGGTCTAGCCCTTTATTCAGGACATTTTCAAAAAATAGCTGCCCTGAGCAGTTCTCTCTGCCCTGAGCTGGTGTTGACAGCAACTGCCACGTACAATGTGACGTGGCAGCATTGCTCTGTGTCAACACATGTGGTGACAGATGTATGCCAAGCGGGTAGAAACCTCAGCTCCACGTTGTTGTTTTTTAATGCTGGCAGATGTCCAGGGATCATTCCTGGTCTCTGCACTGAGCAGTGTTCCTCCAGGTCCCGTGGGAGAGGAGAGCTCACCCTGCAGAGTTTTAGAGGGATCCATCCTGATATCCCAGCTTTTTCCAAGCCCCCAGGATGTGTGGTGGATGCTCTGGGCTGAGGGGGAGTCAGGAAGATCAAACTGCTGCACCAGGGACTTTTCTTCTGCAGATTCCCTTGTTGGACAGTAAGATCTCCTTCCCACAAGCATTGGACCATGACAACTGATGTGTGTGAATATTCACAGTGCCAATGACAGCAAACCTGCAGGGAAACACCCTCCTGCCTCCTGCCTGCCGTGCTGTGTGCACACACCAGCCTGGTCAATATGGCCCAGCGGCTGATGAGTGTTGTAATCACTAGGAAGGGGTTGAGAGCAACCAAACCTTTAGCTCAGAGCAACCTTCTCCACCACCTTGGGCATCTCCTCTCCCGGTTGCCCAGGCTATAGGCCATAGTAAATTGGATGTAACCAACTCTAAGTTCAAAGAGAGGAGGGAAAAAACCGCTATCTTGGACTTCTTCCCATGTAATGGTAATAGAGCAGGATTTTTAAAGCATTTATAACATCAGGCACTATTTAAAAAGTGCCAGCAATTGGGCTAACTCTTAACTGGAACTGGTAAAGTACTTTTAGAAGTCTCAGGAACAACAGGGAAATGGGGCATTGAAGTGAGTGATGTCAGGTATGGTAGATGCAGGTCTTGCAGCCAGTGCAGAGAGTGGGAATCACAGTGTGAATGCTGAAGTACCAGCTCAAGGCAGCTGAAGGGAAATGGAAAGTATAGCTCCACAGAAAACAGGGAGATACTGGGCCTGGCGTATGGCAAGAAATAAGTTTGGACACAAGTGACAGAATCATAGATTCCTTTTGGTTGGAAAAGCTCCCTAATGTAATCGAGTCCAACCATTACCCCAGCACTGCCAAGGCCACCACTAAACCATGTCCCCAAGTGCCATATCCATATGTCTTTTGAATAGTTCCAGGGATAGTGACCACTGGAAAGGGGTGAGGCAGAGAGGGATGGGGCACAAAATTGTGATGCTAAGAGGGAGAAAGACACAAGGAGCTTGAAAACCAGAAAAATGTGTCATGATAAGGGCAAAAAATGATGCCAGGCACCTCAGAATAGCAAAACCACCTTACCTGACATAGAGAAAATGTATTTCTCAGGGTTAGTGGTGGGATTAATCCCTTAGCCTCCAAGTAATCTCCTCCTTGGAGCTTCAGGGGTGATTTTATCCTTTTTTCCCATCAGCTTTTTGGAACATCTGAACTCAGTGCAGGTTGAGTGCTGACCTCCCAGGCACGGCTGGATGGTTCCACTGGGACACTGTTAGCTTGACTTTCAGAGGACACCCTTGCCAGACGCTCCTTCCTGGTCCCCCTGGGGAAGGGCAGCACTGGGCAGCCGGGGGAGGGGAGCTGCTGGGGCCCCAGGCTGAGGAGCAGACAGTGGGGGGTGAACAGGGCAGGTCCAACACCTACATAGATTTTAGGGGAAGGTGACTGGGGCCACCTTCTTGCCATTCCCATACCTCATTCCATCCCATTCTCCTGAAGAGAAACATGTGAGCTGGTGAGTAACTTCATTAACACCAGGATTATTGAACTATTTACATAAATTAAACTTCAGTAGCTCTGTGATGAGCATGAGGGACACTCTGTGTGTCCATGACCCATTCATCTGACCCTTATGGTGACATTTTTCCCCTGGGAGAATTTGGCCAAATTCAGACACATTGCGCAGAGGTGCCAAGTGACCGCCAGCCCTGGTGGCTGTGTGGCCTTTGCTGTCCCTGTCACCTTCACCAGGATTTGGAGCCAGCCAGCTGCTCTCAGGCCCTGAGTGTGTCCTGCTCAGAGCAGACAGCAGGAGCCAGCCAGCCCCTGAGCTGCTGCCGAGGCTGCCTGTGGAGCCCTGCCAGCCACTTGCTGTGGCAGACTTTGAGAACTGCTCCTTTAGACTCACTGACGAGAGCAGGGTAATGTATTTCTACTGGAAAATAAACATATCTCTAATGAAAACCTGGTGCACCATCAGAGGTTTTTTCATTCTTTAAGAGAAAATTAGAGCTTTTGTCTTGTCAGACCCAAGCCTTTCCTCATATTTGCCATGCCAGCCCATCAGCTTTATTTCTCAAGCATAAAGAAATCCTGGAAAACTTAAGCACACAGAAAGCAGCATGAAAAATACAACCAAAACAGACAAAATACATTTGGCTGGGAGTTTTGTTCTCCTCTTCTATTTTCCTATTCTCTTTTCTTCTCTTTTTCTCTTCTCTCTTCCATTCTCTCCTCTCAGTCTCATCATCCCAAATGTGGGCTTTCTGTGCTGCTTTTGGCAAGAGACTTTTCCAAGGTTTCAGTTGTGGATATGAAGCTTCTGTGCCTACAGTTGAAGGAATAGGGACAACTTTGTAATAAACACAGTTTCTCTCAGTATCTTTACAGCTGGCTTTGAGTTCAATTAGTGCTGTCCAGCACAAGCGAAAAGATAAAACACTTTTTCAGATGAAAAACTTTATTGGTAAGAGAGCATCACTGATGTTTCCTGCTACTTGGAGTTTACCTGCTTACAGCCTTCCAGCGAAAACAGAGTTTCAAATGTGAACTGAAAATGCCCTTTTACTTTGTTTCTTTATTTTCCAGGTCTTCTTTAGCTGGCAAAAGGATGCCAGATAAGGAAAAGAAGCAAAAAAAAGCAGCTGGTAACCATTTTAGCCTTTCAGAAAGTGCCTTTAATATCACATCTTTCTTCTTACATAGAATTATTTTGATAAGGCATTTCTATATGGGATATGCACCCTTTCCAACTTGAAATCCTTTAAGTAAGGGCTAGATTGGGACCTGGGCTGTGTGCCCACAGGGAGCAGTAAGAGGGAAGGTGTATATAAATGCATAGGGGAAGGGAAGGGAAGGGAAGAAGCTGTTGGCTCTCGTGGTGGATCTTGCAGACAGAATGAAGCCTTAAATTCCCTGCCTAGGAGCTAGTCTTTGTTTCCCCCTTTCCCCCTTGGGAGCTTCAGAAAACGACCAAGCTAAATGCTTCACAGTGGCTAGCACAAGAGAAGGGCAGTTAGAGCACTGCAGTCTTCCAAGCCCCCTGCAGACATTGGTGCCTTCCCCCTCACTAACCCTGGGACATCCTAAGCACCATTTTCCAGGAATCTTGCCTCCAGAAGGGGAATTCTTTTCCAGCCCACCCTGGAGAGCCTCTCCTCTCCCACAGGGGACCTGTTGAAGCAAGGTGAGGGTGGCCAGAGCAAAGACATCTTCGCCTGGGGTGGGATGATTAAGAAGCATGTTTATAAAGTCCAGGAGACAGCTGAAGGAGTTAAGTTACTTGAGTGCTTTGGGATCCTTCAGGATGAAAAATGCTCTATACATGTCAGATTTTATTATTACAATTACAGTCAGATGTTAATCACCCCACCAGGATTTACTCAGGCAGCAGTGCCAACAGCAGTACATCTTGCTGAGTAATTGCCCCCTTCCTGACTCTTGGGTGTCTCTGCCCTGAGCTGCTTCTCATTTCTGTGTTTGCTTTAGTTCTGACACTGCTGAGAGAGCTGCATTTTCCCACCCAGCAGCAAGCGATGGCAGAACACATCTTGCACACTCAGGTTGCCTTCACTTCAAGCACTGCATGTGCATTGGGGTCAAAAAATAGATAATGAGAATGTTTTATGGATAATATTCAGCCTCAGGGGATAGCAATACCAATTTCTTTTGCAAATTCTTGAGAGCTAATGCTGGAAAAGCTGGGAAACAGTACAGTTTAATGGGTCTAATTGCAGAGTATGTGTGAGCCAAATGAATGAAGAAAAGCTCCAAGTTCAGCAAACCAAGCTCGGATCATGAAAGCAGAAATACAGAGTGAGGGAAGAAAGGCTAGATACAT
The DNA here is from genome assembly GCA_013400435.1 of Pycnonotus jocosus. Taxonomy (NCBI): domain Eukaryota; kingdom Metazoa; phylum Chordata; class Aves; order Passeriformes; family Pycnonotidae; genus Pycnonotus; species Pycnonotus jocosus. The sequence goes on along the minus strand of VWYP01027122.1, from coordinate 1,252 downwards.
TTAAACCCCTGAAGACAGTAAATTGCTGAGATGCACTGCGATCAGCTCCCGTGCTGGCGCAGCAGCTCTGTCTCCCCAGAGTCCAGCAGATGCTCTGACTCTATGCAGACTTGGGGCTGGATGTCCAGCTTCTCTGTTTTAGGGGGATTTGTTTTGGTTTCCTATCTGAACCCAACATTTGGCATTTCTGGTATGATGAAGAGACAGAAGCCAGCGGAGATGCTCTGTTACTTAGTCTAGTAACTTAGTCTAGTGAAGCCAGCTCTGTACAATCCCCAGCATGTGACAGAGGGATGCTCTGGGCTGACCTGTCACTGCAGCCCCTTACTTTGCTAAGTCAGAATAACACTGCAGTGAGAAACCAGCCCCACAATCCACCTCAGTCCCTCTGCACCCTGCCTTGGCTGAAGTGGGTAACTGGTTATCTCATGGCTTTGGGAGAGAGTGACTGGCATGGGCAGGAATGTTCTTACACACTGTCAGCCTGGAGGAACCAGCTGTGTGTCCAATTTCTGGATATGGTTCAAGTCTGAGCTCAGTGCTCAGCAATGTGGAGGTAAAGGAGGTGAGGAGGGTTTGGGGTTTCGCACTGTTGACACACACCAGGCTGGCAGTCTCTGTGCCTCAAAGGCAGCTCTCCC
>VWYP01027097.1:1530-13392 GCA_013400435.1 Pycnonotus jocosus | reverse complement strand
AGAGGGGGCGTTTCTCGCTCCTGTGGCTTGCAGAAGACGCCGGGCTGCAGCCTGGGGGGACCCAGGTGGGACGGGGACCCTTTTCCTCCCTCATCCCTCAGCCTGAGGAGGGGAGCGATCCCGTGGTTTCCAAGGGACTCCCAGGCCCTCGGTGCCCGGCTGGGGCCTCGCACGGAGCTGCCGCAGCGAGTGGGAGCGTTCCCACGGGCGCGGGGCCAGCGGCCGGGATCATGCGGGGCACACCCCGGCAGGAGGGTGCAGCTCAACCACTGCACCTCCACCCGCCCGGCCCAGCCCACCAGGGCACCGCCGCTGGGAGCGGTGCTGGGCTGGGGGTCCCGGCGCCCCCTCCTCGCCCCCCCGAGCCCCGCGGGGCCGAGCGGCTCAGCCTTAGTCACGGGGGCAGCGGTGACTCAGTGGCTCGGCGTGCTCAGGTGAGCCACGGCTGCTGCCGTGAGTAAGGAGCCGCTGATCCCACCCTCCCGACACGACACCGGGCACGGACCCCCGCCGGAGCCCCCCATCCCTGCAGGCTCGGGGTGGCCTCGCAGCGGGCACGGATGTCCTTGGGCAGGACGGTGGTGCCTGTGCCGGTGACGCTGGCGGGGCTGTAAACACCCAGGCGTGTCCTTAGAAACACACAACCGGCTCTGTGTGTTCCCAGCTCTCGGGGACGTGTCCTGGTGGCCTTTGGCAGAGTGTCACAGCCTGGGGACACTCCAGCTGCCAGCCCCATGCAGCCGCAGCCAGTGGCCCTGCCTGGCCTCACTGGCCGTGCCCTGGCTCTGGGGCACCCCACACTTGTGGGGGCTCTGCCCCTCACCCTGCCCTTGGGCCTGGAGAGTCCCAGGGATGAAGCCAGCTCTCCTGGGGGGCTGGGGGGGTCACCAGAGGCCCCCACCCACCTGGCCCTGGGAAGGATGGTGAATCCCTCTGGATTTAGCAGTGCCCAGGTGTGGAGCCATACTTGGCTCTGTTGCTGCCACGGTGAGGCCAGGGCTATTCTGGGCTCCCTGAGCTCACGGGGCCCTTCGGGACACTGAGCTCCAGTCCCTGCTCCTGTCCCTGCTCCTGTCCCAGTGGCTCCCAGCCCCCAGCCTCACTGCCTCCCTGCCTGTGCTCCCCTTAGCTGGGGGCATGCAGAGCTTTGCTTCAGCCTGGAGTTGTGAAGGGATGAGCAGAGGGAACCGTGGACCCCACCCCTGGTCACCTCCTGTCCTGCTCTGTGCCCCAGCTCTGCCTCTGTCCCTCTTCCCCTGGGGCCCTGATGTCCCCCAAATTTCATCCTGCCCCCAGCTGTGTGCTGGCACTGGTGTGGCAATTTTGGCAACGGCAGAATTCACGCCAGGGGAGGTCCTGGTGGTTCCATAAATCCCATGGGCACACGCTGCCAGCTTGTGCCCATCAATGAGACCCTCCCTGACCCCCCTCAATAGGGCAGGACTCGGCCCCTGTGCCTGGGGTGGCCCGAAAACACAGGTAGGAAACTGTCAGGGTGGGAAGGGGCACCCAGTGCACAGACCCCATGCCCACTGTGACCAAGAGGCACCAGAGCCCTGGTGCCCACAGCTCCTGTGCCCCCTGTGCCCCCTGACCCCCCACACCCCTCCCTCAGCGCCAGAGGCTGTTTCCCAGACGCTGCCACATTTCTTGGTTTGTTTTAAATCCCAGCTCCAGGAGTCAGCCGACAGCTCAGCTGTTGTTGGTGGTGTTATTATTGTTGTTATTATCATTATTATTATTATAAATGCTTAACCGAGTTGCCAGCCTTGGGGAGGGGAAGGACTCAGGATTTCGGGATCCTCCGTGGATACACAGTGAACCTTGCTCCGGGGGTGACCCATGCCTGTAAACCCGAGGGAAAGTAACTCCCTCTTCCACCGTATCCAATCCCATCCCACCCTATCCCAACCCATCTCGTCTCACTCCAGCCCTCTGATCTCACCGTGGGCTCACCAGTGAGGCGTCATCCCCAATCCTGGGAATGCTCTCACACAGGGTGGCAGAACCATGTGGGATGGATCCCGAGCCCGTGCCCAGAGCCAGGAGCGATGCCAGGAGGGGATCCTGGTGCCTGCTGGGGGAGCGAGGGGGCCGTGGGGCGGGTGTCCCGCCGGGGGAACACAGGGGCCGTGGGGCGGGTGTCCTGCCGGGAGACCGGGGGGGCCGTGGGGCGGGTGTCCCGCCGGGCTGCCCCACGCTCTGACACACTCAGCGCACACTCAGCACCGCGGCATCCCCGCCCCGCGCCTGCCCCCGGCTCCCCTCGGAGCCGCCTCAGGAATGCGGGAACCTCACCCGGGCGGGGAGTGCGGTACCAGAGCAGGGCTGCGGGCACCTCTCCACCCTCCCTCGCCTTGAGGGGCCGGCAAAGGGGCTGGCAGCCCCCCAGCCCAGCACAAGATGGGGCAGACGCAGCTCTGGTGTGGGCCCAGTGCCCTCCTTATCCCACTGCAACGCTGGCACCCCTTGACCCTCAAAAGTGGGAAGGAGGAACAGGATCCGTGCAGGCAGGATGTGCCCCAGGAAACCCCGACTCGGGCGGGATGGGGACGGGAGGAGACACTTCCTCCTGGCCTTGTCCCTTCACACACAAGTGCAACCCCTTCACCCCGAAGGGGCACACGCGTGTGCACAGCTCACCCCGCACTCAGACAGCGGCACCCGAGCTCCGTGCGTGCACACCCTCCTGCGGGCTCGCTCGGCCCCGGTGGGTGCTGCACCCCCACCCACACTCCCACACCCACGTTCCCACAGCCCGGCCATGGGCACCCCCTCCCTTCCCAGCCCCCCGCGCTCCCCCGCGGCCGCAGTTCCTGTTTACGGTGATGGAACCGCCTGCCCGGCCCTCCCGGCACCGGGGCGGGGGCTACCGGGGCATCGCTGGTGCTGCTGCCTCTCCCGTGCCTGGCACCGGTGCTGCCGGGTTCCCGGTTGTGCGGGATCTCCCCACGGATGCAAGAGCACGGCCCATTCTGGGAACGGCAGCAGGAAATCCTGACGGGAAAAAGAGCTGGAGCCCGTGTGGCATCGGAGCGGGCCGGGTGCCACGAAGCTGCTGTGTGTGGAGTGTGGGTGCCCGTGCCCGGCACTGCCGGTGTTGGGATGTCCCAGCACTGCCAGGGTCTCGGGGCTCCATGCCCATGTGGGGGGCTCAAACAGGTTCCATGCCCGGGGTCCAGGTGTGTCACAAGGAGCCGACGGAGGAATCCAGCCCTGGGCCGGACCCACTGTGCCGCATTCCCCAGCGCCGAGCCACGCTGTGAGGAGCCGGGCTCAGCTCATCCCAGCGCCCGACCTGTGGGGAAACTGAGGCACCGGCTGGGGAAGTGACTCACCTGCACTGTGGCCTTTAAATGCACTGCTCCGATTAGATAATGGGCGGAAGGATCAGAGGGAGCCCGACAGCCCCTCATTAAACCCTGGGCTCCCCAAAGAGCCTCCAGCTCCATCGGAGCCCGTGGCCACCTGGGCCGGTGCTGGCCCGCGGGAGGCAGCCCTGCCCAGAACCCACCCACTCACATCCGCAGGCGGCTGCAGCACCTCACATCTGTCCTTGCCGGATGGTTCCTGCCCACAGGAGATGCTGCCCCTCCCACGCCCCCCCCAGGAGCCTGCAGGAGCTGGGGGGAGACATTTTGCAGCCCCTTGGCGGGACCCTGCACCTTTGGGGTGTCCTGCCTGGGACACAGGGGCTGCAGCCGGCCGGGGTCGGGGCCGCGGCCCATCTGCCACGGCAGGATGTGGGGCCGGACGGGGGACACAATGTGGGGAAGTGAGAAGGGGACAGCAGGGACGGGGACATCCCGTCGGCACAAGTGGGCTCACAGCCCCTCCAGTCCTCAGAGCACCGGGGCACCCGCAGCTCCGACTCCTCCAGGTCCCCTGCGCGCCCCCAGCTCTCCGGCTGCTCCCTCCTCCTGCACCTGCCTGGCCCGGGGGGGCCCTGCCTGCAGCGGCCTGTCCGCGGGCGGCCGGGACGCGAAGGAGCTGGTTGGGCCGGGCAGGTGTCGGGTGGGAGCAGGGTCCGCTCAGCCCACACAGGTGTGGCCGCGCCGGCTGCGGCAGCAAAGCTCCGCGCCCGGCTGGCCCCGTCTTGCTGGGTGGCAGGAGCCTCCCGCGCCGCTCGCAGCCCGGGGCGGGCGGGCACACCCCGTCATTACCCCACAGCAGCTGCCGGCGCTGCCCGGGCAAGGGAGGGGACGGCAGGGCCGGCACGGCCAGGTGGGGACGGGGACGGTGCGAAGCCATCGCCCACCCGCGCCTGTGCGAGCGGGGGGTTTGTGCCCCCTCCCTGCGGGGACACCCCCGCGCCCCATCGATGCCCCCGACGCGTGGGGGAGGCAGCCGGGGTCAGAGCCAGCAGCTGCTCAGGATGTGCCCTGCGGGTCCGCAGCGCACAATGACCCCATTGAGGTCCCGCGGGGCGGGGGGGGGATACTCAAGGTGGTGGTGGCAGAAGTGGCTCCAGTGTCACGCCAGGCCTCAATCCTGCTATTTATACCCGGCGGAGGGGTGGCCTTTGAGGGAATGGGGATGGAAGCGCTGCCGACCCCTCCCTGCCGCATGCCGGGGCATCCCGAAGGGCAGCGGCCCCGGGCCCCCCGGCTTTCCCTCCCCACCCCACGGCCCAGCCCGGCGCCAGCCCCGCCAGGAAGAGCCCCAGCGCCGGGACCAGCTGCAGCCGCTTCCTCCCGGCCCCGCCAGGAACTGGGGAGCCCGCGGGGGCTCCAAGCCCCTGGCTGCAGCGGGGCAAAGGGAACCGAGCGGCGGATGGAGCCCCAGGGCTCGCGGGGGGCTTGCAGCGGGCAACTGGGTGCTGGATGCCAGGATCCAGCTGGGAACTCCTTGGGAACCTCCCAGCTTTACCAAGGGCGAAGTCCCGGCACATCAAAGGCGGGTGGAGGCAGCGGGAGCAGGGGCAGGAGCCTTTGGTCCCTGCCAGCGCCCGGCTCCACCACCCCACGGAGCTCCCACCGCCCTGCACCGGGGTCCCGTGCCGGCACACCTGGGTCCGGGGTCGTGCCCCCCTGCACGGCGTGGCACCCAGCCCATCGCTATGGCAACCGCCACCAGCTCCGGGTGTATTTTCTGCACCAGGGCCGCCGTGGGAACCTGGACGGGTGCCACTTCATTCCGCTGGGCTCTCTGGGCCGCCTTTGTAGCCGGCGTCGAGCCCAGCTGGCAGCCGCTTCCTCCCCGGGCTCCCCCTGCCCCGCGGGGGTCACGGCCCCGGCCGGGAGGCGGTGGGAGGGGGCTTTGCTGGAACCCCCAGGACGAGGCTACGGACCCCCTCCGGCCCCCCTGGGCTTTGGGCCACCTCCAGCAGAGCCAAGCACGAGTGGCCTCCAAGGCCGCCCCGAGCGAGGGCCGTGCCCATGGCCACGGGGCACCGAGCCCCTGCCAAGGCACCTGGGACCCCCAGGGCAACGCACCGCCCCCACCGCCCCCTGCCTGGCTTTGGCAGCTCCCGAGGGGCTCCCCGGGGGGCTCCTCCGCAGGGGTGGAATCGCCAAACACAGCAGCACGGGCTGAGATTCCCATGTGCCGTTCCCACTCTCCCCAGCCTGCCAGTGGCTTTCTCCATCCGTGCCTCAGTTTCCCCACGAGAGAACGCGCCCCGGGCCAAGCTTTGCCGCGTGGCCGGCGCGGCGCTCCGGGGCTGCTGGCCCGGGAGCAGCATGACAAGCTCTGTCGTGCTTGGCTGCAGCACCCGCCCTCCCCAACGCCCGCCGGCGCTCGCTCTTGTGCCCGGATTTTGGGGCTGAGGCTCCCCACGGCTCCGCTGCCATCTGCAGGCAAAGCACCCCCAGAACCGGGACCGAGGGGCCCCACCGGGACGGATCCCGGTGCCAGACCCCCGCTCCTCCCCACAGGGTTTTCCTTGAGCTGTGCCACGCTCCCTCTGCGGGGCCACGTGCGTGGGAGGACGTCGGAAAAGGAGCATTTTCCAGAGCTGGAAACCCAGAGGAAAAAGGCTGCCGGCCGGAACGATTAAGGCGGGCGGGTTAATCATTACAGCAGCCCCCCCTCCCCATCCCAAGGAAGCTGTGAGGATTCGGCCTTCGAGCCGCCCAAGGGCGACGTGGCCCAAGGACACTCCGGGCTGTGCTGGCAGCGTGTGGAGCCTCTGCTGACCTTCCCACGCCGGGGCCAGAGGCACCAACCCCGGCCCTGGGGGTGGGAGGGGGCCAGGTCTGCACCCAGGCGCTGCAGAGCCTTGGGGACAGGCAGGGACCTGCCCTGCACCCCGGGGGTCCCCACACTCCAGGGAGTTACTGCCACATCCTGCATCTCCCTGGCAGTGGGGGCAGCCCCTGTACCCCCACCCTGATGCTGCAGGGTGGGCACCGATGGTGCGGGGCAGCAGCTGGAGCAGGCAGGATCCCCAAAGCGCCAAGGTTTGGGCAGGGAAAGGGGCGGCTCTGCCAGATGAGTCAGCCCAGCAGGAGCGGGGCTTCCTGGGGCTGCGGTGGGGTTTGGGGTTGTTTTTCCTGCAGAGAGAGGAGAGCTGGAACCTTTCGCCTGCATTCGGGACTGGGTGGGACGGGGAAATGCCACGCGGCCAAAGGCAGGGAGGGCCGCCAGCACCGGGAGATTTGGCCTGGCAGAACCCGGCCCGTCTCGGAAATCATCCCCCGGAGAAGCGACGCCGCCGGCAGAATCCGTGATGCTTCACTTTCCGAGCGCTCCCGGCCCCGCTCCCCACCCTCCATCTGGCAGCAGAGGATGCGAGTCATGGGCGAGAGCCCTGGGTGGAAAGGGAGGAGGGGGGGCAACACCAGCCCTCCCCCTGCTCCACGTTCCGGGCAGCCCTTCCCCTCTCACACCCACCACGCCCCAGCCCAAAGCCGGAGACAAACAGGTCCCGGGCTCCCGGGAATGAATCCAGCACATTGCCGATGCTCCTGGTCCTGCATGGCCCCAGCAGAAGCAGGGACACAAAGGCAGGGACACCTCGGCACCCACCACCCCAAGAAGAGGCAGAAACCACGGTTGGAGGCTGCCGTGCCCCAAGGCAGGTGCCAGCACTCCAGGGACAGGGAAGTGCCACACTGGTGACACAATCCAGGCTGATGTGGGGCGGGGGGAGAGGAGGGAGAGGAGAGAGAGTCACCTGCTGAATCACATTATGATCCTCACCAGATCTGTCCCCCACCTCCCTGCCTGCCCCCAAACTGGACTCATCCCTGCAGCACCTGCACAGTGAGCCAGGAGCATGAAAGGGCTTTGCCTCTGGAGCAGCCCCAGCCACACATCCCCTGCACCGAGTCAGGCCATTTTCGTGGCACCCAGCAGGACGTGACTGATGGAGGCTCTGGTGTGGGCAGAGGAGAGAACGGGGGAGGAGGAGAACGTGGCTCTGCAGAGCCAGATAACGAGCAGGGAGGGGAAGGGCTGCGGGCAGAGGTGAGGGGCTCAGAGCCGAGGCTGCAGGGAGCAGGCTGGGCTGGGAGTGTGGAGGAGCACAGGGAGTCACCCACGTAGACCCTGCACCCCCAAAAATGCAGCTCAGGGTGAGCAGGGCTACGATGCCACCAGCCAGGCACCCACAGTCCCTGCCCGGTACTGCTCCTGTCCTGGCTCAAGACAAAGCCTCATCCTTGCACCCATGAGGGTCTCTGGGCATGGAAGGGTCCCTCACTCTCCCCCAAAATGCAGCCTACAAGTCCCAGCAGGCGTCAGGCTGCAGAGCAGCCGGCCAAGGGCACCCTGCGAGGGGGCAGGACCAGATCCCTCGGCCCCCCCGGCTCCCCCGGCGCTGGCGGGAGGCAGTGGGAAGAGCTGGTGAGAGGACGCTGACGGAGACACTTTTTTCCCATCCTAAAAATAGCAGCTGGCCGTTTCCCCAGCTTCCCGGTCTCGCCAACGCTCTTCCATTAGATGAAAAACCCAAGGCAGCCACCTTCCGTCAGCGCGGCTGCGTGTGCCGGGGGAGGCTCACGCAGCCGAAATAGCAGCTGGGGACAGAGAGGGGCAGCGGGAGAGGGAAGGGAGCCGGCCAGCCCCGGTAATTCCCAAAATGTTTTAATTAGCACAGCTCTGACTCTGAAGCTTTGCTCATGCTCGGTGCGATGTCTGACCTTTACGGGGAAAAAAAAAAAAAAAAAGGGGGAATGAGAGGGAAAGGGGAAAAGGCACTGGAGCAGCTCAGGAGCTGGAAGTCGGCTGAGCTTCAAATAGGTTCGGCGTCAGGCACTCGGAGGCTTTTAATAAGCCACAGAGTGAGAAATTTAACACCACAGGCTCTATTTTTGATCACTTGCGAAGGGGGGGGAGAGAAAGACAGAGTGAGCGAGAGGAGGGGGAGGAGGTGGCGGTGAGAAGAGGAGGCAGCCAAGATTACATCCTGGGTGGCAGCGCCGAAAATAGCCGTGCCCTGCTCCGAGCGCGGAGCGGCAGGAGCTGCGCGGGGCCCGCGGGAGGCCGGAGCGGTGAGCGCTGACCTCACAGGCAGCCAACGCGCCTCCCCGGGCTGGAACACTGCGGGGAAAAGGGGATTAGAGCGGCGCAGAGCGAGGGACGGAAGCTCTGCAGAGCAGTGGAAACCCGAAATCCCTCTGGGAAGGCGTGGGAGGGTGGCACGGAGCGAGGGGCCCGGCAGCAGCTGGTGCAGCAGGACACACATCCCGGATGCCTGGCACGGGCAGAGCCGTGCCCCTGCCCAAACCCGCCCCTTCCCAGCGAGCCCTTCCTGCTTTCCCCGGGCTGTGAGGAGCCCTGAGGAACCCCAGGTGGCCTCCTCAGACAGGGCAAGCACCAAGGTCAGCAGAGCAGCTCCAGCCATCCCCAGCACGAATGGAAGCAGGAAAGATTCCCACCATGAGCAGCATCTGCTTCCCTCTCCACACCAAGCCCGTCTCCAGGAGCAGGGGAAGTGCCACTGGCAGCAGCAGGGGATAGGGCAGAGCCCAGCAGCTGCTGTCCAGCTGTGGGAAGCACCGTGCTGTGCCAGTGTGGATTCCTGCAGTGCTGGAGCCAGGAGGCTGAGGCAGAGCCAGTGCTGGGGCAAGGAGCTGGGACAGGATGGCTCTGGAACAGACCTGTGCTCCTCCCGTGCTGCTGAAATCCTGCTGTCCAAGCGGTTACTGGAGATGGAGGTGGCTGGAGCACAGGGAGGGGATTATAAACCTGTCTGGTGAACCTCCTGGGGGTGAGCCTCCCCTGGGAACACCCAGCCAAACCCCAGGGCAGTGCTGGTGCCTTCCCGGGGTGAATCCGCCTTGGGGCAGGAGCTGGGAGCTGCTCCCGGCTCCAGCTGCAATTGCTGCCTGGGAAGAAGGCGTCGTGCCACAAGAGGGGGTCACATTTCCTTTTAATTGATCAGAACCATTTCTCCGCCTCCATTTGTCCCGTTCCATCTGTACAGGCAGGGAGCAGAACAGGGACAGGCTGGGAGTCCTGCATCCACTCTGGGATTCCTGCAAAACACAAAGTGGGGTCGGGTTAGTGCGGGGTGGGCTCGGCTGGGCCGCGAATCCCAATCCCAGGGCTTGGCCCCACTCCAGGTTCAACTGCTGTGAGTAAACACAAGCCACCAGCTCTCCAGGACCAAAGAGCATCGGGACCAGAGATCAGGAGAGAGCAGGAGCTGGTGCCCTCCTGTGCTCCAGGCTGAGCCCGTTGGAGGCTGTCAGTGACTCACAGCCCTGCACAGCACACGCTGCTGCAGTTCCTGGCTGCCAGCACGTGGGAAGGGAAGGGATGAGGCACAGTCTGTGCAGGGCAGAGCAAAAAGAGGCCACAAGGTAAGAGCCTGGCCTCACCTTCTCTGAGACTGAAACTGTTTGTCTTTAGTGGGAGCATGTGGGGCAGAGGTCATGTGCTGCTCTCCCTGTGGGGCCCAGCATCCCCCTTCTGCCCCTGAGCTGTCCCCAGGTATGGCTGATCCCAGTGAGGACCTGCAGCAGTGACCACAGCTCCCAGTCTATCCCAGCACCACCCACCCACCCTTGTCAGGGCTGAACTCACAGCTGGGCAGGACTCCTAAGTGCCAGGGTTGGACCCCACAGTGCCACAGCCCAGCCCAGCCCCATTGCCAGCTTGCAGCCCCAGGTTGGCTCTGGGCTGGGGACCCCCATGAGCCCCCCAGAGCTGAGGCCTGACCCGAGCAAGGGACAGCTGTGGTCACTGCTCCCCAAAAGCAAGGCAGATCCCCTCACCCAGCCCTAGAGCAGGTCTGGATGCTCAGCCAGGCTGCAGCTGAACCTCACCTGGATTTACTCCAGAGCCTTGACCAGGGCTTCGTTAGCTTCTACCTTAATCTGAGCTTCTGCTTTAGCAGCTTCATCGGATGCTGCTGCCATCTCTGACACAGCTTTCTCCAGGTTGGATTTTGCAGTCTACACATGAGGGCACAAAGAATTTGTGTCATTGGGAGACATTGCAGGAGAGGGGACTGTCCTTCCCTCCCTCCCTCCCTCCCCTGCAGGCACTGGTCCTTCATATGGATGCCAAGGACCCACTGACTTGGGAGCCCCACAGAGCTACAGACACAGCTGTGCTGGCCCCAGACCTTATCAGGGAAAAGCTCTTCTGGAGGTGAGGACAAGGTCAGTGTCTGTCCAAGGGGTGGGAAATGGTGTGGAGATTTATGACTGCAGAGCTCCCTCTCTCCAGAGAGTTCACTAAGGAGGAGCCCCAATGCTCTGATCCCACAATGTAGTGGGAGTGCAGTCACAACCCTGGGTTCTGGGTACAGGAAGCTCCCAAGACAAGGATCCCAGAGCAGAGAAATGGAGGGCAAATCCCCTCCAGGGAGGGAGCTCAGGGCTGGTGACATCTCTGGGTACTCACAGCCAGGTCCAGCATGTCCATGGTCACTGCCTCCTCTGCCAGCACCTGCACCGTGGAGTCGGCGTGGACAGTGACAGAGCCGCTGCTCACTGTGAGGCACAACATGGGGAGGGTCAGCCAGGGCTGCCAGAGGGGCTCAGCCCTTCCATCCCCACCATCCCTTCCCAAAACAAACCCTCGGCACCCTCCTGTCACGTTTCCAGCATTCAGGAATTCTGCTCCCATCCCAAGGCAAGCTGGAGCAGGGGATGCTCCCAGAGAGCCTGAGCACAACCAAGACCTGACCCCAGCCCACGGCTCCCAGAGCAGCTTCCAGCAGTTCCTGGCAGGCTGGGAAAGCAGAAATCCCTGGAAGTTCACCAGGCCACACCTGGATGGGCAGAGCCTCCCTTGTGAAAGCACCAAGAACACCATCCCCATGTACACCTTTCCTCCCCAGCTCCTCCTGCCTCACTCACCAAAGTACTTGGTGGCTGTCCCATCCTCGGCATGGACTGTGACAACGCCAGGCCGGAGCACCTGGAGCGTGGGGACGTGGGATGCCAGGATGCCAAAGGACCCAGTCAGCGTGGGCACATCCACCTGCTTCACGTTGGCACCGTTGTAAAACACCTGGATGGAGAGGGCAAAGGGGCACAGTCACCAGGGATAGGGGGGTGGAGAGCAGCAGCTCTGGAGAGCCAAGGGAAGAGCCCATCCCGAGGGATGCCCAGCTCCCTGGCAGGTTCAGCACGCCAAGGTGTGTCCAGGACAGGCTGCACCCGCACAGGGTGGGAGCAGAGCCGGGCTCTGGAGGATAGATCCTGGCAGAGGCAGTGGCGAAGCGTTCCCAGCTCCCAGGGGCACGGCAGGGAGGCGGCACATGGAGACACCGAGTCGGGAGTGGGCGAGAGGCGCCAGCACAGCCGGGAACAGCCTGGGAAGCGCGTGGGGAGCCCTGAGCTGCCGTCCCCGCTGCGGCCCACGCTGCCGGGCTGTCCCTGTCCCCAGCGCCAGCCCGCGCCCTGCCCCGGGGACAGCCGAGGGCCCGGCGGGGGCGGACCGGCCGTGTGCCGCTGCGGCGGG
>VWYP01027091.1:0-11229 GCA_013400435.1 Pycnonotus jocosus | reverse complement strand
TGCCCATTTTTCCAGTTTCTGTGCAGGTAATATAAATAAAAGAAGGGTTTACATTTCTGTCATAGTTAAAACTGAGCAGTGAAATACTTTTTCTTAGTGAAGGTTTATGCATTAAATGTTTATATATCAACAGCGTTTATATGAGCAGCGCAAACACATGAGTTTAAAGTTAAAAGAAAAACCAAAGGAATAACAAAGTTAAAGTTAGTTTTTCCTGTACAAAATACATGTTTGTCCATAACTTCAGCACAGAATTTGTTTTAAGATGGGTATTTTTGACATTTTTTTAATAATCAGAACATGGTTTGGGTTGAAAGGGACCTTTTAAGATCACCTGATCCCCCTCCTCCCATAAGCATTGACAGGTTATCCATCATTATTTGGATGCTGTGCAGCGTAATGGAATATTGCTGTATTTCCTGAGTATTTACAGAAAAGATCAATATCACTTGAAGTTTCTTATGGCACAATTTAAAAAAGGGTTCCCAGGCTCCAGATCTTGTCACCAGCAGGTAATTGCTGGGACTTGCTTACCTGAGCATTCCTTGGCAGATCTTTTAGATGAACCTGCTCTAGTCTGAGGCTTCAAGCAGAAAACAAAGGCCTTTCTGTTTACGATGAGAGGCATAAATTATCTCAGGAGATCTAAAACACACATGCAGAGAGCAAGAGACCTCTAATCAGAGCCATGGAAAGGTGAATGTAATGAGTTNGCTTATATAGGAGTTTATTATGTGTATAACAAATATATGTGAATATATAGGCAGATATAAAGTATATAAAGTTTATATAAAGTATAGATACTTATAGGTGTATGCAAATGTATAATTGAACATTTTAGAAGTTATATAATATATATTACCAATATACCTTTTTCTACAAATCATANTATATGAGCAGCGCAAACACATGAGTTTAAAGTTAAAAGAAAAACCAAAGGAATAACAAAGTTAAAGTTAGTTTTTCCTGTACAAAATACATGTTTGTCCATAACTTCAGCACAGAATTTGTTTTAAGATGGGTATTTTTGACATTTTTTTAATAATCAGAACATGGTTTGGGTTGAAAGGGACCTTTTAAGATCACCTGATCCCCCTCCTCCCATAAGCATTGACAGGTTATCCATCATTATTTGGATGCTGTGCAGCGTAATGGAATATTGCTGTATTTCCTGAGTATTTACAGAAAAGATCAATATCACTTGAAGTTTCTTATGGCACAATTTAAAAAAGGGTTCCCAGGCTCCAGATCTTGTCACCAGCAGGTAATTGCTGGGACTTGCTTACCTGAGCATTCCTTGGCAGATCTTTTAGATGAACCTGCTCTAGTCTGAGGCTTCAAGCAGAAAACAAAGGCCTTTCTGTTTACGATGAGAGGCATAAATTATCTCAGGAGATCTAAAACACACATGCAGAGAGCAAGAGACCTCTAATCAGAGCCATGGAAAGGTGAATGTAATGAGTTACCTCACTCTTCACTGTTGTACTTGAAAGGGTTTGAGGTGGTAGAAAAAGGCAAGAAAACCTGGTGAGACATTGGTGTTGCTCAGTGTAATGATTAAATACAACTAATCATTTAATATTATTGTACTATGTCATTTGTATTTTATGTAGCTTATAAGTTATATATAAGAAATATGTAACAGTAACTTAGGTAATGTTTAAATCTAAGAAGATTATGGCAAGCGTATGAGATTCTGTTAGGATTATCTTCTCCAATTTTCCCTGTTATCTGCTAGCAGTTGCTCTGTGCCTCAAGGACCCTGAAGCAAGAAACTTCTAAGGATGGTTTGCTTATGATTTAATGTTGAAAATAAGGTGAAAATAAGTTTCTTTAGCATTCTTGTGAATTTTTACATTTCTTCTAGAGAGCTGCAACCTTCCAAGACTTTGGGTCCTCCATTATGCCACCTCTGGTGTCAAGGTGTTTTTTGGGAGAAAAAAGATAATTTTTGAGCTCATGTTTGACTGTGAGAGAGGAAACAGCTGCTGTTTGTGTGTCATGAAATGGAAGAGGTTAGAGCTACATCTCCAATTTACTGTTGCCCAAAGAGTAAGAGCTGCAGTTCTGGCAAACCAGCAGCAGTCTGAATAGCACCATTTCCTGAAGCATGATTTCCAAAGGACTTTATCCCTTGGAAATATTTCATCCTCCTGTTTTCCAGGCTTCCCTACCATGTCCTTCCTTGCTAAGCAGATGAAAACTTGGCCACCTGCTGCCAAACCGGGACAAAAAAAAGTATATATGTGTAAGCTGACTTTTACCTGTCCTATCTTTTGTGTGAAAGCAGAAATTGTGGGATTTTTTTTTTCCTCTTCACTGCTAGTCAATAGGAAAAAACTCACCATTTTAACTTAAAGCAAAACCCTCACTGTTTTAATTTAAGGCAGCTATGGAAGCCAGTAGAAGCTTGTCGTTGGATTCCAAACTTGCCGGAAATGGAAGGGATGCATTTATTTAGGAGCAGAATGTCTATTGCTTGCTGACTTCCACAAATCAGTTTGTCCTGCCAGCTTTCAGGATTTTACATGTGAAAGCTCGACAGAAGTTTTCCTGGTGGGCTTGAAAAGTTTGCCACGTGTGTGGGTGGGAAGAAGACAAAGGTAATGTTAATGATGAGCTTCTCACCTCCTGAAGCGTGGTCTTCCCTTTCTTTCATCAGAGGATTGTGCAATTACACTCAGACAAAATTTGATGATGGAGAAAATTTAAAAGAACTGCAGAAAACTTGACAAAATCAGCTTCTTCCTCTTCACCCTGTGGTTGGGGCTGATCCTGGCCCCACATTACTATTCAAAAATTGATTTGGGAACTTTCCACGAGGACAAACATTTCTGTCACAGTCTTTGTTGCTCTCTTAATGTGATGTTTATAGAAGGAAGGGGAGTTGCTCATAGAGCCAATTGTAAAAACATTCATTAGTAAATATTATTTCAAACCAAGCTGTCGGATATAAACATACCAGAACCCAAGACACTGCTCTGAAAAAACAGCTTTCAGGAGTCTTCAAGTACAAAGTTTTGTGTTTGTCTTATTAATATTTAAAAGAAGGAATCAATCCTGATTCAGATTTGCTAGCAACTTTGTTTTTATTGTGACCTAAAGGTACCTAGGTTTGAAAAGGTCTCCTAGATCATCTTGCAGTCTTAAAGTGTCTTTGAATTCTGGATTTATTTCACTTGAAGTGTTCAGCATAGATACTTCTGTCATCTTAGAGGATGATGTAAGGTTTTATTTCTGTGATTATTGAACTGAGGAAATTATTCAATATAAGATGGTCTCATTTTGGAAGAGTAGGATGCAGTGAATCTCCTTTAACAGAATGACACTGGTTGTGAGAAACCATTTCTTTGCTGAGTGCCCTAAAAAAGTGAATGTCACAATTTAATTTTTGATTGCCTGCATCATTAGACACCACACACATTCATTGTAACAGATGCAGCATTGAGTGTGTTTTTCTGCTAATGCAGAGAGCTGGGTGTACAAACTCAACAAAAGTTCTTGATTTTGAACCTTGTGGCTGCAGAAACAAAGTGGGAACAGCTGTGAAAAATATTACCTGACTTCCAGATGCTAAGTATTCAAACCATGCACCTGAACCTCTGCCAAACAAGAGACTTGCAGAGGTGCTGTGGGCCTGTCCAGGGCCATGACAGACTTAGAAGAACCTGTCATTATTTCTTGACTAAGTATATTTTTCTCTGGTATTTGTTTTCTGTGCTTGGAAGAAATGGTTCAACTATGAATGAATAAAAAAAAAATTTGGTAAATAGTGTACATAAAGTATTTACAGTTCTGTTTCATAGTTCTTAGGCAAATTAGAATATATCTTCCTTTTTGAGAACTTAGACTTTTTCCCATGCCCATGTTCACATTCCTGCAGCAACTTCTGTTACAAACTCTTGATTTTTGCATGCTGCTTTTATTATGGGAAAGATATGACCTGATTCAAAGGGTGCTTTAGTATGACTCTTAACTCTTCCATTCATATACAGAGGTTTTACTAGTTTTCAGTTTTAGTAGTACATTTATGGTGAACTAAGCAGTGTGGTGTGCAACTTCAGACAGGAGAGCTACTTCCTTAGAAGAGGGGTTATTTAATTTTTTTTTTTTTTTAATCTAAGGGGTAACACAGCAGAGGCAAAATTTAAAACTGTATAATCGACAGGGAAGACCTGGGGGAAAAAGTATAATAAGCTTTTACCGTCATATCCACCATAATTCTTTGATTGTTCAATAAATCTGTGAGCATGCACACCTTTGTGCTACAGTGACCCTGGTAAAAGACTTTTAATAGTCACTTTGTTTTTTGTAGTAGGATATTTTGGTGAAATGCTGAATCTATTAGCTGCTTGCAGCTAAAGTTCAGTTTTCAAACTAGATACTGGGCAAAGAGGAAACAATTCAAGCAGTGTGAAATTTCAGCATCATCGCCTTGAGATGTCTTTTTACTTCTGATCTGTGGATTTGAATTACAATAAAAACCCTAAATGTGTTAAAGAGCTTTTTATTAGAGAGGGCAACTGTTCAATTAATTGTTGAATTGTTTGAGGAGATTGGTTATGTTTAAATAGATGTATTAGTCTTCAGTTGACTGGAGAGCATACACATTAGTTGTACTTGCCATTTAAACTTGACAATGTGCTTCTCCAGGAGATGATTAGGAAAAAAAAATCCCTATTTCTCTAATCAAGCCTTACATTCTGTGAGTGCAAAAATACATATTTTAGACAGCAGTCTGAAAGAACAATAAATTGTTCTTAATAAATTGTACTTAAATTCTTTGGAAATTAAATACTGAGGAGAACATGCTGTAAATCCAAAGGAAAAAAACCCTATTTATGCTGGAACAACTACACTGGCTGCGATTTGGATGCTTAATAACACCCTTTGCCTAGTTTTGTTGCGTACTTTTGCCAATAATTGCATCAAACTTAATTAATTTGCACTTTTTGTAATTTTTTTTAATAGTGCGAATTAGCATGCCTCTTTCACAAATGCTTGTTTTCCGTTCATTTTGATCAGACTGCATTTGGCAGCAGTGGGAATTTTTTTAAAAAATTTTGTTGGAAAATAATACAATTAGATGCATGTTTTAATTAGTTTTTAGCAATTGCTTTGGCTTTCAGTTTGGGAGTAGTACTATGTGATTTATATCCTATTATTTTTCTTTAGTGTATACTCCTAAAACTTTGGGGTTTACTCATGAAATAAGAATTGCAGGGCCTAAATGGAAACCCTAGATAATAAATATTTTCTCTTTCAGCTTTGTAAGGACCTCTTTATTAAAATTTTATAGCTTGAATTAACTTTTCTGTCCTGAAATTTTTATCAACTCTTGCTTAACTAAAATTTAGCTGCAGTATGTAAGCTCTTGCTCATATTCCAGTATGAGAAAGGCAGCTGAGTGATTGGGTATCTGTATTTGGCTCAAGAAAACATAATCATCCATCAGTTTCATTATGTTGGGGAGGAAAAACAAGAAAAGAAAACCGTTCTAGAAAGACGAATATTCTGCAATGTATTACACAAAGATTATACTTTCTTTAAAATACTCCAGTTATCTATCTCTGTTTGCCCACATAAATTGGTTATTATAACAGTAATCACAGGGCAAAGTTTTGCAGCTTGCAAATTGCATTACAGTGGACTCTGCTTTTATAACGCAGATCATCATGGTCATGCTGCAATCAGAGATAAAATAATCATTTTGTAGATACTTAAAGACTAGGGAAGGTTAAGCTTTGGTTTCAGTGCTAAGTCTGCTGAGAGAAACTCTGAGCTTTTGTGTTAAGCTTTCTACCAAGCCAGAAGGACAACAGCATAGAGTTTACGTTCTTCTCCTGCACGTTTCATTTCACCTGGAACCATGATACTGGCTGGTTAATTTTAAACAAAATGTATGAGGCAAGGGGAAAATCAGCAGGTCCTTTGTGACACAAAGAGTTGCATCAAAACCTAAGGTGTGATTTATTACTATGCTACCCAAGGGTTGCATCAGTAAGTGGAATGTGAGCGTAATGCTGTCTGCGAGGACAGAGGACTATGTCTGAAGCAGAGAATATTGGGGTAGTGGAGTGAGTGAAAACTGCAGAGGTGGATAAATTACAGTGTCTTAACTATGGCTGTTGTTGTCAGTGCAGAAAAGTGTTTAGAATTAGTGCATTCATTATGGCTACTCCTGAATATTTAATTAAATGTTCTTGTGAAGTGCGAGACCTGTTGATAACCACAACTCTGATCTGCTGCTTTTTTTCTTCTGCCCAAGTGTAGTAAATTTAATGCTGAGGGACTACACTGTCTATAATGAGGTTTACAGGAGCTCTGTAATTGTTGTCATGATTCCCTGTCACAGCCATATAGGTAACTTTTAACTTTCAGTCAACACTTTACTAAAGTAACATTAACTTCAGTTTGTACTCAGATGGGAGTAGACACCCTAGCTGTACCACTTGATTTCCAACTACTGTATAATCCCATGAGTATTTATTTTAATACAAGCCACTGCTGTCAAACCCAACACAATAAAACTTTCAGGAGTATTAATTCTTTGTTTTATTGCGTGGAGTTTTTGCTGAGATACATTATAATCAGGAAATAATATTGAGGCTTTTTTTAAAGGCCTGGTTTTAGGAAGAATTTAAAACAGCCTTTGGGCATGTAGGTCTCAAAGCTGAAGTTCCCTGGTCTTAAATTTCCTAAGACATTGGAAAAAACTTGGCTCATGCAAGTTCAGGTGGATACAATACCTCATTAGTGCTGCAGTTGGTGTGGTGGTGCCCCACATAGGAGGGGGCACGAGGGGAATGACACAGAATGGAGCAACTGAGCTGTTCCCTCTGTGTCAGAAATCCATCAAATGCAGATGTAGAAAATTTCAGCCCATGGAATTAAAGCTTGCACTGTCTAAAACCAGAATAAAGTGCCGGTGCTGGTTCTTTCTGGTGTTGCAGTATGAGTCTTAGGCAGTTAGCTGTTATTTCATGGAGACACAGTCTAAGAGACAGCACCACTTTGTCCATGTGCTGAGATCGCTTTGTAGTGGGAATGAAGCTCACAGGACCCACGTAAGGCAGTCAACATAAGTCAGAAATGTCAATTAATACGTTTTCATCAGAGGAACCCAGTCTAAACAAATGTACAACAACACATCTACGTTGTCCAAGTAGCTTGGCCTGTGAATGCAGTGTTTTTAAAACGTATTCTGAGCAATGTGTAACTCTCGCAGCAGCTTTTAATTACATCAGTTGGAGCAGCCAGATGTAGGTTTCTGCTTTCTGTGAATTCAGCTGGGCCATGAGAATTACTTCAGATGTGAAGAGTGAAGCAGTCTAATTCAGGAATAAATTCTCATTTCCAGAAATTGTAAGCAAATTTTGGAATGCTCACATCTGTCTTTTTAAAGTGGCTATGCAGATAAACGTGTCACTCAGAGCACGCTTCAGTGGAAGGGCAGATGCAATTACGGCAACGAATATTTGGGGAAACACGTGAAGACCCCAACAAAGAACAATTATATACAATTATATACTGCCCCGGTTGGTTGGCTGATAGCACATTTCATGAGTATACGTTTACAGCCCCTGCTTAAGAGGAAGCAAGTGTGCTCTTCTGCCATTTTGAAGTGTCAGAGTGCCCGGTGCTGCCTCGGGAAGCAGCTGCAGGAATTCATGGGAACGGGTGGCTGGAAGGCATGGGGCTGTGAGCTGTCAGAGCAGCTGTCTGTCCCGCAGGACTGATCAAATTAATCAGTTGATAGGCAGTATCTGGCCGTGCTGAGAGGCAGCCGCTCCTGGATCCGGCTCCACTGCGTTCCTAGACCCACAGGAGCCAGGGGGAATTGAGACTTCCCTGGTTTCTGGAACTGGCAGAAACTTCTGCTGAGTGCAAAGGCTCCAGAGACTGCTGCTGGGGATGGCAATGTGTTGTCCTTTGCAAAGAGTTTGTCCATTGTTTATGGCATGATGAGGCAGAAATGGTGGCTAAGTTAAGCTGAGTTAAGATGCTAAACGAAACATGATTTAGCAAAGGCTGTAGTGTGGGAGAAAACCAAGCTGCCTCATGTTTGAGACAGGAGGGCTGGCTTTGGGTGTGGGATCACTGCTCCCTCATCACAGGAAGAGTGGGTTTCAGGCATGCTGAAGTCTCTCCTATACAGGGTGCAGAGTCAGAGCAATCTCTGTAATGATGCTTCTTAGCAGAGCGGCCTGTTGGACCCCATTAAGTTAGATACTGACGTTACTTCAGATAGCTAACCCTGCCTGAAGCATGTATTCATACTGGCAGCTCTGTGCGTGTTCTGGGGTTCATATGATTCATGGAGACTTCTAAATAAGCTAAGATTTTTTGTTTTGTTTTGCTGTTGTTGATTTTGGGGGGGTCTTGGTCACCAGGATTTTGATCACAGTATTGGAACACTTGTGTGTGTTCCAGTGGCTTTCCGTCTACTACAGCTTCTCATTTTTCTCCACTGATTTCCTGCTAGTGCCATACTGAACTAGAATATTGTGATTTTCTTCTATAATTCTTGTTAGCTAGATAGATTTCATTATTGGATCTTCAAAACATTGTAATTTTGTGACATAGAAAGAAAGCACATCCAGATCGACAAAGGTGTGCCTCAGGCTGCATGGAAATGGAGGCTCTGATGTGCTCTGAAATACGCTTGGAGAAGAAAATGCCAATGTAATATCCCTTCCTAAGTGCTAAATATTTACCTTTAATTAAATACCACTGCTTGGCCAGCTGGGTTGAGCAGTACAAACACAGGAGGCAGAAGTTCATCAGAATTCCAGAACAAAGAGTGAATTTATTACATTTGCTTTGACTTTTTTTTTTTAATTTTTTTTTTTGAGCTCATACTAAATCAGATTTGCAAATGAGTGTAGCAGAGTGAAGGTAAAATAAAGCTTTTTGAATAAGCAATTGCCTCTTACACCACAAGGTGCTGTTACACTGACCAGAATGTCAGTGGAGACACTTAGGAGAAACCCCAAAACCATTAAAAAAGGATTTATGGAATGCACTTTCTGCCTATTGCTGATACTTTGCACTTTAGTAAATTGCCAAGTATTGCAGCAATTTCCCAGGAATTGTATCACTGCCACTAGGCTGATCAGTGTTCGCTATCAGCAGTAAAGCTACTTCACAATCCTAAGGCAATTTCACTCATTTCTTCAGGATTTACCACATAACTAGCACCTCTGAAAGTGTATTTACAATAAAGATGTTTTAAATTGAAAATCAGAACATTATGTGAAAATAAAAGTAATCAGTTGTCATAGTTTAGGTGGGCTTTATTTCATATATTTCTACAAATCTGTTAAATTTGGCCTGTAGCCTTTAAAAAGTGATATATTAACAAACCTCCTGCACATTTTGTGTTATTTTTTTGGCATGGGTACTACTGGTTTACTTGCCAGTCAGTCCTCACCTCTACTTTCACTACCACCACATATTCCATTGACACAAAGGTTTTTTGGCTCATGGCCATTATAGGTTTCATTCTTGGTGTTGTCTAAGGGGTCACCCATTTTTTTCCAGAACTTCCACTTTGAGAGAAGTTCTGCACTGTAGAGATGTAATTCTTTGTTTTCCTAATTCTCTTCCGTAGTCTGCCATCTTCAACTTCCAGAGTCTGCTGACTGTGATCCTGCTGCTCATATGTACCTGTGCCTACATCAGATCCTTGGCTCCCAGCTTACTGGACAAAAATAAAACCGGGTATGTGGCCTGATCATTTCAAACATCCACAAGCTGTGTGGTTTCAACTGCAGCCTTTCAGCATCTCCCGATGAAGTGTGTGATAGTGCAGATCCCACTTTGAAAATTTCTCTCTTTAAAGATAAAAATCTTAATTTTGTGCCTCACAATAGGGTGCAATAAGGTATTGGCAAGCACTTAGTTGCAATTTCATTGAAAGAATTTATTAGCTCACTAACCTTGCTAATACTGCATTATTAATCTTCTAGATTTGTAGCTTTGTTGTTAGATGTTTGTTAGAGATACAGAAATGAGAGACAGAAATAAAATATTCTCCTACATGTGGCTATTGTTGCAATGATTTATTTTTGATTCCTAGAATGGGTAAGAAACCAGCAGAAACTGGCTTTTTGTTTGTTTTTAAGATAGATGTATTGCAGATACTAGTTTTAAAAACAGCTTTAGCAATAATCTGTAACTGAAAGATTAACTATTTTTTAAAAATATTTTTTAAAATAAGCAACACAGTCCTCTTCTGTGGTCTGTCAAATTATGATTTTGTATTCTCTAAGGTGAAGGAATTTCTAGAACAGTTTTTGAAAACTTCGACAAACCTAACTTTTTTTTTTTTTTTTTTTAATCATACGGATGCTAGCTGTGATCAGCAGAACTGTGATTTAAGTGTGGTGGGTTTCGAGTAACCATTGGGCTGTTGTGACACAGAAGTCTCTGGGGTTGTCCATAGAACTTCAGTAATTCTGCCACCTAAGGTTAGTGCAAAGGAGATGGTATTTGTAGAAGCAGGAGGTAATTCTAGGTGGAAACACAGACAGGCTTTTGGATGCTGAGTGTTCGACTTTTCCACTTTTTCCATTAGGTCACATCCTGTTAAATAAAATATTCTTTTTTTCCTAAGTGGCTTCTATCACTTATGCATTTAAATTCAGAAGTGTACACTTTTAAATAGACTGTTGTGACCAAGAGACGAGTTTATTTTCTGAAAACCTTTGTTGTAATTAACCTCAGGGGTTGCTCTTTTATTGTCCAGGATTTTTTTTCATTTTAGAAGTGTAAGATACCCAAAGTATGGCAGCCTTTTTTTCTTAATTTGGAATTCTAACATGGAAACACTTGTGTCCTTTTATATGAGGCCATGAAATTGCCACTAACATGAGAGGTTTCTTTGGATGGAAGTAAAGATGGAAGAAAGGATGACTTCATGAAGGACAGGGAGTGGGAGGACAAGGAGAGTTTGGGTGTCTGCTGGTGAAAGATAACACAATAGTCAATGAGGTACACACAGTAAGAAGTAAGACTGTTTATTTTACTGATTAAAATTTTAGTGCTGTTCTTGGCAAGGAGTATTTCCTTTAATCTGGAGCTGCTGTGTTTGTTCTTGAGGCAAATCTGTCTGGAGTACAATAGAACTCTATTCATAAAACATTTCCAAAGGGTGCTGACACTGTGGAGGAGTTGGGTGTTTGATGTGTAGGTTTGTATTTATGTAGATGTAGGACATATCATTTT
>VWYP01027082.1:1014-18571 GCA_013400435.1 Pycnonotus jocosus | reverse complement strand
TAAAATGCAGAAGGAAAGGATAACCTTGTAGTTATTTATACATCTTTATCTCTACATGGGAGTCAAGTGGGGAGAACTGAGGAAAATGCCCACCTCCAAGGCAGAATTCTGTATGAAGATAATTTCTCTGCCTCAGGTTCTTATCTGAAAACTGGGCATAACTGTCCTTTTCTCAGATCTCCTGACTCTGTTTAAAGCATACATAACTTGTAATAAAAATTACCTCCTTCTTTTTCTTTATCCCCCATAACCAATTATGATTTGCCTGAGGTTTTTTTTTGTTTGTTTTATCAAACTGCAAGTGGTAGGTGATTATAGGCATGGGGAGCTCATTGCAAATTAAAAAAAACCAACAAACAAACAAACCTTAAGACAGGCTGAAATTTATTAAAACCTGCAGGCAAAGGTTAAAGAGTTTAGATGTTTTGGGGCATATTTTCAGACGTACTGTGTATTTGTGTGTGGATGTGAGAAGTGAGGAGTGGCAGTCAGTCTATAGCTCAAGAAATACTTATTTTATTCAAGTTTCACTTATTTCTTTACACAGTCACTGTCAGCTGGCAGATTTAAAGCCTTTCAGATTTTCATTCCCAAGTGAAAGAAGCTAAATAAACTGCATAACTCAGACATGAGCCAAGGGAAGGGTACTGGTGTGCCAACAGAGAGGGATGGAGAGTCTGTGCAATCTTGTCTAAATTGTTACAATAATGGAGGACTTCAGTTAGGAATTAAGTGGGTGAATAGCACAAAACTTCAGGTATGCTTTTCCAGCACATTAAAGAAGATCTCCAGAACAGTTAGTTGGAGAGCCAACATTATTCTCAATTTAATATTAAATACTTAACTGAAGTTAATTTCAGATGGAATGGCTGAGCTACCAATTTAATAATAATTACAATATAATTAAATTGAACATCCTAGGGCGAGATAGAGAACCAAGAGGCAACAAAGGGGTGACTAAGCTTTGGAGGAGGTAAAATCAGATAGTTAATCAGAGAGACACTCATGTTAAAAGCTAAAAAGGTCTAGTGGAGGCATGGTCTGAGAAGAAGCAAGCAGTTTCTTAAAGGTCAGTGTTCCACTGAACAGCAAGGTCAGATAAGATGGGATGCTTAACCAGTAAAATGTAAAATGTTCTTCAAAGGAAAACACATGGACCTCTGAAATATTTTCATGAGGTGAATGATAAGGAATGTAAATTTCAGTGGGGAGTGTTCAAGGGAAAATGAGAAGGGAAAAGAGAACTAAACTAATTTTCCAAGTTTATCAAAAACAGCCTGGAAAGTATTCTGGAATGGAGTATTCTCTGTTCTTTAAAAATCAGGACCAACCTCTGAAATGCTGCACTGTCACAACAGGTGTAACCTTAGGGAAGAGGCTCTGGACCCCAGCAAGTTCACTGGAGAGGATATTTTGCCCTGACTGGTGCCACTACACAGGGTCACACCTGTTCCAAGCACACTGGGGCAGTGAAAGCATCTCCATTCTCCCCAGGGCAAAAGAAGGAAAGAAGGCAGAGAAAATGGGGCTCTGGGCACAGCAGATAATTTTTTTCTCAAAGTGGATAGGAACTTAACTTTTAAAAAAGCCTTACCTGAACAACTGCAAGGAAATAATAAGCCCATGACCTCTTTTGGTGAGTGAATTCTGTGTTTAATAATCCTGACTTCTTGGAAACAGCACTTTAGTGCTGAATAATTCTCAGTTTTAACAGTGTAACTGTAACCTCTGGCTATTGGATCCTGTGATGCTCCAGTAAGGCTGGTGAGCCCTTTATGATCAGACATTTTCATCTATTTGAGTGCCTGTATCCACAGATGGAATAATTTTAAACAATCTGTTAGGAAGTGGGTGTTGAGGATCATAAATATTCCATTCAGAACTTGTGTGGTTCAGCATCTTACACACTTCTTTAAATTGTCCTTGAAAAATCCCAGCATTTCCAGAGCTTAGTGACGTGTTCTAATTGTTGGCATACTGCTGTTTGCTTTGCACTCCTAATGCTGAAATGTGTGATCCTGCTTATATATAAACAGTATATATTAATACAATTGCTATATAAATTAATATGTGCAGAAAATAATTGTTTAAAAGTTTGACGAAATACACCATCTGTAAAAAACACTGCTTAATTGTTCACATGATGTATAAATCCAGGGCTCAAACTAACCAGCTTTTCTGACACAGACCCCCTGTATTAATTTGGACTGTAACAGAATTAAAGAAAAAGAGTGGCAAGAGGTTTGATCATTAATGGTGGTGAAGAGCTAATCAGGCTTACATGGCCTCTCATTATTCTGACATTATTCTCATGTTGTATTTGTGAGAATTTTTTTGCACTTTCTTTTTGCAAAAAGCATTTCTGAAACTGAGATTTGAGGAATTTCTCTCCTTAGTTATAAAAAAACCACCATATCTCTCCATTTCAAATTATTTATGATAACACAGGAAAATAAACTTGCGTAATGCTTTCATGATAAACAGGGTGGGAATCAGTATGGAAAATTTTATAAACTCATCATGATAAATGTGTGTTAGGGCTTCATCTGGCTTCTGTGTGTAGGAATGGTCACTGCAACTACCAGAGGTTTTCTTCCTTCCAACTCCTTTCCCATACTCTTACCATAAAAGTGTTTTTTGGGCCATACAGAACCAGCTTTGGTTTGGGATTGCTTTCCAGAAAGGATTCTGAACAATTATTTCAAATGGTACATGTGTTATGGGAAATAATTGTACAATGAGCTAGATTAATAATATTAGATGCTACTGCATATTTTTTTTAAAAAAAATGAAGAGTAATTGTGATGCTTGTAGGCTGGGTGGGTAATTCGATTTTGAATAGTGAGGGAGGAGGTTAATGTTCTCGAAAATGTGCATGCAGTGCCTGTTGCTGGTGGTGGCTCAGCTCATTAAATTATTGCTGTTGGAGGGCTGGGGTGTGCTCAGGGTTGCCTGTGTACACACCATGGGAAGCTCTTCAGTGCAGAGCCTGAACTCACAGAAGGCATGGAAACGTTCTGAACCAGGGCACGACTAAACAACCTTAGCATAAGATTCATTTTTAAAATAGGAAAACAAATATCGTAGCTTTGCTGTGACAGAGTTTCTCACTTAACCCCTTCATTGATGAGTTGCTTGTTCCAACAGCTCATGCTTCTTGAAACCTATCTTTTTGAAAGATAAAATACAGTAATATTTTCAGTCATTCCATTATTCCTGTGTAGCAGCACCCAGACTTTTCTTCACGATCCGAAGCAGCGTCTGATCATTTTGTTTTCACAGGAATGTCCTTAGTTTAAGATATTTTTTACATTTTAAAAGACTCTTTTTTATTTGATACTTGCAGATGGCTTTCAATGGAAAAGAAATGGTAAGATTTCTAGTCAGTGAAAGGACTTTTTTGTTTTTTCTTTAAGGTAGTATTAATGCACAAAACCCTTTGTACAAAGTAATATTTAAGGCAACTGCAGGCAATGTCTTCAAGACCGAGTATCTTCCAGGATAAACGTGAGGTGAGGCAGTGAGAGTGAAGAGAAAGAAAATATGTCTGAGTATTGATGTTTGGATCATTTATGGGAAAATGCAATTCAGTATGAGCTTGAGTACATTAGCTCACCAGCATTTTATAGCAGAAATTTTTGCTGTTGCTTTACCCATTGTACAGTAATTTTAGTTTTGGGTGTTGTTTGTTTGGGATTTTTTTTTCCCAAGAAGAACATAAGCAGGCATCATTTTGTTTTGTGTCCTATCTTTGAGAAACAAGTAACTATTTTGCTGGAGTGCATTTTCCGTTGGTACATAAAATAGAATCACAAAATCACACACAAAGCAGTTTTGATGAGAAGGAGATTTAAAGCCTGTCCTGTTCCACTCCCTGCCATGGGCAGGGACACCTTCCACTGTCCCAGGGTGCTCCAAACCCTGTTCAGCCTGGCCTTGGACACTGCCAGGGATCCAGGGACTGCCCCATCTTCTCTGGGTAACCTGTATCAGGGCCTCAGCACCAGCCCCTGGCCTGGTTAAACCCACTGAGATCCCCATGGGCCACTCCTAGGGATGTCCAGGTCCCTCTGGATGCCATCCTGTCCCTCAGGGGTGTCACTGCATCCTCAGTTTGGTGTCACCTGCTGGGGGTGCCCTGGGTGCCTCTGTCTACATCACTGATGCAGATATTAAATCACACTGGTGCCAGCACAGACCCCTGAGGGACACCACTGGACACTGAATGTCACTGGGACTTTGAATTGTTTTCCGTTTCCCTGGTGGATTGGCCCACCAGCCAATTTCTAATCCACTTAACAAGCAAATCCATCTCTCCAATGTGGAGAGCAGTATGTTGCGGGGGTCTGTGTCAAAGGTTTTGCAGCAGTCCAGGTAATGCCATCTGCAGCCTCCCTTGTCCACTGATGGCGTCATCCCCTCAAAGAAGGCCATGGGGTTGGTCAGGCAGGACTCACCCATGATGAAGCCATGCTGCCTCAGCAGAGCTTCCAGGAGGGGCTGTCCCAGGACCTTCCCAGGCACACAGGGAGTCTGACAGGACAGAGTTCTCAGGGTTCTCTTTTCCACCCTATCTAAAAAAGGGGACAATATTTCCCTTTTTCCAGACATCTGGGACTTCACCTGACTGTCAGGACCGTTCCAGTACTCTGGAGAGTGGTTTGGCAACTCTGACCTTCTGTCTGACAGACCTTTCCTGTAGAAGCCTTTCCTGTTATTCTGTGTGTCCCTTGAGGGGTTCAGCTCCAGCTCTGCCATGTCCTTCCTCACCCCAATTCCTACACAACCCACACTCACCTCCAAACTCTTCCCAGGTCACCTCTCCTTTCCAAGCACTGCCTGTGCATTTGCTTCTGTCCCTTTACTGTGTCCTGCATATCCCTGCTCCTTGGTCTCTTGCCTTCCTTGCCAGGTTCTTTCTCCTGTGGATAACTAGCTCTTGAATCCTATGGAAGTCTTCCTTAAAGATCCTTAAGATACTTCTATTTAACACAGAATAAATTAATTACTGGCATCACATCATCTGTATTTGTTTATTTTAGAAGACAGCATCATAGATATGTATTGAAATTAAAGGATATTTTCTTGATTTTAGTCAGTCTTAAGTGGCTCTTGCTGAAATGGAATTTTCCACTTCTCTAGGTGGGCATTAGAAAAAGCCATTTTGTCTTGCGTACCTTCCCGTAACCTGCGCCACAACTGGGCAGGGTAAGATGATCAGATGCCACCTTCTCATCTTGTGGATGAAACAAGATGTCAAGAAAATGTTTGTTTATTTCTGAACATAATTGCCTTTTTCCCTAATTTGCTCCACTTCCTTTCCACTTTTCCTCAAGTGTTTTTGCTTGGATCCTTAAAACTAAGCAAGAGGTTTCTGGGACCTTAAAAATAGTAATCAATCCTGCACACAGGCCTGCTGCAGTTACATCCAGTCATGGGTACAACGTGGTTTCACAAAGAAGTAATGTGATAAAAAGGGTTGGATGTGGGGCTGGGAGCTCTGGGATCCCTGACTGCCATTGTCTTGTCCTGTTAGCAATTTTTCCCTAAACTTCCTGTCCTGTAAAATGGGGAAAGTGAATATTGCCATCTCCAAAAATTTTAATGGTCTTAAATATTAAAGAACATACATTATTAGCAATATAAATAGAAATGGATGAAAACAATCTAATTTCAGTACTAACTTTGCTCTGGTCAAATTTTCAGAAACACTTTACCTTAGTTTTCTCAGTCTTCTATTTCCCACCCCCCTGTTCTGTGCTGCTGGAACCAGAGTTTGACATTAATATTTTGGGGCAAGTTTTCAGCCAGGGTAACACAGTGTAGCCTGATCAAAGTCAAAAGGAGTACAACAATATTTCCAGGTCTGTTTGCTAGGAATTTATCTGGAATTATTTTGGTCACAAGAGCCTTTGTCCATGTTGCACAAGTGTTACAAAGTACTCTTGTGGTGTAGGAACACAGGCCTGAGCATCTTTAGCATTTTTCTCAACTTTTAGGAGAGATACAAAAGAGACTTACGTGCAAGTATAAACTGGTATAAACTTTCTATTAATATATACATAATTTTGTTTTAATTGATGATTTTGTGTAAAAATTTGGGTAAACCAGTTGTCACAAACACCTCCCCTCCCCATCCAAAACCATTGCATTTGTTAACTTCTGATTAATTTTATACAGATGTACGAAACTTTGTTTCAAAAAATGCCAGAGTCAAAAGAATATTTTTGGTATGAAAGTGCTCCATCTTCAGTTGGTTCTGCCAGTTTTCTGAATGTCCATTGTGAAATTAGTTATGGTTAATAAGTGGCCATGTAAGCCTGATTAGCTTTTCACCACCATTAATGATCAAACCTCTTGCCATCATATTTCTTTAATTCTGTTACAGTCCAAATTAATTTTACTTAATGGTCACAGTTTTCCATGTCCCATCTGGGATCTCACAGATAATTTCTGGATTGACATCAGTGTTTCCCTGTGCTTTACCAAAATTACTTCAAATTTCACAATCATGTTTCATTTCATGGTGTCATAATCACTCTTTATTGTTATATATTTATTCTGGCATGGATTTATTAAAATATATATTCTGTTAATTTGTAGGTGTGCTATCCATTTCCCAGTTAACATTTGATAAATTTTATCCTTTTGAGGGTCATCCTGTCCATCTGTTTCCTCACCAGTTATGTTCTATTCCTTCACTGCTGAGATATCCAACTTTATGGAATTGCCAGAACTTATTGGTAACACTCCTTCAATGTCCATAAACGTACAAATACCTTTCACCTTCCCACTGTTCCATGAAGGGTTTGCACAGGTCCTCATGGAATTGACCTCCTTAGGTCACAGACAGGCTTGGGTTGGGAGAGTTGTGACTTTTTTTTCTAGCTTTTAGTTAAAAAATAACTTTAAAATGAGCAGAGTAAACAAAATGTTCAGTGTTTTCTCAAGCTGAAATGTGTCACGAATAAAAGGGAATATAATTCTGACAGAGGCACAAGTTTTCTTCCTCTAACATTTCTGACACCCTACTCCTTTAAAAGTCTCAGCCATAAAGCAGACTGGCTCCTGGTAGATCAGTAAATGATAGATTTCAAAGCATGAGCTGTATATTTTCTTAATAATAATAAGTAATAAATAGTTTGGTTTATATACTAGGAGAGTCTGAATAGTAAGGCTTTAATAATCTATGTATTTACATCTGTTGGCAGAAAAAAAGAGATAATTATTATGAAATTTATATTTCATTTAAATTTTTGCCTGATATTTACAAGTGACAACAAAAAAAGGGTGCCACAATTAATTAATTTAGTTTTAGTCCTACTCAAATGGTAACATTTGCAAGTTCTGACATCTGTCCACCTGTCCACATGCTTATACTGTATTTTAATCTGGTTTATAATGTCCACCTACAAGTTCTTTACTCAAAGTAGTTTTTAGCACAAAATTAAGAGAAAATCTTGGTCAGGCTCACATCCAAACTTTTCCTTACATCCCTAAGTTCAGAATATATGAGGATTTTGGACTGAATTCTTACAGCTCTGTCCTTGAGTATCCAAGTCCTTAAATCCAGTGAGATAAGGTTTTAAAGCTCTTCCTTTATGAGATATTTTCATGTCAGNGACAAGAGGGGTCATTATGGAGAATGAAAGCTTCTTGGGAGCAGAACCATGGGAGATTCTGATGTGCAATTTATTTTTCTGCATAATTTTTAACTTATGCAACTTCTACATGCTTCAAAATTTTTTTCTGCTACATAAAATAGCCATTAATTTAATTTCTTTATGTTTTGTAAAAGAAAATAAGCTTTGGTTCAAGAGTAAGTTATCCTACGAAATCATCTGTTAATTATTTAATTTGTAGCTTTGAATTTTATTACAATATTTTTATCTTGTTCCTTTCTTCCCAGTGAAATGAGATTTTAGTTCCACTTGCTGTACCTTGGATGGGATTGGTGCAGCTGAAGCCTTCTGTTAGTTCCGTGAAAAACCTGAAATATATGAGTGGGTTTGTTACGCATTGCAGTCTGGAACTCTCCCTCCAGATCTTTGATATTCTTGCCTCTCAAATGTAATGTGTTCAGTGAGTCTAAAGATTCTCATATAACAATTCATTTCCTCCTCTAATTTAAAAAGAAAATGACAGTGTAAATGAAATAGACAGAGAACACGTTTTGTATATTTTCAGGTTGCATGAATAGCAAATTAAATAGGCAAAATATTTCAGAAATCCATTGTACTGGGTGATTTGACCTAAACAAGGTTTGAGCAGAACATAAGAAATTCCAGGTAAAAATAATTTTTACATCAACTTTGACAAAACTCTGGCACAGGTTGTCCAGAGAAGTTGTGGTGTCATTTTTTGGAATACTCAGAGCTTGTCTGGTCAAGTCCCTGGTCCAGCTTTGGGAAGGTTGGAGTAGAGGAATTCCAGAAGTCTCCTCCAACCTAAGTTACTTGGTCATCCTATAGTAATTCCTAAAAATGTGTATATTTGTTCTCAGTGCCAATAATGCTGCCAGCACTGCAAGCTTTGCAGGGATCAAAAATGACAGATATTAAGGATAAAAACAAAGCTAATTGGAAAAAAATGGGGACTTGGTTCCAAGCCATACAGAATTTATGGAAGTAAAGGGAAGTAGTTACAGTTTTCTCCTTCTTTTTTTTTTTTTTTTTTTGTGAGGAATCCATGTAATATTAGTTTTGTTTGGCTTATGTCCTTCTGTGGGACACCTTGAAAGAATTACTTATAGTTTACTGCATGTTCTGTTGTTTCAGGCTGCCCCACAATGACCAAACTGATGATTATGGGATAACTTGCCTGATTTTGAGGGATTTTATATGATTTTGCATGTGTCAGAAAAGCTCTGTCTGGGCAGCAGCTGGAGTTGATAGTGGTAGCTCTTGAAGTGGACACTTACACAGTTCACTTTGAGCATTAAGAACAACTAGTACAGTAAAAAATGTACTTCTGAAGAATTCACAGACAATTAATGGAGTTTTCAGCATAGTGTGATACTAGGAATAAAGCACAATGTCATGTTGAACAGTATGTTACACACAGATATAAATGCAATTATATGTGAATCTTAAAATACAAATATAAAGGTGGTATGCATCATAAGTCACAGCTGGATTGAATCAAAACTACACCATTCATACCGTAGTGTTTAATGTCAGAATGAAAAATCCTAATTGAGAATGCTGCAAATATTTGCATTAGTCCTTCTTGATTTTAATCTCCAGCTCTCTAAACCATTCTGCTTTAGTTATGATGCTGCCTCACCTGTGTTCTACACAGTTATGATCATTAATTTCAACTTTTTTTGAGTGTGAAAGATACAAACCAATGTCATGATTAAAAACCTCAACCATTTCATCAACTCAAGATAGCTATTTATAGGAATCTGAAATTTGGTGAAGGGTGACAAAGGTACTAGGACAGCATGGTTGCATTAAAGATTCATGGTTCTTCAAAAAAAAAAAAAAAGATCAGTGGTGTTTCATCTACTTAGGTAGCACATTTCAGGGAAAATATCAGTATGTGGTGGATCTGCAGGATTGTAACCATTAAATGTTCTCTTGTACTCCTGTAAAAGTATAGCTGCTTTATCGAGTTTGGGTAGTAGAATTTTTTTACAATCCTTGGAAGTGTGCATATTTGTAAGAATCTCACATTTAGTTACTGCTGGAGATTTTTCCTCCAAATCAAATCCATGAAAATTTAGAGGGACCAGAAGCAACAGCATCCAAATGCTGTTTGTGTGAGCAGGACTCAGACATTTCTGCCTCTGCTCCCTGCACTGCTGCCTGGCTGCTGAAATCTCTCTGAGGTCACACCAAAAAAGGGTATTTGCTGAGTTTGATATGAAATCATCCTGGATATCAGAACATCAAGTCCTAAGTGGTTAAAAGAATCAGCAGGGACCTGCTTATTGATGTAATCTTGCAGTCCTTCCTGAGGG
This sequence comes from Pycnonotus jocosus, assembly GCA_013400435.1. Classification (NCBI taxonomy): domain Eukaryota; kingdom Metazoa; phylum Chordata; class Aves; order Passeriformes; family Pycnonotidae; genus Pycnonotus; species Pycnonotus jocosus. The sequence continues at coordinate 8,607 of VWYP01027082.1, read as the reverse complement.
GAACTACTCCTACCATAGTTACCTTGAAACAGGGTTATAAATCTTTTAAGTAATCATTTATTACAGAAATAAACCCAATTCCCTGAAAACAGGAGTTGCAAAGTGAGTTGCTGTAATGTTGCGTGCTGCCATCCTGTCGCATGTTCTGTTATTTTGGGTGATGGTTCACGTTATATTCATTATATTTTGTCTCTAGATAAGTCCTTTATTTAAAAATACAGAGATTACAGGTGAGATCAACTCAAGATTTTCTTAAGTCTCTCCAAGGGCTGTTGTTTTTCCACTAAATCAGTGATAGGTAGCACAGGTGTAATTAATTTAAACTTCAGAAGACACAATCTCTAAGTACCATTTAAACACATACTGCTATTATTATGACAATAATGAGCTTTAATTTATTGTCACTTTAAATTTTTGCTATCTTGTCCAGAAGCACAAAAAGGAATGCTCCTGTATTTAAAAATACTCAGCAACAGCTGTTGCTTAACCAGTATGGGAAAAAACCATCACGAAACATCTGACAAAAAGAGATTTAGATGCTGGATTTGGGGTTTAAATTTGCTCTTTTCATTGTTGGGTAAAGGCACAAGGAAGTTTAATTTTAATACTTGCATAAAATAATGAAATTTTGCCTTAATGGTTTAAATTGTACAAGCAGTACACTATGCATGGTGTAGTCTGGAAACACAATTAGCCTGGAACCAAAAGAAACATACTGGGAAGAAAGCTGAAAATATTGATGGAGTTAAATGATGAAGGCAGAAAAATGAATACGTGCTGAGAAGTTTCAACAGTTTAAATAAAAGTAGGGATGGAGTCAGAGGAATTTCAGTGTATCTGATTGCCATCAACACTCCTTTGCTCCAGATAATTGGCTTCTTTTCTCAATGTAGCTCTCTTTTATTCATTGCTTCTGCTGGATTTGTGGGGAAATGTCAGAGTTCTCCATTCTCTGTCATGTTGCAGTGCTCGGTGTGGAGCTGTTAAAGACGAGAATTTTGGTTATTGTTGAGCAATCAATGACACTGGTTTTGTTTTGGCAGCAGTATAGACTCTGAATTTCCCAACAGCACATTATGCCAAAGCCAGTAATGTACACATAGAACCTTAAATACCATCAATTTATAGGTTCTAATCCATGTAATGAGTCTCACACACTGAGTTCAAGTCTTTTTTGTGTGAATAAAGAAATAGATTTTCTATATGTGATTAATGCTTTCACATGCATTGTGTGTACATGCTGAAATTCAGAAAAAAAAAACCCAAAATAACAAAGAAGGTTATCTATCTTCTCCTTTTAGGAGTAATTGTAGTGATTCATAACTGGGAAGGCCAGTTGTTATAACAAGTGTTTTTTTCCATAACTCCAAAAACTTCAGAGTGTGGGTTATTTTAGTTATGTAAGTTGTCGTTAATTAGAAACGGTTAAAAGATTGTGATGGGGGTTAGAAAAAGATGTCATCTTTTTAAGTATGACCTAAAGAACATCCAGTTTGCATGACTGGCAATGACAAATACATGATATTTTGTTAGTTGCAGTATCTCTTAGAGTCTTAGGGTGGAAATCCCCATAAGTGAACTTTATAGACTTTATAAAACTCAATAGAAATCGCAAGTAAAATTTTCTCATTTCAATTTGCTCCATGACAGGCTTGTGAAATTACAAAGAAATTGAAGTTTTATTTTACTAATTTCGAAGAATTGTAAGCAAGATTTGGATAAAATCTCTGTTATTTGACCATGATGTATCTTACACTTTAAAATTTTTATTAGTCTTAAAAAAGTCAGCTGTTGACAGTGAACTGTGTCAGGTTTTCATCTTTTAAGTTATTTAAAATGACATTNNNNTTAAGTTATTTAAAATGACATTACTTATCATGCAACCAAAATGCTATTTAACCAAGAAGTTAAACCATGCCCACAAAAGTCAGCTATTGCATGTACAACATCACTCGATGTTTCTTGAAAGTCCATAGAGAGAGGAGAAGATTGTGGAGCAGAAAACCACCATTATGGTTATTCATTTTGATAATTACAGTTATTGTGGGGGAAAAAAAATGTAATGAGTGTCTGTGTCTCATAAGACTCTTCCATAAATTGTGGGGTTTTCTGGCCTTGGAAGTGAAGCTCAGAAGAGGTGGCCTCTCAAATCAGTGGGCAGCCTCATGGGCCACTTCAATGTGGTTTTAAAAGGAATACACTTGAAATAATCACAGGCTTGGATTGTTAGCCAGGTATAGGAATTTAAAGTTTGAGATGAGTGTCCAAATTAATTCCCAGGTTAGCAGCAACTTCATTACCACTTTTGGATTATTTGTTTCTGGGTAAAACACCTGTCAGTGCAGCAAAATCACTGACTGCGTAAACTCTCATGAGAAAGCAGAGTGAAATGTTTGTGCCTTAGGAGGGAGCCTGGATTTTTCCCCCAGCTGTACTCCCTAGTACCTTTATTTTGGTGAGAAGGGAAAGGTTCTGTGTGGCCATGGGAACAGAGATGCTGTGAACACCAGGTCAATTTACTCTCTGCATTATTTTAAGCAGAGATTCAAACCCTTGTGAACAGCTCCAGATCCAGCATGGGACACCAGAATAAATTGCATTTAAACATATTTTTATTATCTGCTGTATTTAAAAAAAACAACAAGAAACAAACCAAAAAAAAAAACAAACCCACACCAAAACCCCCAGTCAATTTCTAGGTCTGCCCATAATTTTCACAATGATTAGTAAGTATTACACTACCACCATCAGAGACTTGAATGGCTCCCCAGTCCCATCACCACCGCTCCTTTGGCAAAAAGAAGATTCTGTTGTACCAAATCCTCATGGATTTTGGCTGGTTTTGTGAAGCTTTTTTTCAGTGGGCCATGCCATGCAGAGGTTGACGAAGTCCAAGTGTATCTTTTTGAGTGTCCTGGAGTCAATAAGCCAGTGTGGTCACTGGAAAGAGTTGAAACTGAGACCTGAGAGTCTTCTTCTGCCTCTCTTCTTATTTTGGGTGTTTGGCAATTTTTTGTAGCTCTACTCCTGCTTTATGCAGGCTGAAAGTCCTGGTCCTTCAGAGTTTTTCTTGAGGTTGTGTCTGCTGAAGTTGGGAATCGAGCTAGCAGACAATCTTCCATTTCCCATTTTCACCAGGTTCTTTATAAGTGCATTGCTGCAGGAATGTTCTTAAGAAAGTCTGTAGTTAAAACCCTTGAGCAGCTCCTATTTTATCTGCTCAGTAGTGAGGCCGGCATTTCTTTCCATCAGCCTGGTTTTCTGCTGCTCCATGACTGACCTGGGTCCAGGCAGTTTCTATCACAGCTTTGCACACTGCCTATTAAAGTGCAAAGAAAAAGCTTTAATATTGCTTTAACTCTGCAGGATTTGAGCAAGATTTTTGACATTTTGAATTAATCTTCAGTGGTGTTTGGGCAAAACATACTGGACACTCTCCAGGTTGTAAAGATTTTGACCTTGGTGCAGCAAATAAATGAAAAAAATATAAGTGTTCAGGTCCAGACACAAATCAGGGTAATGTGTCCATTTGAAAGTCCTGGAAAATTAGCCAAAAGCTGACATCAACACGCAGATCCTTTAATTTTTTGAGACTTCATGATTTTCATTTTTTAATTTTCAGTTACTTGAAGGTTTTGGTCTTCTTTTGTGATTTGCCATTCATATTTGTCTAGAGATTTTATAACTTTGTATATTAGCAAAATTCATATTTTATATATACTTCCTACAATTACTTATGGATTTGTTTTAAAAATTCAGCTGGTTTTAGTTGTGCTGAATGGAGGCCATGCTCAGTGTGATGTGAAAAAAAATTTGTCCCTGTTAATAAGGGAAATATGGATAGTGATATAATTTGGATCTAGAAAAATGCAGTATACCTTTGGGATGGACTGGTTTCCATGACAACACTTTCTTTTGTATTTTTTAGGATAGAAATGATGGGCAGAAGCTGTTTCATTCAGCAGTGGTCAGGTCAGTCTGTGGGGTTTTTGGCATTGGTTAATTAAACAATGCCCGAATACCCAAGATTGCTTGTCTTGTGGCCTCCATGTAACCTGGCTGCAGCTGAGATTGGAAGGGCCCAATCCTAAAGGGAATTTGCTACATATTGGCAATTGTTTTACATTGATCATTGCTCAGCATGGAAACAAATGGATAATCTTTCTTTTTCCTGTTCTGTGCTCCTCTAATAAATCTTTCCAGTGCAACAGTCAAGTTCAAAGTGCTTTTAGTGCTGTGGGTTAAAGCACAGTGCCTTAAAGCACTGTGAGCCAGGGCTTTTAGTTGCAAATATCCTAATGACCCAGACTAATTTGTAATCTTTGGCCTTCTAATTTTTTTTTAATCTTTGCTAATCTACTGTAAATTGTTGTCATATCCTATGCACACACATATTGCAAAAAAAGTTCCCACTATGGATTCTTCCAAATCCTCCTGACTCCATTGATTTATTTCTCCCCATGGTTGTGAAATTCCTGTTGCTGTTAATGAGGTTCCCATATATAATATAATGGCATTAAGTTTTTTCTTATATAGCTGTAAAATAAATTAAATATAATGATGCAAGTGACCTCGTTTGATTGAGAGGAGGATGCTAATTTTCTAAATCCATTCATAGGTGGAAAACTGATTTGCCATATTTCAGAAAAATACTTCCACCTGCTTTAGTTTTGTTACAAAACCATAATTTCTACAGCTGCAGAATGTGTTCACCACCTATGACTCTGCAGACTGTCACTGGGCAAGTTTTCCCATGTAAAATCCAATTTTTTGGGGTGTGTCCTTTCTCATTATGAAGGCTCTTCAGATGTTGTCATAGGTTGTAAGATTTCAGTTTCTTTTCCTTTTTTTAATCTGATCATGGAGGGTGTGAATTGCAGGCATGGTTTTAATATTGCTTCTTCAGATGAAAAAAAAAGAGCACCTTTTAGGTTTAATAGATTTTCATTGATTTTTGTACTTTTCTCATACAGCCATTTGCAGAGCACCTTGGCAGAATGTGATAATGTTTTAGCATCAGATGAGACTGTGATTTCAGTTATTTATCAGGGATTCATGTGCTCTCAAATAGTTCTGCAGCCTCTGAGCAATCCAAATGGTAGGTGATAATTAAAAGTTGATTTTAAAAATAATCTAAAAATAATATGTTTTATAATTTTGTTTTTAGGACTTGCTTTGTATGACTTCACTTTCATACTTGTCCAGTTAAAGACTTAAACATGTCTTCAAACACTAAATTAGGTTTAATTATGAAGAAAAGGCACTATTGATAATTTAATAAGCATGGGCATATTTATACTTTCCTTTTATTTTATATTTCCAGGGAGTTCTTTTTGCCTTTCTCTCTTTGGAACTGGAGAAGAATTTACTATTTCATGTTCTTTTCAAGCCTGTATAAACTTCCCACCTGCACAGTACTTTCCTAAAAAAATTATTTTTGTTTACCAGATGCTTTCTTTCCTCTGTGTTTAGATCCTCAGAACACATCATACCATTGAATTGGAACTTGGCTCAGTAGGATTCTTCTTAAGAATGGATTCTTTAGTATTAATTATTTAACTTTTGAGCCCTGGTCATCTTGGTATCTTCAAAGTTTGAAGGGAGTGGAGTTTCAGTGAATTCCTTTGAAAAAGAAATATTGAAATAGGAGAATCCTTAGGAAGCAACATAAAGAATATTCTTCATCAAACAAAGAGCATAATTTTGTTTTGGGGCTTGGCTTCACAGACTTCTGAGCTGCACAACCAGCCCTGGAATGTTTTTGTGAGGTCAACAAATATATCTATTTGATATGTTTGTCTTCCAAGTGTGATAGAAAACCATTTCTTTTCAAAACTCTGCGTGGATTGTGCCAATTACCCAAGGAAGCTCTTTAAGGACTGTTTATTTTACTAACATTGGCCACAATTTTACTCTTCTGCATCACATGACAGCTATTCATGTAGAATTTACCTTTTTTTCTTTTTCTTAAAGTATGTATTCTTACCATGTATTTGATTGGGATTACCTTTTGAAATTACCAAGAGTCATGTACAGTTCTTAATTCCTTTTAAAGTGTGTTTATTGTAAATTGAATATTGACCAAAATTAATACAAGATCTTGTTAACTGACATGATTTAATGCATAATGCACAGACTGAAGTACAGATAATTCCATTTAAGCATCACAAAAAGCTGTTTTACTGTGGTAGCAGTAAAAATGAAATGTGACTCCAGCTGCTTCTCCTAGAAGAAGAGGAGTGATACCTACTTTTGGTTGTGGTGATCAACCAGAGCCAAATGTGGGTAAAACCCTGCCTTGTCTTTCTGTCTTTTCATCATAATCCTTGAAGTTTATTCTTTAATCCCCTCAAATGAGCCTACTTCTAATTTTTCTGGAAAGGGAAAAAAAAAAAACAAACAAAAAACCAAACCTAAACAAACCAAAGCAAAACAAAAAACCCCACTGGAGATGCCTCAGTGTGGGGTGTAGCAGGTTTTGATGCTTACCAAGACCTTTGTGTGTTCACCGATTTTGCAGAGAGCCCCTCAGGACCAGCCATGCACACACCTGGGCACAGCCACAGGGGTCAGGGGTCCAGCTGGAGGGGCTTTTCATGGTGCAAAGGCTTGTGCCACAGCTCTTTCATTCCTCCCACCAACACACTCTTCAAATGCATGGATGAAACAAATGTGTTCTTTAAAGTTCTTCTGGAGACCCCGTTGTGAGAGGGAATCTCTGAAATGAGAATCTCTGAAATGAGGTTTGAAAGAACCCCATACAGGAGTTGCTGCTGGGGTCTGTGGGGGTCTGTCACAGGCTGATAAACATTTATGAAAAATAAAGGAAAATGTTGTACCAGAAGACAAACTATGAATTTCTCTTAAGATGATGTTGAGTTGTTCCTTGGACCTTTCTAAAATCATACCTCAAAACTCTTAATTTCAGTCATTCGCTGCAGTAAAAAGGATCAGATGTTCCCTGCCCTCAGTTTTGTATTACCTTAGTACTTGCCTGTAAGTCATAAATTAAATAATTTTGGAGTAAGATGTTCTTCTTCCAACATAACTTAATTTTGAATGAAATTGACATAAATCTCATCAAGTGAGATTTAGCTGGGACAGATGCAAGCACTGTGGATGGCTGTAAGTGCATTCTCTTCCCTTAAATTCTGGGAAGGTTTTAACAATTCAACTTGCTTCATTTCTTAAAAAGAACTTTATCCTAGGGGTTTATTTCCCTTCTCACTACCAGGCAGTAAAAAGAGTCCAGCTGTACTTATTTTATATTTACTCCACCTCTCTCTTCCAGTGTTAGCTAGCAATACTGTAATTACAGGGCTTTTGTTTTTCTCCCTGCTGAATAAAAATTAATAATTTCTCTTCATGATACAGGTATTTTTCTGTGGTATCTGTGATCCCTGGCATTTCTTTGTAGGAGAAGCAAATGATGTCCCACCCTTAATGTTTCCTTTCCTGCTGCTGAGGGAAGAGGAAGGAGTTGACAGTTTACACATAAGGTCTCCTCAGTCCCCAGAGAAGTTATATCCTGCTTGGTCTGGAGTTTCCCCCCCCCCCCCCCCCCCCCCCCCCCCCCCCACCCCCCCCCCCCCA
>VWYP01027079.1:0-18709 GCA_013400435.1 Pycnonotus jocosus | reverse complement strand
GCCTGAGGCAACCCAAATGACAGTAGTAGGCCTGACCTTTAAAAAATCTGTAACAGAATAATTCTTGTCGGCCTGTTCTTACATGGAAAGAATAAAAATCTCAAAGGTCTCTTTTGTTCTATCTTCAAAGGTTTAGTAAGTAAAACAGGGCTGAGCATAAAATGGATGTAAGAAGTTAAATGAATGCAAGTCCTCAGGAAAGAAACATGCCCTTTTTACTACTCATTCACAAGCCTCTAACTACCACAAGCCAGACTGCTACAACTGTTACAAAAAAAGTCTTTACAGAAACTAAGCTTGTAGATCACAGCTTTAAACCCCAAAAGCAAACAAAACAAGACAAAGACAAACATAGCTGAGTATCAAATAAATTATAAATACACACTTTAGCTATCACTTCTTGCTCTTCTAATTCCTTCAGTTGAATGGACACATCTCTCAAATGAAGTTTGAAAAAACTTCAAGTGCCTCAGCTTACAATGTGACATCAAATCCATGGTTAAACTGTTCTCACGTATAATGGCCTTAAAACAAATCCTTCCAACTGGAGGCCCACGAACCTTCAAAAAGAATAAATTTCTTCACGCCCATCAATTAATACTTCTTCCTCCTTCAAGTTCTCTGCATTTGTTTCTAAGTTGCATTTGGCCTACAGAGCACAGTGGGTTAAGAAGGACTTGTCAAAAGAACAGAATGTATTGGTTATCACTTGTAGTTGATAAGTGAGTTCAGAAAGCTTTTTCCATGTCATGATCAATTACAACCTTTTGGTAAAGTAAGAAAGGATTTAATATTCTTTATCAACCAGAAAACTACTTTCAACTAAAAAATGGCAAATATGAGAAGTATGACAGAACACAACACTACCCAGACAGATTTAATTAAGGTGAAATGCTCTCTTCCACTCCCACCTTGTCAATACCATATACTTCTATGTTTAGAAGACCTCAACTCTGATAAAAAATGAAAAGAGGATAGAAAAGAAAGTCCCCACTGTCAGAATACTGTGTGTCTCAGATTTAGGGTGTGTGAGGGGTGAGTTTCCTCACTAACAATAAGCCAGAGTACACACCCTGACAAACCACAGGAAATACTGAGTGTTCAGCATCAAGAAAGGAAGTCCAGGTTACTTTTCCAACTTGGATGAGATAAAATCTAATTTAAGGACAATCTGTAAGAGATCCCTCCAGCAAAAAACTCCAACTGCAGTAAAACATATTTTCTTAGTATCTCTTGGGATAAAAAATTTCACTGTGCAACTTCTTAAGCAATTATTATTTGTTGTTGTATACACATAGTTTAGTTTCCTCTTAGTGTTTTTCAATTAAGTCATGCAAATGAACAACACAGTTAAAGGACCAACTACTTGCTGCATCCTTTCATGCCGTAAGTAGCATTATCATTGCAATTTGCAGATGTGGACATCTTCTCCAACTTCAAAACCAGCAACCCACACCTACAGAACTTGCATAACTTAAAATATCTGCCTGCCCTTAGGTTTACAAAGATTGACCTTTGTGATCGTCTCAGGCCTCGGGGTTGTGGAAGGCCTACATAGAAACCACAAAACCCACAGCAAGAAACAGGCCTGTGTCTAAGGGAGCACTGATTTCTGCTGTAGAGTTAAAACTGCTGTATATAAATGAAAGCATAAGAACTCTGCAATAGACCAGCTGAAAATCCACAACATTTTCCAGATTCAGCCTTCTCCAAGGTATGCCTTCAACAGAGCAGCTGCTCCAGTTTCCGTTTCCTCCATAAGAAACTGAGTAAAGACACGAACATTGAAAACTTCCGAAACATGACTTTGCCAATATCCTTTTAGAAGGCGAAAACCACAGCAAACAGAAGGACTAGTTTAACATGGAAGTAAAACCTTACCGTGTCTGAACTTCCTTCCAGCAGTATGTTGATTGCTCTGTTCACATCCCCATTACAATCATGTAGTGCCACTATGCATTCATCCTGGTTTTTCCCCGTCACTTCCATAAGCTGGCAGTAAAAGTCAGAAATGTTAAAATATCTAAATCACTATCCTAAGAAAGTAAGAGTTAGTATGACCACGAATTACAACGACATGCATAGCTACCATCTCAGAGTAAACTAACATCCTGAATAAAGTAATCTGCATTTTCCAGATCTGCTTGGGATTCAGATGAGAGGAAGAAGCACAAATTAATTGGTAATCAAGGAAGTACTCTTCCACACTTTTTTTGTTCTGCATGCTTGAGGCAACTGCTGCCAGATATAGTAGTATATGAGTGTAAAGATGTAAAGGACCACAATAGTTTCAGTATCATCCTATCTCCTTCTCCACCAAACTTGCCCCTCTTTGTCCCAGTGTGAGAAAAGACATACAGCAAGACATGGCAGAGAACAGATCCACCTGAAAAACCATCCAGACTAAGAAGTGCATTATTTTTCAGACAAACTAACTCCCTTGATTCATTTCAGCATAACGCCACACCAGAGTCACAAGCTGATTAAGGAGACCAAGTTCTGAATTATACTCCTTGAACTCATGGTGTATATCTTGAAGAGTGTGGGACAGAAATAATCTGTCATAGGGCATTCTGCAGTTTCATCCAAAGAACAAAACCCATATAAGCCAGAAATACATGCAGAAGGTAAAACATATTCTATGCAGAACTTAATTCATCTCCTTCCCACCAGCACAGCTACAAGCACTATTGATGAGGGTCCTTTGGCTTCACAAAATACAAGATTTCATTTTTGGAACAGCATAAGAACTAGTTTGTAACAAGAACAACAAAAAGCATTTAACAATGCTTAAGAAGTTTTAGAGACAAAAAGAAACCAAGAAATCTCCAATGCAGCTCCTTTGCTGTATTTATGCATTCAAACTAATTCTTCCCTCCTTGGTGTACTCCTAGGTTCTTCATGAGTTGTGATGTGTTCACTAGCACAAAATCACCAATAGACATAACAGAACAGAGACCCATATTGTCAGGACTGCTTGAATTAATGGTATCAGCTATAACTGGGTAAAGAAAGCTTGATTATCTAACACCCAACACTCACTTAGAGGAAAAGTGTGAGATTTCATTTATACACTGTAATTCTATCATTTTAATCCATATAAAGATCTGTGAGGTCAGATTATTTTTTTAAAATAACACCTTGATTCACCTTTAAGCTCTCATTAGACCTCTACTTTTCCTGAAAAACTTACAAGGTATTAGCAAACTCAGTTTACACAGGTAACATTTTTCTCACGTGCATGTACATCTGGACAAGCTGAATACATTCTTTATTCTGACAATCATTAATCATCAGGACCATACTAAAGAGATCCACGTAGGAAGAGACATCAGCACAAATGAGTTTTGGCTTAAGAGTTTGTCTACAAAGGAAAATACACAGTTATAACTATACAGTCAGAGCTGTATTACCAAAAAATTTCTTTTTAAAGAGACTTGACACTGCAATAAGAGCACTTTTTCCTAGTTAAACTTGTGTCCTTCCAAAAAAAGTTTAATCTAACCCAGAAACAGATGCTCTAGCTCCAAAATGTAAGCCAGCTCTAGAGCATATTAGTGTGGGGCAAAAAAACTTGTACCAAAAGAAACATACTTGCTTCACTTTATCTTCAAAATCTGCGTCATTCTTATCATAGATCATCTGAGCAAGGCGAATCTGTTCTGCTGTTGCCTGAAAAAAAGATAATATCTGATACAGTACACAAAAGATAACCATACTTTGTAGAAGTATGTTCTAGTGTCTCTTTCTTTCCTACAGGTTCTCAAAAAGAACATACACAATAAGCACAGATACGCTGTGGGGAAGAGATCAATATCTTGTCTATTCCCATTTATAGTTTTAAATGTTATTTGGGATAGAAGCAATTTTAACACATTCTAATCTATTTGAAACATAGTTAAAGGTCACCACAGTGACAAGACCACCATATATATAAGGCCCATGTTTTAGCATTAATGCTTTTAATGCTAAATTAATTCATGCTAATGCTTTTCCTTAATTAAGAACAACAATGTTTTAGCATTACTTCTTTTATTGACCTGCTACTCCAGAGTTAAGAGTTTTATCATCACAAACTGGCAATAGTATTTCTAAATTAACCACATCTCTGATGATTCCTGCTCACATCACCTTCCACAGCTCTCCCGAGAACAACCTGACTCTGTAGTTTTATGAGCACTTAAAAAGACTTGAGTCACGTCTCAAGACTTTGTCCATGAACAGCTGCACTGTTTTTTTTTTTACAAGCAAATACTGGTCTCTGAAAACTGGTGAAGGAACTTGCTATTGATGAAGTACCTGGTGCTTCTCCAACATTTCTAGACAAAAATGCACACTGGCAACTTGTACAGAAGCTGAGAGACTGAAAGAGATGCAGTCAAGTACAATAAATCCACACACACTATGGCTGCCCCAAGAGAAAAACAACTCTAACAAAGATGTCACATCACACACATCACTCTTCTTTAGTGCGGCACCTTCAGCCTATAAACTGCACTCCCAAGAAAATACCAAAGAACAGTGCGCACTACAAGATCCTGGACCTCATTTGACTTCTGCTCAAAGAGAAAAGGCTACTGTTGCATATAGAGAAAGATGATACTGAAGAGAGCTAGGACCCACAATGTGGTGGCTGAGCCTGCAGAGGTGGCTCTTCATTGAATGGAACTAGTTCATGTACTGGAATTTTTGATGGAAAGAATTCACCCTGAGCAGCTGGCTGAATCTCACTTTTTGCCATCTCACTTCAGATGAAATTCCGTGTCTCACAAGATCAGACTGTTTGGCTTTTGGAGTTTACTACAAACGCAAGCTCTAGAGATCACCAAGCATAAATGCTGAAGAGTCTAAAAATTACTCCAATTACACCAGTTGCTTATTTGCTGAGAAGTTACTGCAGCTGTCCTAGTTCTTTGAGGGAAGTAACATCTGCTCTCAGAGACAAAGCTCCAAGAGAATTAGCATTTGTAACACAGTTACATACTCTGAGTTACTTCACCTTTCCAGCATGTCATGCTGACAGCCTAATATGTCACTTCACTGGGTAACAGGGGGATGGCCTGGTCTGGAACTCCCCAGTTCCACCTTCCACAGAAGCCTGTCACCGTGGTGCCCTGAGCAAAGGAGCTTGGTCTTGGTGACTGCTGAGAGCTCAGCAGAACCAAAATGTCTGCTGGTTTCAGGAATTTAAGTCTTGTTGATCCATTTTCTCTCTCTGATTACAAACTCCACAGACACACTGCAACTTTTAAGCAAGTGAAGAGATTTTCTTTGAAGATATTCAGAGCAAAAACATTCAGACAATATAACTTCTGTAGAGACATGATGGCATATTTTACCAAAAATCAAGAATCCACTAAGATTTTTTTTTCTGTAAACAAATGTTTTCTTCAAGCCCACACATTAGAAGACAAAAACATACCAATCTGAAGAGAATTACAAGTGTGTGACAGCATATTCAATTTTCCTGTGTAAACAGAGAGTTAAGAAACTTGCAGAAGCAGTACCAGTCATATTTATGCCAATTCCATTATTCCAAATGGAACTGAAGATTCAGAAGGAAAAAACCAACAGAAAAAACCACAAGATAACTATACAAATATCAAATCAGTGTCACAAAAAATTCTGGCCTTTTCTCCAGCAAGTGGTGGTTCTTTATTTTTAAGGTACCATTGCTAGAATGGATGCAGTAGTATCCTAACCAAGAGTATAATTAAGTTTTGATTGTGATAAGAAAGTAGTATTTTAAGACAGCCTGAACTTTACTGAGCCTTACAAGACATACTACCTTTTCAGTATAAGAGTGGAAGAAATTTTAAGCTAAAAACTTCAAACCACCAGAAAACAGGAGAGTGCAAACCACAAGATTCAGCGACCGTAATAGACATAGATCTTACAATAAAATGGCACATTTATTATCCAGAAGTAATGCAAAAGAAACATGATGTAATTTGTTAAATAATTTAAATAATGATCAATGTGATATTATGACAGTGAAATCCCCATCTGAAAAAACAACACTATTCTGTATTCAGAAAAATTAATCAGTGGTGAATGAACAGGTAAATCCACAGACTTCTGCTGATCTGCAAAGATTGACTAAGCAGAAAGGTCTATTTGATATTTCAACAATAAAATATATGGTACATTAAAATGTAACTGCTTTGCATGAAATAATCACCTTTTCCACTGAAGTGATTGAACCAGTATCTATTATGCAAAATGCAGAGTAAACAGCCAAACTGCAGAAAAAGGTCTTAATGCCTAACATCAATGAATCCTATAGTTTGGAAAGGTCTTGCAGTGGTATTATGACCATACTCACAGTATTTTTTTTTTCCTTTTAACAGCAGGAATTACCAGTGTTCAAGTTTGTGCCAACATTCTCTGAGAGTTGGTTTCTACCTTTCCTATACCCCTTCATGAGGTACCTGAACAGAACACACACTTGCCTTGTCTTATTCGGGCTGAACAAACCCAGATCCCTGAGCCACACTCATTTGTCCCGTGTTTCAACCTAACACCATGTTTGCAGCTTTTCACCAGACTTGTTCCCATTTGCCTATGTCTGTCTGCCTCACGCCAGGGGACCCAACCAGGCAAAGCACTCCAGTGCTGTCCTGAAAAATGTTCTGCCAGGTTGTTCACTATAGTCCTGCAACCTTGTTTTAAAATAAAACCAAATTCAACTCATCTGTTGAAAGTCACTTTCTAAATCCACACCTTAGCATGAGTCACCACTATGCCAAGCCCTGCAGCTCAAGGAGGTGACAAGGGTTTGAGCTCACATGACTAATATTGTGCAAAACAGACCAAGAGAGTCTCCATATTGAAGACCAGTCCAAAAAACAATAGAAGGCAGTATCTCCCTCTAGAGAACCTCTAGATTGATACACACTCTGCCAGCAAAGAACTGAGACAGTTTTTGAATTGAGGTAAATTTTGAGATGTATCTGTCAAGAGAATATTGAGTCGCCAGAAGCAGAAACATTTTGCACTCTTTGTAACCCCCACATGCACACAATTATTGCTGCCAAGAACCAGTGGCAGTAGGGCAAAACCCAATTTCCATCTAATAGATACTGAAAATTTTAGTCTGCTAGTGGGTGACCATTTCACTTTGTGGGTTCACTGCACAAGAACTTTAGGATTTTGTCACTTGCAGAGACACTGAGTCATGCTGTAGAACATAACATTCATCTAATGAAGCTTCTCCAGCACATTCAAATTTCTCTCTTGAGCAGAAATCTTCCAGCATCACGAGGCTTTCAGATGGAAGAGCCGAGATCTGAGGACTGCTGAGGTCACAGGACAGAAATCCTGACACAGGTATAGAATTCCTCACTGGTAGGAGACATTGGTGAAGAATACAAAACTCATTTAGAGACAACACAGGATTAACTTAACGCTGTCCTCCATTACTGAGTAATCAAGGCAAGTAATCAAGCACAGTCTTTCAAAATAAACCAGTACTTCCACCTTTTTCAGTTTTTACTGACTTGGAGAAGAAACTCATATCATCACATTCTCACTTTCAGGTCAAAGAAGTTGATACAGTAGCACATACCTGTACTACTTGTTTCTGTGGTTGTGTTGGCTGCGTGGTTGAAATTTGCATTTTGTCCCGAGTGCCCCGGGTACGTTCACTGCCCACCGAAGTCATCATATACAGTATATACAAAACAATGTATGTACAAAATACAAAATCTGAAAGAAAAAAAAAAGAGCATGAATTAAGGCGGATACTGATTCAATAACCAAATAACATAAGTGCAGTAGTTTGAACTCTTGCCTTTCCTCTCTATACAGAGACTCATGCAAAATACAGACTATGTTTTTAATACACTATTTTATGATTTACTGCAGCTTTTTACACTAAAGGGGGAAATGCAGCGGATAGAAAACCTTTTGATCAGCTGATTGGGATCTGTGTCAATTTGTACTTCTAAATCTCAAAGCTTTTTCCAATTATTTAACATACAGACTTTTCTATTGGCTGCTCTGACGAAGTTTTTCGCTCCAGCTGCATCACTCAAACTTCTTTAACACCTGGTGTCTAGTTTTGATGCCCGGAATTTAATGGCTCTCATACCTACTCAGAACACTACACAAAAATTGTATTAATGAACCAGACAGTTCTTCTTTCCCTACTATGGAAATTGCTTTTCCTGCACATACATGGAGGTCATGACCAATCCAAACCCTACTTCTAGTCTCTCATTTGTAAGAGAAAATATGATGACTACATTTAAATCCCGCCTCTATAACCAGTACTTTTGTTTCATTCTCCCTCATATTTACAGAAACAATTTATAAAACTACCTATCACCCTGCTGTAAACACACTGTGGCTGTATGGCAACTGAGGAAACCACAAAGAAACCCCAAATCTCACACACACATCACTGTTATCCCATCTGTAACTCTCAGATTTCATTCTTATTTGTCCTCTAGTATTACAATTATTTTGAAATAAGACATTATTATTCCCCCTCTTTGTACAGCATTTAGCACAGGACTAATTGATGAGCATAGTTTTATATGATAACTGGAAACAGATCTTAAATGGTTAGAATGCTCATGTTCAACTGCCTGGTTTCTGTCCCCATAAGGCTAGAAAGTAAAACTGCAATTTTTTTAAGTAAGAACAACTTACAAGAGATATACCTGGGAAGAAAGAGATGTGCAGACAAGCAGCATAGTGCTTTTACTGCAGTTCCATTATAAGAGCAGGCCTCAGCACAAAACTTGCCAGCGCAACAGCTGGCTAGCACTGAGCTCAGTGCACAATAATCACAGAATCACACAATAAGCTCAGCTGTAAGGGACCCATTAGGATCATCAAGTCCAATTCCTGGCCCAGCACAGGACCATTCCCAAAAGTCACACCATGTGTCCGAGACTATTGTCCAAAATTTCTTGCGTTCTGTCAGGCTTGGTGCTATGACCACTTCCTTGGAGAGCCTGTTCTAGTGCCCAACCACCCCCTGGATGAAGAACTTTTCTAATACACAAAGAAAAGCACCCATGACACAACTTCAGGATATTCCCTCAGGTCCTGTCAGTGGTCACCACAGAGTAGAGATCAATGTCTGCTTCTCCTCCCTCCTCTTCCCCTTACAAGGAAATTGGAGGCTGCAATGAGGTCTCCCATCAGTCTCCTTTTTCTTCAAGAAGATGAGTACACACTACAATCCTATGGACTGAGACCTGTTCAACACCCCACTGAATACTGGCAGCCACAAGTAATACACATTCAATGATTAAAGCTGCAATAAGATGCTTCAGTTTAAAAACCAATTCATGATGCTCCAGAGCCTCATCTACAATCAAGAGGACAATTAACTACATTATCACCTAAATCTCTTCTTTACTTTAGAAATACATTCTTGTTGATCAAAATTGAACCAATACTAAATTTATTTATGTACCACTAAATATATTTTATTTCCATAATAAATATACTTTATCAGGAACTGACTGCAGTTATAAGATGAATTGGAACACTATGTTTCTACAGCTTTTTGAACGCACTGAATAAAGCCAATCTATCTCACAGTCCCTTAAAGTAGTCTTAAGTGCATTATGTTCTAAGGTTCAGAACACACAGACTTTCAGAGCACTGTGTCTTATGAGAAGGCAAGATACAGTCAAAATAATTTACCTGAGCTACTGACACCATGTTCTATGGAACGCAGCAAAATATAAAGTACATGTGGATATGCTCTGGGCAGCAAATTCAACACTTATCACTGACTATTTGCTCATGGCCATTTACTGATACAATAAAGGCATACGGTCATTTTCAGTTGAATGTGAAGTAGTATTACTTCAGTTGTTTGTGTTAAAATCTGCTTTATAAGCTTTGCTCTCTGGACTGACAACATTCAAAAAGTTTGATTTATATCAACTAATAATAACCTTTGAGTTAGCTTTTTGTTTGGTTGGGATTTTTTGTTTGTTCCTTTTTCCAAGGATCAGACTACTTATCACAATCTGAACTCAGCACAATGAGCAATGCAAAAAACCCTGAATAGAGCACACAAGAGAGCACTAACTTCTCTGAAAAACAAGCTTATAGTTTTATATATGGTTATCTAAAATCAGCCCATTGTGACTAAGAATTTGTTGAGAAAATGTAACTCCATTCGGTTTCAATTTGTTCATAATTTCTGAATTAACGTCATATTTATTATGGTACTGTCCTACGGTGTTAACCCCTGACAGGTACCTAGGAATCTTGATATTTCTGTCAGTGCAATTTTCCCCAATATCACCAAAGCCATTGAAAATATGGTGATTCATATTTTAGACAGGACAGCAAGATACTTTTAATATATTAAGAGTCTTCTGTGTGTTTGCAAAGCACATGCTGAACTACACCCTACAGTTTGGCAGCCAGGCAACTACAGTTCTTCAAGCAGATTGTGTCTCTTCTCCTAGCATGCGTCTGTGCAACCACTGCTTAAGCCGTATTTGTTCTTCAGAATGAAAGGACACTTTAAGAAAAAAGACAGGCACACAAATGGCTGAAACACTTCTGGGGATGATATGGGACAGAAAGATCAGGCTGCTCTGGCAACAGAGCTCAGACAACCTGAACAGCATAAAAGGGTTTTTAAAGGAGATCTTCATCCTCTTGATTGTGCAGTACATGACCAGCACAATCTGGCAGGTTGGGGAAAAAGGAAGAGAAAAAAAAAAAAAAAAGCCCAGCAAAGGTACAGGCAGCAGTATAGACTTGTACTTGCTCAGACAAGTGTGGAACCCCACACTTAGTCTGACAGTCCCAAGCAAGCCAACAAGAACATGTTAAAATCCATCAGACACAATGTAGTCTTCTTAAAAGCACAACTGGCAGCCTGATAAAAAGAGAACTTTCAAAATACTGTTATATTACTTCCTCTTAAGTTGGCTCCCACTGTCTACTGACAGTGTCCAGACACAGCAGTTCGAGGGCTATCTCAGACTCTACACTGAGCAGGGGCATGTGGCTGAGGCTTCATGCCCAACCACACCTACTGATTTTTATAGTCCAGCAACCCCCTAATTAGGGGGTTTTTCCTTACAAAGTCCTGTACCAGGGTTTGAAAGATGAGTGGGACTCGCAGCTTCTGTCTTCAAAGATGTTTATTTAATTCCTTATCTCAAGATTCGCACGCCGCCAACACCAGACTTAATGTGCTGGAAGACGCTGCCGAGTGCCCTGGACAGCAGGTGCTCAAGGTCTTTTAAGGCTCTCTAGTCCAATTAACTCTTAAAACATTATAGTTACAGTTTTGTGCCAATAACCACTATCGATTCTAAACATGCAATTCCTACATCTACCAATGTCTTTGTGCCACGGTCACAGCAGGAGATGGAGTCGAAGGAGAAGAACCCGAGGCACCACCCAGAATTCTCCATCTTGCTCTCACCCACTTCCATTCTAATAACCCAAAACTACAAATTTTCACCCTGTGACAAACTAAACTACTACTTATTCTACACTTCTGTTGTTTAAAACTCATCTATGAGTGTTAGTTTTTCCCATGGACTAAGGTCAAAGGCAATACTTTCCTGGGGTCCCAGCCAGGGTCTTGGACCCCCTAGGACAGCAGGAAGGGTTTCCCCATGCCCTGGACTCCCAACACACACCTACTGCAGAGTAAGGAAGCAACATGCAGCAGGGAGTTACTACCTCCAAATTATCACAGTGACAATAGTTTTGAGCATAAGTGGGATATTATTAACTAATTAGATGGGGCTGAACAAGAACATTTCCTCGCTCACAAAGCAGGACTTATTCTCTCCAACTCCTTGTATTCATCAAGTGTGTTTAGCAGGCTGCAGTCATAGGGTATCACAAACTGATGAACTTAATTTTAATTGTAGATCAAATGAGGAAATAAGATTTGAGACTGGAAGGAAGAAAACTCCTAATTAAAATCTGTTTAATAAAGATTAAAATAATACTCAGGTAACAGATGCTTCAGTTTCCAGGTCAGGATCTGGTGCAGTGCGAAAGTCTCCCAGCAGCAGTTAATACCTGACACCTTGCAGACACTGCAAATCAAATAAGCAACCAAAATAGCTGTATTTGAAAAAACATATAAAACATTAAATGAAACTAGTAGTGGTTTCATCACTTTCTATACATTATAGCACTAGTGAAAAAAAGGAGAAAGTACTGAAGAAAGAGAGGGCTTCCCAAAACTCTTGTGTAAAGAAGTGGCTGTATTCTCTCATGACAATTAATAAAGATGCACAAGATTCCTGTAAACTTTCTTTTTTCACTGATGTAACCTAGTACATCAGTGTCTTTAGGTTGTCTTTACTAATTTAAAAACAAACGAAAAGCAAAACCCAAACAACACTAAAATTTAAAAATGCCTTCATCATTAATTAAGACTTTGTTAAAAAATTTTCCATTAAAAATGGAAAGCAACAGAAGAATCTAAGATGAAAGCCATCCCAACTTTCAACATTTTGTTTATTTTAGTTTTCTGTCTGTACAGCATGTTTTAGTCCAAGGACCTACACTACATCTGCAGCTCCAGTAATGCGTAACATGGAATGGCAAGGACTATCCTAGCTTACAAAACCAGTAACAAAATATTATAATATAACCCCTTCTAAAACTATCAAATTCCTAACCTCCAAAGTCTTCATACCTTGTCTTATCCAACCCATTTAGTTGTGTTACTGCTTTGGATTTTAGAATGAAAACAGAAAGACAAATACTCAACGATTAATTAAACATATATCAACACCAAAAAAGCGAGTTTTAAAAGCTATTATAATGTTTTCTGTAATCTTTTGTTCAATATTCCTTCAGCAAGAACTCTAAGGCTTTTAGACTCAATGAAGTCAGAAAACTCAGAGACAAAGAGAACAAAAATTGACTTAACAGGGTTGCAAGGCCCCAAGACACAAGAAATCTATTACTGAACTTCCAGGAACAGACTAGGCATGACTTTCAAGATTTCTCTAGAAGTTAAATATTCACTTCCATCAGTTGGAAAAAAAACCTGCAGTTTCAATTTCTTTCCTGAGGCAGTCTCAAGAAAGTAACTGTCTTGATTCCTCCTGTTTATTACAAGGAGCTGTAATAAACCATAGAAAGCCCTCTGTGAACACCTTAAAAATGTGATTGCTTTTTTTATATTCAAAATACAAAGCTACCAGTCAAAGATTTCTCACAGTGACAGGGTTGAAAAAAGACTGCAGGACACTGCCTCAGGAGGGCATAATTACTGTACATTTACAGTGAGCTCAGATTTTACTGCTCCAGCTGTAGAATTATATAAGCATGAGGAAAAAGAACAGCAGAAAAGAATTACATCTACAAAGCATCGATGTAATGCATTTCCCTCGAGTCCTGTCATCCAAAGCATCTCACCATCTTTATTGCTGATTGAAACAGGAAGAGTTTGCAAGAGTCAGATGTTCATCAGGAACCATGCTGATGACTCGGCGTCCGTGTTGCCCCAAGCAACTACACTGAACACGAGCTTATGGATCCTGGGAGAATTCATGTCTCATCTTACAGTCTTCCACGGTAAACAGGAAAAATATTGACCTGCATGCATCACTGGCAGAACACTAAGGAGAGAGAAACTTTACTATCTCTATGCACTCATGTTTTACCAAGAAAAGTGTATTGCTGGGAGCAGTCTAAGCACCAGCACTAACACAAATTAATACATAAACTTCAAGTCATGGTAACAAACTGTAACCAATAACCAAGTGGCTATTCTTACCCACCTTTTGAAAACCCTCTGAGTTATTACTTGAAACAATTATCCTGTTAGGCCACTCTACAATTAGCTAAGAATGCATCCTCATCTGCAAAAATCAAAAATTTCTCTTTAATACCAGAAAAAAAGAAGTTTATTTTAGGTATTAGTACTCCTAAACATATGCTAAGCAAAAGAAGACAAAGAAATATACAAATAGGTCTTACAAATAAAAGACAAGACAGCACTTGGTAGAAGTTTTGGAAGAAAAGGTGCTCCTCCTCAAAAGACTGGAGCTAGGCAAAAGCTGGTCACATATTCAGAGTCCAAAAGTATGATGTGGGCAAGGGACAGAACATGGCATGTTTTCCAGTAGCAGAGCATGTCTCAACCTTGAAAGTTAAGTATTATAACTTTTTATAATTTTTTTAAAATCCTCTCAGAACATCTGGTTTTGGTTTTTTTTTTCTATTATCCCAGTGTTTCTAAGAGATGTGCTTCACATTTCAGCATTTACTGGTAATTCTCTAGTTTTAACCAAAATCTGCCAGCTACACTCAATAAGCATCCAGCAGACCTGTCTTCCTAATTTCTTTAAAAATATTGAAGCTTCTGAAGCAACACGTACCCTTATACATGCAGAAATTCCCCAAGGAAGAAATGCAATTTTAACTGGTATTTAAAACAAAACACCTAAGACAATCAATCACACCAAAATTTGAGAAGTCTGACTGACTTCCAGCTAGGGCTTCTTCTTCCACACAACCAAGTCAGTCTTCAGACTTGTAAAAAACTAGACAGCAAAACCTACCCACCTCCACTGCTGTCTGTATACATCTGAGAGACTGGACAATCAAAGGCAGTGAATGTCCTAAAACATTCAGAGGACTTGACCTTATGTTTCAGACATCAGCATCTACAAGGAATCAAGTTCTGCTCCCTGAACTAATGATCAGCCCCATGTTTACAAGGACCTGCAATATGCACTAGTTACCAAGTTATGATTAACTGTACTGAAACTTCAAGGAACAGAGAGATAAACTGCACATTGCTTTCTAAGCACCATACTCTGGACTATCAGAACTAGATAACAGATTAGACCATAGTTGTTGCCATGAAACACAAAAAAACCCCAACAACAAAAAAAACGAAACCAAACCCAAAACCAAAACAACAAAAAANAAAAAAAAAAGAAAAACCAAACCTACCAAGACTAAAACAGAACAAAAAAAAAGGCTGCAGTGGCCAAAATAAAAAAGAAATATATAGAAAACAGGAACTCTCTTTGACAACCACGAGGATCATGAGGATCCCATGAGGAAGAGGCAACAGCAAGTTCACTCTTAAAGTACATTTGTTTGCTGAGAAGTATTTAAAAGAAAGTTTTGGCCTGTCCATTCAAAGATCTGGAGGGAAAAATACAGGTTCCTGCCATCTTTGACTGAAGATCCTCATTTTTTGCCCTCTGTCAGAGAAAAGACTTTCTTATGTGAAAGCCACCTAGCCAGTCTAACAGCCACCAAGGTAGAAGAGACATTTTCACTACTAGCCACACAGCATGCTGTCCTGAATTGTCAACTCCATCAGTACCTCAGGTCAGAAAGTATATAGACTCCACAGTGGCTCAGAGGTAGTGCTTGTACATCCATGAACATAATAACTTCCTCTTGTGACAGGAGGAAAGGAACTTCAGGAAACAGAAGAAAATACCAACCAAG
Source organism: Pycnonotus jocosus (assembly GCA_013400435.1). Taxonomy (NCBI): domain Eukaryota; kingdom Metazoa; phylum Chordata; class Aves; order Passeriformes; family Pycnonotidae; genus Pycnonotus; species Pycnonotus jocosus. Next base: position 3,274 of record VWYP01027079.1, on the reverse strand, counting down.
TCAATACATGGCACACTTGCTGTTTATTCCGTAACTGGTACATTACGCGGTGAAGAACCATTACTATTGTAAATCTCTTCATACCCATTTCTCTGGGTTTGGAAGAACCACAAAGGAAAAAAGAAAAAGTAAGGCCCTTTGTGTTTTCTCTCCTAAGGTTTCCTGAGTAGCATTCAGTGGAAGGGCACCATTGTGTCTACGACTTTCAACAATACAGCAGCTGGCAAAACTACAGGCTGGTCCTCCCTTCCAACACACACTCCAACTGAATTATTCATTACATTAACTAGGAGGCTTGGAAAAAACATTAACTAGTATTTAGTTAAGGAAAAGTTTATTGCAGCCAGGGAAAAACAAACAAACAAACAAACCAAAATAGCAGGCTTCTCAGCGTTGAAAACCATTATCCTCTACAGTCAGAACCAAAACAGCCCTCCTGAAGTCTCTCAAACAAGTAAAGGATGGCTGAGCACACTTAAGGACAAAAAAAACCCCACAGCTGGAGTTTTAGCCGCGCTTTGGGACCTGGCTGTATAGCCACTTGAAGTTCAATCCATAGCTTGGGCAGAACCCAAACAGCTTGTTCCATTAAAATCAAGTATTAGCTCACATGTAATACCACACAACTGTGAGCAATCACCAGAAATGGCATGTCTGTTCCCCCACTCCTTAACCACAAAATATTGCTCCCTTCCTTCAATCAGGTTAATGATCTTGCAGCTGCAGAGGGAGTCGGTTCAGTCGGCTCAACCAGGAGCAAACTTAACACTCAAACAAAACAATCAGTCAGTTCAACAAGCTTACCTAGTGGAAAACTATGTGGCTGTACAATTGCTGAATCTGACAGGAGGTACAGGGATCAAGTTCATGAGGAAAGGGGGAGCTTGCTTTTTAGTAGACATGCACCACTACAGCATAGGTAGAAATATATTTTGCTTTTCCAGGATCCCGTAGAGCATGACTTGATCCTGGTCAAGCCACTGAGTGCAATCAAAAAAATTAGAAATAATTCCCTGTTGGCATTTTAAAAACAAAAGAACTCCCAGCAGAGTTTTGAAGAAAAGTATATATTTGAATATACAATTAACTTGCAGGAAAGAAGGCTTCTATCACATTTGTTGAGAAACACTTCAAGTTCAACCTCTGAGATACCTGTTAGCATCCAGCTAGCAATTTGTAGTAAAGAGTATACTTAAAATTTGGAGGTGCTTCTATCCAAAAAGAAGGGTATAATCAACATCAGAACAACCGCACTAACACAGCCTATGTTAGACTAAAATATAGTCTTTTCCCCCAGCCACAGAAGTGTTTGTTTATATTTAGCTTCAGGCATTAAAACAGAGATTCAAACTAGTACAAAGCAACTTACTCACCCATAACAATCTAATCATTTTGTATACACAACTAAATATTCAGTGCTTTTGCCAGTCATCTGTGGATTTCACTTTTAAAGGAATAAAACAATCAAACATCTACCCATTCTCTATCAAAAGCCCCACATTGACAAGGTTTGTTTACTTTGCCAGCTCATTAAAACTCACAGCATCCCCTCTGAGGGGAAAAGGAAGAAATCCAGATAAATCCATGGAGGAAAACAGGGCTGGGTGACTTGGAAGTTCTTTGAATGGCTCTCTCCACTAAAGGAGAGAAATCACAAGGCAGAGCCTCTTCAGATTGCAATAATTTGCACAGTTTTCCAGCCTGAGATGAACTCTGGGGTTAGCAAGAAGCCCAGGTAGGCTCGGGGCACACACATATATATGCAGGTGAGAAAACAGCTGCAGAGTATCAACTGCACAAGTTACAGATGTTCTCTTCAAAGAATACATGAAAGGATGTATGAACTCAGGCCACACTTAGGTTAAACCATCAATACTACAATGCAAAAAAAAACCCCAAAACCAACTTAAGTGGCCAAAGCATCTCAGATAAGACTGAAGTACACACCACTGAAGCTGCACAGGGTTGGTGACCTTCCTGTATTAACTGTGAATGATTTGTCTCAAAACCACTGTTCCCTGCTCTTCTTGTGACAATGTCAGCAGGACACTTCCAGAATAGTTACAGCTCAGTACACACTCCACTCAGGCTTCCAGTTTGTCAACAGCACCAACTGTAAGATAAAACTGTTGAAACAAACAAAAAATTCACTGTATCACCCTCACTTATCACTACCATTATAATCAACAGCTACCCTTACTCACAAGATGAGAAATGCATGCAACCACAAGAGAAAAAAAAAAAAAAGAAAAAAAAAGGCTGTTAAATAAGAAATTAAAACTTTTAAACCAACTTACTAGAAAAGCTAATCTAGAATAAGCTGTTTCAGAAAAAGAGCAGAGAAAACCAAGTACTGGGAACTGCTGGATTTGGCTATTAAACAGTAGGAATGCATATTTCAGTTACCTGCTCTGATATAACAGCCCATACATGAACAGCTCCTAAGATGAACTGCTGCTTCCACAGAAAAACAAACTGAGTAATAAGATTCAAGTAGAAACCCAGGCACTCCAAACAACACCAAGAACCAGGCAACACCTGCCAGGACAATATCCAGCAGGGGGAATTCTCTTGGAAAGGGGAGCTCAAAAACAAGGTGTCACACAGGAAACAGGGCTGCACATCAGACATCTCGCTGGCAGATCACCAACATGCTCCTTGCTTGTGCTTTCCATGCCCCCACCAGCATCACCAAACCACTCTCTCCTGGAACAGCTTCCAAAGGAATTCTTTGAATAGAAACAGATACAAGCAAGAAAACTAAAAATAGCTGAGCAAGAGCAGACATTCTCACACTTGCAGAAACACACTCAACGGCGTTAAAAAAAAAATAAAAAAAGGCTATTTAATTCACACTAGAAATTACAAAGATGGACAAAGTAGAAAGTGACACCACAGAAAAGTTTTGGAGGGCAGGACTGATGCCTTAAGTTCTACCTTTCATATTTTCCAGATTCTGTACTGCATTATACATAACTCTGAACTTCATATAAAGTGTTCGCAAGTTCTCTTCGTAGTTCACTTAGACAAAACAATCCTTTTGCAGCCTGAAAACCAAGGATACCATTGCAGCTTCGAGCCAAAAAAGTTTAAAAGGCAGCAAATTGAGGAGAGCAAACTGGGAGGATGGGACTCCATAACCTGAAGCTGCAACTGGACAATTAACCCCAATACATAAATGGACCAAAACTTATATAAGTGTGAAAACGTGGGAACTGTCGTCCATCACGGGTGTAGCTTCGGCCGGACTCCTGTCCAAGGTGTATCCTTTGAA
>VWYP01027061.1:0-55908 GCA_013400435.1 Pycnonotus jocosus | reverse complement strand
GTAACCCTAGGCCCCAGCGTCTTGGAGCCAGTCAGCCCTAACCCTCAGCTAGGAGCTCGCTGGTCTTGGCCTTCGTCTCCCGCCCCAGCCCTCCCATCCCCTCTGTGGGTATCTGGAGGAAGGCGTCTCTCCAAGCGCCCCAGGGACAGGCCCAGCTGTGGCTCAGTGGGTGCTGGCAGCCGTAGGGGCTGTGGGAGAGGCCGGCTGGCTGCCAGGCTGTGCCGCTGCCCTGGGCAGCCAGAGCCGTCCNCGTCTCCCGCCCCAGCCCTCCCATCCCCTCTGTGGGTATCTGGAGGAAGGCGTCTCTCCAAGCGCCCCAGGGACAGGCCCAGCTGTGGCTCAGTGGGTGCTGGCAGCCGTAGGGGCTGTGGGAGAGGCCGGCTGGCTGCCAGGCTGTGCCGCAGCCCTGGGCAGCCAGAGCCGTCCCTGCTGGCCAGCCAGAGCCATCCCTGCTGGCCAACCAGAGCCATCCCTGCTGGCCAGCCAGAGCCATCCTTGCTGGCCAGCCAGCCCGCGGGGCCCCGGCCACGACACACCTGGGGGTGCAGCTGGAGAACTCGGCCTACCAGAACGGCTGCCAGCCATGTTTAACTTGTCAGGAGCCTGCTGTGTTCTCCTCTGTTTTGGAAGTCGTGTTGAATCAAGTCATCTCGCATGAAGCTCGTGTGTGTGCCAGAACAGTGTACCTGCATATGCTCTTTGGAGCAGTCAGATACCCCATATGGTGTTGAGAATTATGGTGTGAAATAAAAGGGAAGGAAAAGCTCCTCCTCTGATCTTTCCTAGCAAGCCCAGAAGATATAGGGAAACTGGCAACAAAATCCAAAACTTCCCTCTGGCAGTACTGACAATAGAGAAAAGCATCTGTATTTAAACTCTGGAGGAGAGCAGAGAGAAGGAAGACAAGGACGACACGGAAGAGGAGGATAGCTATGCTGGAACCGGCACAAAGGGTCCCAAACCCCTCAGCAGCTTCATCTGGGACTGTGCTGTGCCTGCTCAGAGCTTGTACCCCCAGCATAGCTATGCCAGTGTGACAAGATTTCTACTTCTTGTCCCTGGGCAAATAGATTGAGGAAGAACTGTATTCAGTCACCAGTCAAACAAAGGGTAAATCCATCACTGCCACACAGTGTCACCAGCTTTCTGATGCTGCCTGATTTTAAAGCAAGACCTACAGTATTTCTGACCCAGACCATCAATTATTATCATGCTTTTCTCAATGGCCTTCCTCAACTATTACTGCAGCACCCACAGATGGTTTTGATACACTCCAACCACTATTTAACCACAGGTAAACTCAGACCCTCTCCCCTCTCTGCAGCCAGTTCCCTCCCTTTCTAACTGGTAACACATCAGTCACAATTTTTCCCCTTTGACTTAGCAGCCCCTGTCCTTTTCCACATAATAGACCTATGTGCCTGGCTGAAAGCTTCAATAATAGGATACAGGAATCCCAATCTGCCCAAAATATCATCTCAAGCATACAGTTTGTAAAGACACCAGTTGTTTTGCTGAGAAACTTTCATGGTCAATTAAAGTAAGGATTATCAAAACCTCTACTTTCAAAGTCCAGAAAATTTATTGGGTTGGCACTTTTTAAATAATACAGCTTTTAGAAAGATTGTAACTCTTGTACTCAGAAAAGTTGACTCTTTTCTTCTCAGATTTATTAATAACAATAGGGTGCTTGGTTTTCTCTCTCATAGTTTCTTATTGAGACAATTGGAGGATATTTCCATAACCCCTGGAGATGTTGCACATTGTGGGAGGGCTGGCTATCTTGTCTGAGAACACCCACTGCGTGCATGTTCTCTACAGTCATTGTCAGAAGCGTCCAAGAGCCCCAAAACTCCCAGTTCATCTGTATAAACCAGATAGGGATTGACAGAGGAGGCTTCTGCTTTATCTCTGCAATCTGGTGCAGGATCTAAACCCAGAGAATAGCAGTGATTTTCCAAGATTATTGATAGTAAGTGTAGTGAATGTTCCTTCTGACACCTGATCTAGTACCCTAATTAGAGTAATCAAAGCATTGAGTGGTTTGAGTGTTGGGGGAGCATTGATCACTAATGTTCAATATTCATATTTTCAGTCAACAGAAACATTACCCCAAGATAGAAATGACCAACACTTTTCAAAGTAAGAGAAAAGCATAGATGTCACTATTAGATGAGATTAGAGACATTTGGTCTGTATTGCATTTATAACTGGCCTGCATTACAATGAACATGTGCAGTTTAATGCAGATAAAGATAATCTGTATTGCCTGCTAAACACATTCCATCAGTTTTACATTTATGGAGCTCAAGGCAAATGTTTAAAATTTTGGCTAATGCACCATATGTCTAAAATGTTTTAGTTCCATTTGACATTTTTAACATATTTTTATTACAGTGGTAGCTTACTGAGTAAATTAATTTTTTCTAGAGCTGGGTATCCCATACTCCCTTTTGCCACAGCATTCCTAGACCTGTCTGCCATGATGTCTTAATTTTTTGGCTCACTAATCTGATTTAATCTAATGTAATTGGTTTGGCAGCTCTATTAACTTTTTTTTTTTTTTTGTATGTAGGCGCTAAATGAGGCAGAATGTGTGCACGGCATGCGAGGCTGCCTTTTTCCACTTGTCCATTTTAAAGCATGATTGCAATTTTCTGGACAGCAGCAAGAAGAGTGGGACAACACAGCCCCTCTGTGCAACCCACCTGGCGGCAATCCTTCATGGTAGATTAGCAGTGAAGCCTACTGGCAAGAGATGGCACTGTGTAGGTCAGGATCAACTTTGTGCAGACTGCTCAGGGTGACTAATGTGCATGAAAACTGCACCTCAATAGGAAGAGCTTACACAGAGAAATATAGAGACAGACAATACAGAGGTGAGAGTCTGTCCTGCTTCATTCAGGGGAATTTGGATTTGATAATGGCTGGGAACCCTCACTATTGCAGGCCGTGCTTTGGGCTCCTCAAAATAACATTAGGCAAAAATATTCAAGCAGATATAATAACTTCAGTGTTTTCATTTATGACTGCTTCTTCACACATAACTAGCACTCTACTTTTCAAAGCATTGTAGCTCTCTGGAAATTCTGACTGAGAACAACAGTGCAACAAGTTTTTCAGCAAGACACAAAAGCCATTATAACAAATATCAAAACAACAAGTCAGCCTAAATGTTTAATGAAGTGAGATTCAAACATAACTTAATAGATTTTCTTCAAAACTTCACTGGAACATCCTTGTTGGTTCTGAAAGAAAATCTTCTTGTTTTCTGTCTGGATCAATTTTGTAAATTAAAATTGTAAGGAAACACAAGTTTTATTGCTGAAATCTCATCATGCAGTATTGCAAGGAACATTTATTACTGTGATACTAAAATCAGAGTTCTCTGACTGCAGCAATAGCAAAACAAATTCTCTGCTGATGTAACTTAGTTTAGGTCCTGGGTGCTGTGCTAAAAGGATACTTCACTTGATACCACAATCAGGTTGTTCCAAGAGATAGATTAATTTAGGTTCAATGGATTTATGTCAAGAGAGAATTTAGCCTAATATTCTCACTTTGGCTTCTGTCGAGGGAAATATTCTAAGAGGAAATTTAAAGGGGTTTTGACTGATTTTATTTATCGAATTCCAATAGAAGACCTCACTGGAGAAAGGAGAAGGTCAGCTTTTCCTCAGCACAATCCAATTTAGATGATTGTCAGAAAAGCAGCAGATGCTTTTGAGAAACCAGTGATAAATATTTTTCAGAACTTAGGGACAATTTATTTTTCATGGATGGTGAGGCACTCCTCAATCATGATAGGGAGCAATTTTCAAAAGTACATCTTTGCCTCTTTGGGCTTCCACAATGGCAGTGGTGAGAGGTGTAGAGAGAAGTTTGTATATCTGCAGATTCAGGCCACAAGAGATGACATGGACTGTTAAGAACAATTTGCATACATGTCTCACAGAGACAGCAAATGGTGGGTTTAATTGTGTCTGTCTTGGATGGAAAGAGAGACTGGACACCTTCTTGGTCCGAATGCCCCGCAGACCTCCCTGTGCAGCATATACTGCTTCGCTATCATCTTCTCTCACACAGATCCTGCCCTCTTGGCAAAGGACTGAAGTTTCATACTTCTCCCTTCAGTAATACACTGCTTTATACAAATGCCAGCAAATGAATCCTGATAAAGTAATCAATCAGTTTAACAGAATGAAACCTCTGTATACAAAAAGGTGGCGTGAAATGATTGCCTAACATATTAAAGGAATACGCCACTGTAGCCCAATTACACCTTCACTATATACAATGAAATATCTCTCAAGCAATTCCTCAACAAAACAATAAACTTGTTGTGAAAGAAAGATTTATTGTTCATCAAGGCTGTGTATTCAGGAAGTAACTCTACTTTCAGGGTCATGCTGGTAGTAACTCGGCTTGAGATTAAAAAAAAAATAGGGAGTCTTCACTGTATTTTATACTTTCACTTTGTGGAGCTAACAAATGTCTGTTTGAATCCCTAAACTTTACCAGCAAAGAATTATTCAGTGAAAAACAAAAGTGCAAATTGATAAGTGTCAGAACCCAGGGCATGTCTTTGGCTGCCCTGGAAGCTCAGGAGACCCTGACCAAACAGTCTGGGAACTGAACAAGAAGGATTGACCCCAGTACAGGGGGCTTACAGCCCTGTCCAGGGGGTGAACAGGGGCGTTTCAGTTCTGTCCATGGGGGTCACAGACCATGGCACAAAGCAGAGATGAATTACAAATCTCAAGAGTGTGAAACCCAGTAGTTTAGTTTATCACTGAGTGAGAAATATGTAGTTTTAGGTTTCTATAGTAGAAGTAGATGGAGACAAGATGGAGATTTTGGGGNAAACATCCAGGAGGGCAAAAAGACTCTGACCATCAGAACATCGGAATTAGTAATCCGATAGATAAGAATAACAATTTTTATATGTATCATTCTTTCTTTGTAAGACCTTCCTTCCTGAAAATAGTCTTAAAAGTTATACCAGCTAAAGTAACTACACAGAACTTGGGGAAAAAAAATTCTTCTGATTTGCCTTGGTATATCTTAGAGTGGAGTCTGATCTCTTGTCAATATGAAGTATTCAGACTCCATATTCTTGGATCCATCTATAATTCTGTTTGTAGTCTAACAAAGAAATTGTGAGGTGAGCTACTTCTAATGATTTTCAGTATTAAGAATTCCCCTCTCAATCTTTGAAAAAAAAAAAAAAAAAAAAAAAAAAAAAAAAGAGATACTAAAATAGAAAGTGACATATTGCAGACTTTTGGTTAGTTGAGCAGCAAGTTAAAATCACAGGGAGAAAAGGTTGTGAAATAAGCTTAAATATTGATTGGATGCCTGCTCTCATTCTGAGAAGTTTAAGCTATATATTCCCGGGAGCTTCAGTTGCTGAAACCTTTTCTAACAGCTTTGCTAGGCTATGCAGGCAACTTGCTGGTTCACTAACTACTGATCTAATCAAGCTGTAATTAGCATGGTTTTCTATAGAGAAAAATTAAAAATGGCCCAAAGCTGTAATAGAGAAGATGCATATTTGGTGAAAGGTAGAAATACAACAGATTCAAGAACTGTCATTTATAAAAAGAATGATAGTTTTTCCATCATGGGTTTTTGTGAAGATCAGTGGAACAATTACTCCACATAAATATGATTCCTGAATCATTTAACAATCATTTAAAGCAGAGCTTCTGAACAATTAAAGGTATGATCAGAAACCACAGAGCTGCTGAGCAGGGAAAGTGAAGCTAGTTTTAATTCTCTTCCTCCACAACGGGGTGAAAGATTGTCATATAATTAAGCTTCCTCAAGGTTTTATGGAAATATTTATGAAATGAGAGCATCTTTTAAATAAATTACTGGTCTATTTATTATTCTAAAAATAATGCATTGACAAAATATTCACCCTGGCTTGACTGTTAAACTTGTTTTTGAGTCAGGCTAAGCATTCTGAAGAGCTGAACATTACAACCACAGGACATTTTCAGTCTGTGCCTACTCCATGACCCCATTAGCTCGGGCAGAAGACACAAAACATACTGGGATCATAGCAAGTGGAACAGGGAAAATGTGCCTCCCCAGCATTGTTTTCCCTTTCCCTGACCACACAAAGGCTGTCAAATAAACACTGTGAATTACGAGTCCCCTTATTTCAGAGAGAATATTGCAGAGCTGCAGGGCTACAGGAAAACAAGGCAGGTCAATAAAAACAATAAAAGTCTTGGTAACATTCTCCTAGGAGAAGAAATTGCAATGATTGGAGTTATTTACCTGAAAGTCCCAGTTCAGAAATAGGAACCAGGTAGCTTAAGATGGCTGACATGGTTTCTAGCCTCCAGATGTTGGCTCTGTCCTCTTGGAAGATCCCATTTGTGCAGTACTGCTATCAGAGATGGTTGTAGAGCTACTGCTGAGCCCCTGATTCAGGGCAGCTGGAGAGAGAACACTAGGATAGCTCCCTTCTGGGCTGTGAAGACCTTAGAAAGGGCAAAAGGGTCATTTGTCCTTTCCTGTCTCAAGGAACAAGCTGGAGACAAGAATGGAGATGGTAAGAAGAGAATAGCAATGAAATTAAACACTGAGCCAATTCAAATACAAAAGAAAATCCTTTCCTGGCAAATAGACCTATCCTGTGAACCTTGATGCTGCAGGGCACTGCTGATGGTGAGAATGTGAGAAGAGGAAAGAACTGGATATGAATTTTTCTTTGCTAAATGTGGTCTAAGTGAAAACTGCTACAGTTTTGACTCCTAGAGTAGTAGTCTTTCTTACGCTTACTCTGAAGTCTTGACTCATTGTTTGAGCCAATCTGTAATGAGTAGCAGGAGGAGGATGCCTAAAGCAGTACCTCTCATCAATGGAGGTCTTCAGACACCTTCCTTTAAAAGAAGGATGGGACACTTCCAGATGAACGGTCAGAGCTGTGCAGTGCACTGCCTCCTGTGCTTATGCCAGCCCCGTTGCACTGCAGCCCCAGGATGTTCCCAGTACCCTCGGGGTCACAGGAAGAGGATAAGGCAAAGGTCACGGGTTCCAGCAAGGGAATCTTCAAATTAGCATAAGAAAGGAAGATTTCCCTTAGGGATCAGGGCCCGGGAGAGACAGTGCTGCCTCCATCTTTGGAAGTATTCAAAACCAGCCTGTGCGAGGCTCTGAGAAACCTGGAGTAAGGTCACCCTGCTCAGAGTAGGAGGCTGGAGCAGCTGTCATATGTATCTGATGGCCTCCTGTACTTCAGCACAGAGCCAGGTTAAACATGAAGGCCTCATTACCAGTAAGACTTGGCATACAAGGTGCTGGAAGGAAAGATGGGAAATTAACTCTGCATAAGAATGACCATGTGGACTAGCCCTGGGCTCTACAAGGCTTTATGTGTGGGGGAAGAGCCTGTGCTGGATGCCACTGGCTCTCTACAGATCATGGATGCAGGGGAAGGAGAACATCACTCTGTGACTGCTCTGAGGATGTCTATCACGATAGCTTGATCCTTGACTTGCTAATGGATCTACTTCAGAAAGAAAGGACTTAAATAAAGATTAACCTTTGTATTTTTAGGGAAATGAGAAAGAAATGTAGAATGACCTTTTACCAATTCTCTGATACACTTTCCTTTTTATGTCTGGTAAAAGGCAATAATAATCATCCTACAGAGACTCAAGGAAAGTCATCAGCGCACATTGTTCCCATCTGATTTTTCAACATTTCTGTCTATCTCTTGCCACAAGTCATCTGAAATTCTCTCCATTCATTAGAAAAGAATATAATTAGAAATCATATGAAAACATTTCCTTTTTTAAAGAGCACTAACTCTGCAAATGTCTGGTACATCAAGAATATTTTCCAGATCCCCAGGCCCCACTGAAATTAAACTGAAGCTCAATTATTTTTCACAGATACTCACAAACCTCCAACATTTTCACTTTATTTCAATACTTTTTTCCTGTCCTTACTGACCTCAGAAACTCATGCCCCCAAGACACAGAACAATCAACTTTTCTATTATTATTTGAAGACAGATATTTGTTCCATATTTTTAAATAGCAATATGATAATAAGGCAGAGGTTTTTTTGATACACAGATACCAGCAGCTGCAGTTACCCTTAACAGAATAACCATAACTTCCCAGGCTGAAAGGTTTATATGACATCCTTGCATATCCCATGCATAGATTTATGGTCAAGTCCATCTGCAAGGCCACATTAGAAAAGTTATTGTACAATTCTAGAGATCAGTACACCAAAAAGCAATTTAGTACATATTAGGAATTTTTTTTTCCAAAGTGCATAAACTCTTCTAAAATATTAAAATTCATCCCATCTCAAGCAGCTTGTGTAACAGTATTTTGTATGAGCACTTGCATGACCTTGCAATGGCTTCATCCATTGGTGCTGAATAAAGACAGACTTGACTGATTAATTCCTCTCCATCGCTTTTTGCCTTTCATTCTCATCTCCAAGCATGCAGCAGTCACACTTGGATGCAGTATTTCTTCATATCTTTTTGACTACTTATCTGTTCTTCTCTTAAAAACACCATATCCTCAGCAGGTGTAATCCTTTGCTCTTTCCTGTACTTTCATGATGTACTGCCACAATGTAAGACCTTGACTTTTGGGACTATTAAATTCCTCTTTATATTCTGTGGGCATGGAGTGTTGAGTGCAGATGAGACCAGGACACCTCCATGTTATGCAAGACCAAACTTCCATGCTATGCAAGAGTGCAGCACAGTAATTTTCTTGAGAACTGTAATGTAGCCACTGCCTGGTTTTCTCCCTCCATTCCCTTCATTTTTGCTAGCAGCATCTGAAGGCACTAATTTTGCATATGCTCCAGTGAAAACAGCAAGATGTCTTTTTCTTCATGAGTTTCAGTAAGGAAGGGATTTCTTCTACAAAACCTAACTGATCTTGGAAAAAATATTTTTAAAGATAGCTGAATTAATCTGATTGACAGAAAATTTCAGATTTCACTCAGAAATTTACTTAGAAGTATTAGATTTCTGATTGAGTTCTGTACTCCAGAGGTGCTAAGCTAAAGTAAATTTCTTTGCCACTCTTGATCGCAGCAAAACTTGCCATTTTACACCAGTTGAAGATCTGTCTCAAATTACAAAGCAAAATCATATAAAACTAATTTTCATTTATTCTGTGACCTTCCCTTATGAAATTATAGTCATCCAGTGTAAGTAATTTCCATGGAATACAATCAATAATGGAAGCAGAGAGCAGATGAGAAGATATTGTAGCTGTGTTAGAAAATTTTCCCAACAGATTTAAATGACTGCCTAATTCCTCACAAATACTACATTTTAAAGCAGCCTTACATATTTTAATTGCAATGGGCAACACAGCTTGCTAGGCCATCACTGCAAAGCAGAGCCTGAAGCTCTAAAACACTGAAACTAATGATCTAAAATTTCACAAAGGGAACCACAGGCAACACAGCAGGTTTGTGTTTCTATTACAACAAAATATTTTTATGTAAGCCAAAATGACACATATAATTTCATGAATAGAGGACAGACCAAGGGAAAAGAAATGATGTAGCTACTATGTATGTATATGAAACATCTCCTGCAAGACACAAAAAGGTGACTGGTGGGAGTCTGTATTGCCCTGTCACGTCAGTCTAAGTGCATGCATCACATTGTATGGGCTGAATTAATTTTAATTCTTTTCTCATGCCAGGAAATTCATCCTGATGCTGTCTTTTAGTTTTCATACCAATTCTTAGCTTATTATATTTGGTAACTTTTTTTTTATTATTATTTGAAATGTCTTCACTAACTTTTGGCAGGTTAGAAAGGTTGCCAAACAAACTCATAGAGTTGTCTGGTGATTTTCCTATTATTCTGGTGAGCAGCGTCTCTATTTCAAATCCATGAACAACAAAACATTTTCTTTTTCTTTCCATATGGGCAAATTGGAATTTCTTCTTCACATTGGAAATTTCAGTGAATCATTTCAAGCTCACTACTCACTCTTTCTTTTCTGCTTCAGAAATTAAAGCAATATTTACTGAGTTGGCAATCACAATGATTCTCCATAAGTGAATCCAGCATTATAATATAAAGGAATACAGGCTGAAATTACATTTTTGGTAGACACAATGCAGCAACAGGGTCTAGCTGGTCACCCCAAGGCTTTGTTCAAAGGACTGCTGGGGCAGCATTTATAGTGGTAAGATGAGGAGTTTGAAGTTTTGATCTGTGTATGATCATGCATGCTGTGTATGTGCAGGGGATGCCTGTGCCCAGTGTAGGCTGGGGGAGATAGGGTAATTCCTGCCCTGAAATCCACCAACATCCATTGGCATTGTTCAACACAAAAGTAGAGACCCCATCCCAGCCTAAGCCAGTCCCCCTGGTTAGAGGCAGGACTTGGGCTACTCGAATTTCCAACACGAGCATGAGGTTGGAAGCACAACTCCTGCAGCTGGGGTGAGGAAGGGGCCATCTGTCCTGCCCTACCCCAGGCTGCTGGAGAGGCCCCCAGCCTGGGAGACTGAGTGTGGCCCATGCACCAGGCACTCTGCTGAATCCAGCAGGATCACCAGCATGCTCTGTCCCCAGCCCTCAGGGGACACCAGCACCTCCAAGGTTGTTTTGTCACCTCGTTTGGCCACCCAGATTGAAGTGCAAGCAATCCACAGTGAGGCAGCCAGAGTCCCACTGGGGACAGGCAGGAGAAGTGCCAGGCTTGGGCATCTTCTCACAGTTGCCCCTTGACTGCTGCAGAGCCACAAACAAAAATCTCCACTGTTTGAATGTCAGACAATGTCCTTCAATTGTGGCTTCATTCTGTGATCTTCATGGGTGGTAAAAGAGCTGGAGACGGAAATACTTGTCCCCTGCCAGGAATTATTAATGCCTTCCTTTATGAAATGAGAAAGGCATGTATGAGCAATCCCTAAACACAAATTAGATGGCTAGGTCAGGAGATGCTGGTCTGGTGAGGTGCCATCTCCTGTTTTGTTATGAGATTCAAAGGAGAGCCTCAAGCAGTTTTGAACCCTCACTTTCTTCCCTAGTTAGGATAGACCATGTGGGTAAAGGCACCAATTGCAGTTCTTAAAAAAAGCAATAAGCTCCTCCAAGCAGTGAAGAAGGAGCTACTGACACTTGACACATCTAGAAATCATGCCAAGTAATTGTCTACAGGGGTATCGAGCTGAGGTTAATGTCATCAGCCTGCTTTTAGAAAACTGTATCTCTGTAAATATCATATGTACATATTGTACATATTGAAGCATGCACCTATTTGCAAAAACTTTAAAGCAGAACAGACTAACAGTTGGGAATACTTATAATTGTTGTGTATTGTTTTTAATCACTCTTCTTCTCTAGCAAAAACTAAACTGAGGCGGCAAAAAAGGCACTTCCTTGAAAGAGAACAAGAATGAAACCGGAGACCCAAGAGCAGAATGGGTTTCTGATTAAAGCAGGAGAAAGAACTGGCTACAGTTGTGTCTCTAATTTATGACTAGCTACTTCTTTTTAAGACTTTTTACCTAATTATCCTGATTTTTTTAAAGACCTACTAATTTACAGGTATTCAGTAAAATACTCAATTATTAATTACAGGGGAATTTATCATGTTTTGAAATACTCAGACAAGGAAATGTTCTGTGCTGAAGCAAAGGAGCAACATTCTACACTGTAACCAGAACTTCTAAAAACAAAGTCTTGACTGAAACGAGCATCACACAGAACTGAGATCCTAAATAACCCAAGTGCAAAAATTAAGGAAGTACAAAGCATGCCAGAGATTTCTTTAAAAAAACACCAAGCAACAAACAATCCTAAGGGCAAATCTGTCTCTGATTTTTTCCTAGGAAGAGCATTGTACCATATGCTTGTAAATCCCATATACAACTCAAAGAAACAAGACTGCTCTCACCCTTTGAAAAATGCCCACCAGCCCTTCTGGACATCTACAATCAGGCAGTGATATCAGGCCTTTGCTTTGCCAGTTTGGTCCATTCTGGCAAGTACATTTGGGTACTTTATTGCATATTACCTGAGGATTTGTGATGGGATGAATCCCATGGATTCAGGGGCACTGTGCAAGCACCAAAGGAGACAGAGCATTAAATCTGCTGTTCTGGTCTCCAGCACCTGGATATGTTGTTCAGTCTTGTCTTTCTCAGATGCTTGCAGAGTGGATGAAATGACGCTTTCCTCCTAAGAGGGCTTTTCTGGCAGGAAGGCATTGGACAGAGAGTACCACAGTCATGACTTTTGCTAACTGAGATGTCATATGTATGTTAAATAGATTGCAGTGCTGCACTGTGACAAGGTTCTCACTGGGGCCCACATGTCCTGGGTTGCTTCATTGCTCCTGTATTCCCCAAACAGGAGGGAGGAGCAGGATTAAAAATAAAAAGGAATCTTGTGTATTTGCAGGTTTCCCCAGATGGGTGTGGGACTGCCAGTAATGAGCATTGTAGAGAATAACAATACTAGAAAATAACTCAGAAAATAAAAAAGTGATACAAAAAATAAAGTTGAATGTTTTTGTGCTCCTGCTAGATGAACTGCAGGAAATTCAGATTTAACAAAAAGTAATCAAAGATAGTAATATAAATCATTAAACCTAGCAGGTACTGTACTAAGGAAGACAGAGAAATCATGTAACATGTGGTGATGTGTGTAACGAAAACAATCTACACCAAACAAACAGGAAAAACTAATGAAAGAGTGAAATGAAGACTACATAAGAATGCAAAGTTGTGGGAACCCAGGGCATCTCTTTGGCTGCTCTGGGAGCTCGGGAGACCCTGACCAAACAGTCTGAGAACTGAGCAAGAAGGATTGACCCCAGTACAGGGTGCTTACAGCCCTGTCCAGGGGGGTGAACAGGGGCGTTTCAGTTCTGTCCATGGGGGTCACAGACCATGGCACAAAGCAGAGATGAATTACAAATCTCAAGAGTGTGAAACCCAGTAGTTTAGCTTATCACAGAGTGAGAAATATGTAGTTTTAGGTTTTCACAATAGAAGTAGATGGAGACAAGATGGAGATTTTGGGGCAGTTCCTAAGGCTTTTCTTCTTCTTCTTCTTCACCTCCATTTTCTGCTGTGATGTTAGCACAATGTGGCTTGGACAGATTGGGCCAAGTGGATATGGTCTGTTTGATGTGGATGGTGGACATTGGTAGGAAATGGTAAACAATATGTTTGTAATAATCTGTATAAAAGGGGACAACATTTCAGGGGAGGAGTTCCTAATGGCTGATGTTCAAAGCAGTCCTCACTGAGGACAGAGCGAACTATGAGACAAGAAGAAAAGAATAAACATCACGATAGACCTTGGAGAAAAAGCTGAACCTTGCAGCCTCTGTCTCTTTCTTGCATCTGCCCTGAAGCATTCTGGAGGGCAAAAAGACTCTGACCACCTGAATATCGGAAATCGTAATCCGATACAAAGTAAATAATAAAACTTTTTTCAAATATATAAAGAAGATGAGGTCAATAAAGGAATCAGTTGTGTCTCCCAGAGACCCAAGACCAGATGCCAAAACATGTAGACATTACAGAAAAATTAAATTAACTTCCTTCACTGTTCATGAGGGAGGAGAATGAAGTGTTGTCAAAGAGAGAAATGCACATTCTTGAATGGGAAAAATGAAGCTCAGAAGTGAACTCAAGGTCAATGTATAAAAAATGATAAGGTGATTAGTGTCTGAAAACATTTCTGGGACTCTGGGTCTCAACAGGTTCCAAGCCATTCATTGGGAAGAGCAAAGCAAGGAATCCCTTATAACTGAGTCAACTTTGATTTACTTGAGGTAAATCATTTCTGATCAAATCTAGTGTTTTCTGTGATCAAATAATTGTGTTTGTTTACAAGAGATAGTCAATGGATAACACATCAGCTTTAGCAGGGCTTTTGACAGTATCTCCAACAACATTTTTACCTGAGGACACTGTGGTCTGGATGGGTGGGCAACCAGCTGTGTGGGATGGAGGGTTATGCTCAGAGGAGAGTGATTAATGGGTTGTGCTCCATCCAAGGCAGGCTGAGGCTGACTTTACTGTGAAGACTCTGAGGACTCCTGGCAGGCAGAGCACTGCCTGTGCATCAGGAGTGTGCCCTGGCAGAAACGGTGGCCAGTGGCATCCCGGGCTGTGCTGGTGCGAGCACAGCCAGGAGCTTGTGGGAAGGGACTCTCTCCTCCCACTCAGCTCCTGCCAGCCACATCTAGACACTGTATTCTTTTGAACTCCTCAGTACAAGAAATATATTGAAAACGTGGAGAAGAAAAAATGTTAAGGAACTGGAGCAGTAGATTTGTTCAGCCTGGAGAAGAGGTAGCTTCAGGTGAGCATTAGAGCAGCCTGCCAACACCAATGAGGAGGCCATCAAGATGACCAAGCTCTTCTCAGTGATGCTGGGGAAATGAGAGACACTGAGCATAAGTTTGAACACGAAAGGTTAACCAGGGTATCAGGAAAAACTTTTTCCCCAAGAGGGCAGTCAGATATTGGAGCAGGTTACTCAAACAACTTGTGCAGTCCCTGTCCTGGGAAGTTTTCAAGACTAAACCAGATAAAGCCCTGAGCAACTTAATCTGATCTCAGATCTGGCCTTTCTTTGAGCTGAGTTTGAGCCAGAAACCTCCTGAGGTTCCTTTCAGCATCAATTATCCTGCAATCCTATGATCTGTAGGGGTCAACAGCAAGTCAGCTGAGAAGGGAGCAACAGAAAGCCCTTCTAGACCATGGAAAAACCTAGACATGATAAAGAATAAATCCAATGAGAGTCTCTGGCAAATGAAATAGCAGTAATGTCAATTAAAGGCAAGATTAGGAACAGAGATTAACCAGCAAGTAAGGGGAAAAAGGAGTAAGGGCAGAGCCTACAACTAAAGCCAGAAAACTGTTTCTATCAGTACTGTCCTTGGTTTGCTGTGCAGGTGTGGAGAAATCTCAGGGAAATTTCTCCCCGGTGGTTAAAGCCATGTTATTTCCTCCCTGTCTGATGTAAAAATATGGATAACCAGCAATCCAACCATGGGAGTGTTTACCATGCAGAGACAGCTGTCCTGGAGCCAAGGGC
This sequence comes from Pycnonotus jocosus, assembly GCA_013400435.1. Classification (NCBI taxonomy): domain Eukaryota; kingdom Metazoa; phylum Chordata; class Aves; order Passeriformes; family Pycnonotidae; genus Pycnonotus; species Pycnonotus jocosus. The sequence continues at coordinate 40,829 of VWYP01027061.1, read as the reverse complement.
ATGATGATGATGGCTGTGTTGAAGATATATAGATATGTTCATAGCATGTTCTCTCCAGTAGAGACCTGTGGTCCAAGCCTGGACCTGAAAGCAGTTTTCCTTTTGCTGCAGAAACTACCCAGAGAATCTCAGTAGCAGAAGCAACCGCCAGGGCAGGAAACACTCAGAAAACATCCACTATTTTTTACCAGAGTTTTCTTTTTCCTGGGTTAAATGCTTTCCATGGAGAGACAACAAATACTGACTCTACCTGTGAAAATCCCTGAGAAACCCAAGTTGCAGAAGTCTGGGAAAGTAGCATAAAAGTATTATTGCTTTTCAGTCCCACACCTAAGAGATCGGGATGGGTAAACCTCTTTCCTGTTATCTTTTGTTATCTTTTTTCCTGAGTGATTTTGATTTCTATCCATAAAATGGGGAGAAAACTTTTTTCCAGTAATACGGAGACTTTGTCAGACTACATTCACAATAATAAGAGGCTGTTTGATCTTCAGATAAATGCAGATCAAGAAAAACCATGTGTTCTTATGCTTGTAAATAATTGCAATTTATAGTGCCATAAAAAGAAGTCAATAAACCCATTCCCAGGAGATCAACAAATAGCATTGTCCAGAGATTATAACCCAACACTGGGGTCATTCTCAGTAGACAGCTGTCTCATTTCCCTTTCAAAGAATCAGAGATATATCTTACTGCAGCTCATCACAAAAGTTTAATAAAAATACACATTCATTAACCTGCAGAAAGGAAAAGGGAAGGAATAAAACATGCTGATGAAAAAAAAATAATAATTCAGCCTAGCTAAGACACGAGACTCTAAGGAGCTTCAAATGAACTAAACCAAACTAGGTAATTGGGCAGTAACATACTCAGCCTAGGAATGTGGTTTATGGAAAACAGTTTAAAACTACTTGTAAACATTTATGGGCTCTGAATTAGCTGTTACTGCCAAGGAAAAAGATAAGGAGTTATTATGGACAGCTCAATGAAGACATGTGTTACACATGCAGCAGTGATATGAAAAAAAAAAAAGGAATGAGAAGGTAGGGGATATTGAGCACGGAGCAGACAGAGAATAATACAGAGAACACTGGAATCAATGAGACATCCTCAGCCTTGCCAAGTCAATACACATTTATTTCGTATGCCACCTCTCCTGAAATCTACAGCCTCAAGTGTCTTGCAAACGAATGCAATCTAATTGCAGAATTAAATAATAACAAGGGGATATAAATTTGGTTCTCTGTTCACAAATTGAGTAAAGAGCAAAGGGCTGAAATGAAGTCTGGATGAGGGCTGCAGTCCTTCACAACTGAAAAAGAATTTTTGCCTAGAGAAGACCAAAGAGAAGAGCGAGAAGAGCAAGAAAAATATGGGCCTGCTCTGGCTGCTGAAAGGGAAGCAGTGTGAGTAGATGCCTTGGTTCATTTGTGGGCAGACATCCACATACATAGCAAAAAATCTATATATATTGGTTTATCAATGGTTAGCTCCAGGGGAGTCATAGTCAGTTTCAGTAAGAGCAGGACTGGACCTCCAGTGCTGCAGCCAGGGTTCAGCTTTCTGTGCCCATTTTTCACATCTCTGGTTCTGTCTGGTTCTTATTCCTTGAACCATTTATTGTTTAGGTTACAAACAGTTTCTTTGCATTTTCTATATGTTTGTGCTGAATGGGAAAACCCCTGGGTGAAATATATGGAGAGCAGTGCTGGCAGGCTCAGAGCAGGAGAGCTGAACATCTGATCTGTCATGGTCATGTCATGTTTGCAGTTTCACAGCAACAGTAATAGTGTGGATGAAGAATGCAAGGATACTACTGAGATAATAATCAGTAAAACTAATGCAAAGCCTGACTTAAAGAAGCTCTAAGAAATTTATGTAAAAGTAACTAAACCTCAGATAAATGAAGTCATAAGTAAAGTACTAATGCTGAATCCAGCTGGAGTGATTCACATTCCCACTATTAAAGGTGAAAAGCAATCACTATCATCATTGCACAGACAAAAAAATAAGGAAAGGAGTTAAAGATCACCCATGAAGTCAGAGAACAGAACATTAGCACATGGAGAATCAAACAGCTTTGCAATGGTCTACCAAGAGGTTGCACTGCAGAAAAGTCACTGAAAAGTTCTACTATGGGAAACACCATTAATGTGCTTTGAAAATTTCCAGTTAGAGGTGAACTACAAAGAGTAAAAAGGTGAAAAAGAAAAAACCTTAAAATTGTTGTGAAAATTACATTGGGTCACCTAATTTCAGAAAAGATGTAGCAGAAACAGAACTGATCAAGAAAGAATAGGTGGAATTGGCCCTGCTCAGCTTTTGGTCTGTAACTCCAAGGGTACAAAAGTCAATGCAAGAGGGGAAGCTGAAGGGGAGCTGTCACTGTAATATACTGAGAGCTTAATTTCTGTCCAAGGCAATTCTTACTCACCTTTTGCCTACACATCCTGCCTTAGAAGTCAAGGTTTCACTGCCAGTCTCTCAAAGCACACACTGGGGTCCACTATAAAATCTTAGCATTAGTATCATAGATATATATTTTCTTCTCACAAGGTAAGTGTAAATGTTCAGGAACACTTTTTTTTTTTTTAAAGTAAGGAATTTCTGGTTGAAAAGATTGCACAGAATTAGAGAAAAATTAATCATGGGCAGACTTTGAGAGGAGAACTAGATCAGATATTGAAGGTGGATCTATTTTGTACCTTTAATTAATTGAAAAAAAATTAAGGAAATCCTTTTACTGAACGAAAAACTAGAACTGGATCCAAAAATACCCACAAGTTTTATTTAGTAAATTCTCTCCTTTGAATGAGTGAAATAAAGAGTGGGAAAGCATAAAGAAGTTGGGAAGAAGAGTGAGCATTATTTCCTAAAGAAAGAAGTTCCGGTCTAAGTTTGATTATGTGTAAGACAATGATGACCTTCTCTCTTTCAAAAAGGTGAACAAGGAAAGAAAAATAATCAAAAAATGTTCCACTTAGGCAAACACTCAGCATTGCATATTTACATCTGCCTTCCTGTCAAAAAGAAAAAGAATTAAGGGGGTAAAAACTGAAATAGGATTTTTTTTTCTCTATCACTTCACAAAAGAAGGCAACTTTGAAATCTAATTTCAAAAATTAAAAATTACATAAAATAATTTAAGGTGCTCCTATTTTAACAAAGAGGAAGTGTCAAATTAGTCACAGCCATGGAGGTGACTCTCCGGGACAAGAGTAGAGGAAAGACACACATGATCCTTTTCCTACAGTCAAATTCCCATTTGTACAAAGTAGCGGGAAAGGGTCAGAGGGCAGAGACACAGATATTTCAGAAAATTGAACTGGAAACCATATTGTCATTACACAGCCCTCTGCATCCATGTTTAAAGCCTGTTCCCTGCTTGCACTGCTGTCATAGTTTCCATTTCAGTGCTCCCTCCTCTTAGCACTTCTCAAAGTAATACAGGAAACTAGATCAATTTAACCTGGAAGCATCATCCAACTACAAAATCTACATTATTCCCAAAGTAGTAAGTCCCTTTTATTCACTGTTCTCATGGCACTTTGGGGGCAAGAGTGAATCTGGACTGTAATAAACATAAAATATTTCTAAACTCTTTTTTCTATATACAGGTATTCTGAACAGACACAGCAAGTGTTACAGGATCAAGAAGTATTTGAATAGTCATGGTCTGCAGCCACCTGCAAGTGAGTTTGAGCTGTGGAGAAACTAGAGGTCCTTTGCTTGTATTTTTGATGTTGAATGGCTCTTGTTTGTCATAAGACATTAAAGTCAAGGGAGTTTCCTTCTGCAGCACTCCAGCATCCTCCTCCGCTGTCTGAAGGTGCTACCCTCACTGCTACTGGGACCACTTAAATACAAGGGTTTGGTCTTTTTTTCCACTTTTCTTTCACATCACTGCCTGTGATCTCCCATAACAGTAAATTGTTGGGGCAAACTTGCTCTTTGATTCCTTGAAAGTCTTACTTTTTCATTTCATAGATGTCTAAAATATTGGGAGACTGAGGGAATATCTTTCTACCTCAGTCAAGTAAGTGAAAAATCTACAGCAACGCCAATGAGAGGAGCTCTTCTCAAATTCACATTTCCCTCTCAAAACAAAGTGATCCTGCAAGAGGCTCCAGCCACTTGGGCAGAGCAGTTTGCTCCGAGCCCTCCGTGCAGACCGGCCAGGTGAGATGAGGGGCAGTCAGCAGCACTAAAGGCACAAAGGACATTTGGGACTTACTGCACTGTTTTAGCGGTGTTTAGGCTCCACCATAGCTGCTGACTCCCTGGGCCAGCAGTGCAGAGCCATTGCAGACCCACAGATCAGTCTCTGGGACTCACCAGCCAGGTCCCTGTCCCACATGGGTTGCACATCAGCAGGACCCACATCTCCTTTGGACCCCATGCAATACACCTGAGACCCTCAAACAGCATTAGTATTTTAGCTTTTTTTTGGGGGGGCGGGGGGTTTGTTTGTTTGTTTGTTTGAGGGGTTTTTTTTGTCAGAGACACCCAGCAGGATCCATAACACAAACACCAAATCCCCACTTTACAGCATGGAAAAGAAGGCTTCTGCTGCCTGCTCTGCACCACAGCACAAGAGCACCTGGTATTTTTTGGCAAATTATCCAACTTTAACACAAATCACTAATCATTGTCATGGCTGACATCTTCCACGTTCAGAGAAGTGAGTAAATCTCAGAAAGAGCACTCAAGTCCCCTGCTTGTTTTCCAAAAGAAGTTTTGGATAACTGAGCTCCTTTAGATGCTATGGACTGACAGTGTCTATCTTATCTGAATGTTGAAAATACCATGTGTTGTCCCAGGCCTTCCTTAAACAGCTGCTTCAGATTACCTGTAACACATTTCTTGGTTAACAAGAAGCTAAGAAATTAATGAAGAAACCATTAATCATGTAACACAGTATTGTCCATTTTTTTTTTTTTTTAGAAACTAGAAATAAAAAATTTAAGCATAAACACAACTTTTAGACCCATATGTCCTAGGTTCTCCTGGTAATCTTTTTTTATAATGTCTGTGGATTGTAGCCAGGACAAAGAATATGTCGTTTCAGTTTTTTTCCCCTCTCTGCCCTGTTGTTTTTCAGTGGAAAATGTTTCTGGTTTGCATTCCCTCCTCCCCAGCAGTTTTTCAGTTATAACATTCTGCATGAAACATCCAGGCAAATGAATATCAAAACGGGTTACTTCTCTGAAGCATCTAGAAGCTAAGCTGCTGCTCTGAGTACTCCTGTGCAGGCAGGACAAGCAAGTCAGGTCCCTTTTGGTCACATCTGGGTCTGCATTATTACATTCTATCCCTCAGAGATTCATGTAAAATATATGGGCAATAAATGACTGAATTATTAAGCAGATTCCAGACCAGATGGAGTTAATGCAACTCTGCATGGCTGCACCCATTCAAGGAGACATCCTTCTAGGACAGCAATGCTCTTCTAGTATGGCAGCTTATGGTATTTACATGCTCATCTTCTCTAATATTTGTTCTTGGTATCTTCCTTCTTTTACATTCCACTCCCATTTTAGAAATTGGATAGCACTCTAAAGAATTGTTTGCTTAAGACCACTATAGAAGTAGGAAATATTTCTGAAAATCAATTTCCCCAAATATACAAGATTTTGATACATAAATCTGGGCTTGGCAAAGCCTTGCTGCTTCTCAATTTTGCAGTAAAACAGTACAAAATGCAAGGAGGTCAAAAGACTGCCCAAGGTCACAATGGGAATCGGTAGCTCAGGTTGAGTGAAGCGTACAAACATGTGAGCTCTGATTTTTGTCATCTAACTATTGGACAACACTCTTTATTTCCAGTTACTATTGATTTACACCCTTCTACCCTCAGAATACTGCTGGCATTTTGTTAATTCAGTATCCAATAGCTCATAATGATCCTGCTAAAGATAGATTGTTATGGGGCAGTCAAACTCCATGGAATGATTGTGTAAAACTGAGACCAGGAAGTCATTTTTCCTACATAGTCTGATTCTTAATTCCTCAGACAGAAGGAACTTTTTGCTCAGCTAAGTTGCCTGTAAAGTCAGTAAACCATATTTCCAGTGGAAGAGTTTTCTGGCACAAATTGCTGATTACTTTAAAACTGAGTGGCTTTTAGGAATGATTTTTTTAAAAAAAATTTTCATGGGATGCTATTGAAATTTCTCATTTTGATAAGATGGAAATTCTTTCCCTAAAAAGGAAAAAGAAAAAAAAAGGAGGAAAAAGAAATTTCTCAAGAGGCATGACTATCAGGAAGATCTCCTTAAAAGATAGACTGAAAAAAAAAGAAGGAATTTTAGCACATTACAATTTTCCAGATTCCTCAGATGACACATGTCAACCAGCATCACCCATATTATTTGCCATGACAGATCCTGCCTGACACAGTGAATCACAGTGGCCAGGGCATGTGACTGGCAGTCTTTAGAGGAGAGGGTCTGATCTAAAGTCACGGGCTTTCCTTTACACCTGCCTGCTGTACATCTGAAAAGCTGGGGCTGTACGTGCAGCCAGCTGCTCTTGGTTTGTTTGCAGATTCAGAGAGAGCAATAGCAAGGGACAGAGAGTCCTTTTCAGCACTCATATTTCTTTCCAATTCTCTGTGCAAAATGACTAGAGATTTCCATTAAAACATCAAAACATCTTTCTAGGTATAAGTCCAGCTCTGCATAAGATAAAGAAATAAAAACTGTATAAACATTCTTAGCATTCAAAAGCCTTTCCAAGCCAATTGCTGTATAATGAATTCAGTGTAAATGTGTGCTGACCTTGGATACAAAATGATCTCTTTCTGCCAATAATTTGCATAGTGGATATTGCTTTTGAGTCAGGAATACATTACATTGCAGTATGAAGGTTTTAAAGGATGAAAAGAAAGTAGAGACTGAATATTAGCTCAGAGAGACCTGCACAAGCCAGGAAGAACACCAAGAGACATTGAGATTTTCCTCAAGTGAGGAGAGGAGCACCTGTGTTGCTTTTAAGGAGTAAATGCCTTTGTGTTTATTCATATATGTTAATTCATCCACATGATCTAGCTGCAAGCTCATAAAGGAAATTGTACATAGAGTGGAGAAGACAGAAAATGGCTGTTCAAACTACACCTGCTGCCCTGCCAGGCAAATGCCCTCCCATCAATGCAGGCACACTTCCATGCTTAAGGCAGGGAATGGAGTGAATCCAGGCATCTCCTTCCACAGCCCTGGGAACCAGCAGCTGGATCCAGAACCAGCCTGCGTGCAAGCAAGATGTAAAGGAGAACAAAAATGTTCTCTGATCTCTTCACTAAAAACTTCACAGGCACTAACATGTGACTTCTACAATCCCCTCAGCTGCAAGGATGGTGCTTTAGCATGGACAGAGCAGAGCTGTTTCCCTCTGTCAGCAGCAGCCTCTTCCTTGGTGGATCTTACTTTGGCCACAGGCAAGCACTGAATAGTCCTCATCCTCCCCACTCTTGTCAGTGCTTTCCTCCTTTTTCCTCATCCTCATATTATATCACCTCCTTGGGGTGTCTCCAGGATTTCCCATATGCTTTCAAATCCCTACATCAAATGGGTCCATAGGCCTACAAATAGGACACTTTTCAGGTACTTTCAGAATAGGAAAACAGTGCAGGGCACCTTGTATGTGCTGAGCAGTGCTGATGTATGAGTAAAGGATTCTCTGAAATGATGGAAAGACCAAAGCACCTGAAAGTTGCAGCCTTGCACCTTCAAAGCACCATTCTTAATGCTTGCCATGTGCACTACACATGCCTTCACTGAGCTGGTCTCTACTAAAGGACTCAGAATATTATTCTCAGTGTAATAGCTCAGAAGTTATTCTCAGTAATTCTCAGTAATAACTCAGAAGGTTATTCTCAGTGTAATACCAAGCCAGCACAAGTACTTCCTGGTTGATATTGTAGAGCATAAACTGTGAATGCCAGTTCTTCATCTCTTTTCAACATATGAACTATTTAGTGAACTATTCATACTCCATGATCTTAATCCAACTCAGTCTTAAAAAAAACCCATCTCACTTTTGTAGAACATCTTTGTCCCACAGGATCTGAAAATACTTAACAGGACTGTACTGTTTTCCTGGATAGACTAATTTTTATTCAATAAGATCATAATGTGCCAGAATTTTTTAAAGTGAATCTTTAGATGTGTCAGCCCTTACCCAAGAGAATTTCAGTAAATATGCCTACATCACTGATTCATGCAATTCTGGGCTTCTTCCACTTTATTCTGAAAAGTCAATATTTTTGAGGGATTTGGGATAGGAATGTTAGTACAGTTCATTGGTAAAGACAGCTCTTCTGAGGGAATATGAATGCTAGCACCAGAAAAACACTGTAAATATTAAAAGAATATTGCTCATGACAGAGGGGCAGCTGAAGTAAAATGAGGCCCTGACTAAGCACATCTATTGTTTATGGGGTGGAGACTTACAACTGTGAGAAAGGGTTTCCTGCCACACGGCATGACACAGGAGATGTCAAAGAACACATCGTGCTTAACAAACCATGCTTGACTTGCTGCCTTGAGGCATATTCCACACATACCCCAAACACTGAGTGATGAAAATATGGGAGTGCATTGGACTGTGGAGCGCCAGCCAGGAAAGGGGAAAGGGCTGGATGAGGTTTCAGAGGAGACATGGAAATGGAGTCCCACCTCCATCTCTTGCATGGGGGAATGTCACAGATGCTATCTGGACCACTCGAACCTGATGGTTCTTTTTGCTTCCTGCAAGATCAGAAAGGAGCCACTTTCAGCTCTCTGGCCCCACTGCTGCCCAGGGCTGTCCCTGTCATTCCTCTTCTCCTCATTTGCAGAGTGGAGGAAAAAAACTGCTTACTATAGTGACACAAAGGGCTTTGAGATGCTGCAGCTTAAAGCACTGGGTAAATGTAAATGACAGCCAAGTCACAAGAGTAAAGAGCATTTGACCCTTCTTCCTCTGTTTGCACAGCAGATGGAAGGGAAGGGGATGGGCTGGAGTAGAGATGAGTTGTTACTGTTGATATTATCACTGCTGATGATTGTTCCAGATGAGCTGAGAACTATGGACTCAAACAGAGATGTCTGCGCCAAATACAGTGATAGCCACTTTGCAACGCCTTTGTAGCCACCAGGCAGGGGCCAATGACACTCTGGCTGCTGACACCCTGCCCCATGGCCGGTATTGGCACAAAGGCATTCTGCTGATGCTCTGCCTCTGACTAGTGCCAGCACCCTGTCCCCAGAGTGGCAGCAGCCCTGTGGGCAGAACACTGTTCATGTAAGGTGTGCTTTGCTCCTCCCACTGTCCCAGTGGAGGCAAGGGACAGCACAACTGTCAAGGGAATATGAAGACATTGCAGCATCGGCTGTTGCTGCCACACAACGGGACACCAGGTGTTCCTGGCAGGGCACAGAAACCACGGCATCACTGTGATCTTGTGTTTGCTGTCAGTGATGGGATAAGTCACTGTATGCGCACCTTGCTGCTCACCTTTCTTAGTGCCTGTTACAAGTGTATATTATAAAGTTGGTTTTTTGCAAAATATGTGCTATATGATTAATAACTTTGTGGTAAGGATGTAAGTTTTTATTTCTGCTATTAGTAAAGAAAATTAGATATAGTGTTAGTAGTTGACATTGCATGCTTAAACTGTCTGTTTGGTCAGGATAACATCCAGTGAACATGTAAAGAAGACCCTGCTATTGATATACCAACTATTGGCATCTACTATCTGAAGAAAGTATGGACCGAGGCCCAAGCTGGAGGTGATAACGAAGACACAGCCAAGAAACACGCATGCTCCAAAAAGGCAGACCAAGGAGGGACCATGCAAAACAGTTCCTGGAATATGGAAACTGGTTTATAGAAAAATATGAATAGGCAAAAGATGATGCAATTAAAAGGGTATTTAAAAAATGACTCTGAAGCAGCAGACTGTGGACTTGGCTGAATGCCAAGTCACCCGGCCAGTCGTATGTCTTTTTGCTTAATTTGTCTCCTAATTGTCTTTTTTTTTTTTTTTTAATAATTTTATTAAACCTATTTCTTAAAATTTACCAGGAAAGTGAACCTTATTTTTCACACTGTCTCAACAGAGCTGTGGTTTTTAAAGCATTATCAGAGTCCATTACCGTTTGGACCCCACTGAGTTAGACAGAAACAGCTGGCAGTCTTAGAGCAGAGTGAGAGTTTGGATGAAGACACAGAAACAGGGGTGAGAACGTTTATGTGCAGGCAGAAGATTTAGTACTGCCAAGCACATAATCAATATTGCAAAATAATCTCATCAACATGTGTTCAGCTCCTGGCCAAGGGTCAGAACAGTTCAGCTTCCTGAGCTCCCTTCTATAGCTTAAGAACAAAGAAACAAAGGCTCTTTCTGTAGCACTCTGCAGCATTGCTCTTCAAACTATCCCAGGAAAATGAGAGTCCTAAACAGAAGAAATCCTGTGACACATCTCATAACAGAAGACATTTCTTGAGAAGTCCCCAATCTAAGCTTCCCAATCCTGTTGCATGTGATCTTCATCATCTGTCATTCCCATTTTGTCACCTGACAAAATGCTCTCTAAATCAGCTGGATTCCCTTAACATTGCAGTGGAGTTGCAGGTTACTTTTTCTGATTGAAGGATAATCCTTAGAGAATGAAAGGCATTAAATGCTTTGTGGGAGAGAGTTTGGGAAGTGCTTGTGAATGCCAAGATCCAAAAGAAACAAGTTTGAGGTAGGTCATGGGGGAGACTAGACAGAGCCATTCAAACCCACATATTTTCTTATGGCAAGCATCTTCCCTTGTGTCACCTGGGGATAGAATAAAAGGCAAAGGCAAAGGGAGATGGGAACAGACCTGCTACAGACCACTGAGTTTTTGAGCAAGACCTGTGGCCTCTCTGATCTCTTTCTTGCATATTCTTTCTCCCAGTTGTACACAAGGGATAACTACACATACTGCAGGGCAGGTACTGATAGAAGGATTACACCACAAGTCTTTGTTGTTCTGTGCTGCAGAGCCACAGTCTGTGCTACAAATGGGGGAGACTAATATTATTAATTCCAAGATTACTGGAGCTAACAGGAATATTTGTTATCAGAACATTTTCCTCTATTTTCTTCATAACTTGCTGGCACAGAACAGCAGCGAGGGAAAATTACTGCTGGACAGACGAAGGGGCATGCAATTTAGGAGTACAGAGGTAGGCAGTCAAGGACCTAAAAAAATTGTTATCATGCAAGCAGATGGTCTAATTTGTAAGACAGAATCAGTCCCTGTAAGAGCTACACAGATTTGGTCCAGTGCCACTTAGGACATGTCTTCATCAATAGTTATGAAGGGGTTGGTGTCCCATCTGACACCACAGGTCTGTCAAGTAAGTGCACATTTCAATGGATGATTTTGAGTAGAAAAAGGAACCAGCTGAAACACAGGGTGTGTGAACTGGACAGAAATTGCTATGTATAGAATCACAGAATTATTTAGTTTTGAAAAGATCTTTAAGGTTATCAAGTCCAACCATTAACCCAGCACTGGCCAGGCCAACACTAAACCATGTCCTTAATTGACACATCTACATATCTTTTAAATACCTCCAAGGATGGTAATTCCACCACTTCCTTGAGCAGCCAGTTCCAGTGCTTGACAACCATTTTTGTGAAGAAATTTTTCATAATATACACTCTAAACTTCCCCTGGCTCAACTTGAGGTTAGTTCCTGAGGTTATTTGTTCCTATCCTCCTAGAGAAAAACTAACATTTGCCTGATCTAACCACACGGGTCAAATGAACTGGGACAGCTACCAGAAACCAGAAGATCCTCCTGCACTGCACAAAGGGTTGACCCATAATCCATGGTTACAACCAATTCTTGTGTTGTAACCACCATGTTAAGTTCCAGGAGGTGATTTTTCACTTTTTCAATTTCAAGCTTGATTTTAGCATTTTGCCTAAGGGAGGATAACAAACATGACTGCTGAAGTCTCTGTCTTCTGAGGGCTATGTTAAGTGAAAATGGATTATGCTCATTTATATTGGCTGCTCAGGAAGGCAATTACACAGTTATTAATGATCTACACGACCCAATACAAGGAAGTACTGACAGATACAAAAATATGGTGGAGCTGGTCTTATGGATATGTTCCCAGTTCCCAGTTGTGCCCAGGCCCAGGAAAATTCCTAATTTATGCAAGTAAGAGTTGTATTGCTCCTCACATCCCAGGAGCTTTGTGGAGACCAAAGGGGCTGATTTTGCAGAGTTTTTATCAGCTACAGCACAGAACTCTTCTGCTACATCTGTGAGGGATGTTCTCTGCTACTGGCCTGTATTTTTAAAACTAGTGAATACAGGAACATTTCAGAGAGCCTGGAGAGAGCTGGGGCACATGAAATAGTTCTCTGGTCACCTCTCTGAAGGCTTGGGCTGCAGAAGTTCATCTCACAGGAGTCAGCACAGGGTGAGCACAAGTGTCCCTTGCACCCTTCAGTAAGAAAGGCTGCCAGGAGTCATGGGACAAGACACCAGCTTCTGCCAACCCCAGGCACCAGGGCTGTGGCAGGCTTGGAGTGGAGCCACAGCTGCTGATCCCCTGCACCACGTGCAGTACCAACCTGAAATTACTGTCACAGAATCATCATAGAGATACAGAATGGTTTGGGTTGGAAAGGACCTTCAAAGATCATCTGGTTCCAGCCCTCCTGCCATGGACAGGGATACCTTCCTCTAGACCAAGTTTCCCAGAGCCTGATCTGAATGTTTCAGGGATGAGGAATCTGTTTACCTCAGTTCTTACACACCCTCTTTATCACTGTCTAGAGGTAAAGAGATTTTATACCTGAGATGAGGAGGTAATCCACCACTGGGAGTCAGGAGGTCAGAGTTTGACTATGGTAAGACCTAACCAGGAATTCCCCTGCCCTGATGAATTTACTGGCAAGGCAGCACCAAAGGAGGGTGGGTGGCTACTGACATCATGGAGAGCATAAAGCAAGTATTCCCAGCCATAAATATTTTCATTGCTCTTTGCACATTAAGAAAATTATATAAACCTACTTTTTGCACAGATCAGTAGATGATCAATAATGAAGGCAACTTCTTATCACAAGCAGGCACTTTTATAGTCCCAGCTAAAGTGCGAGATCAACCAGAAGGGGACCCCTCTCATAATAATTTCAGTATGTTTGTGTGTTTAAAAGCTGAGTGGTACTGTTGACTTCTAATCCTGATCTTCAAAGCCACACCACAAGCACTGGAGTCTAAGAATCTTCCTGCCACCCTGCCTGCAGCACCAGGTTCATGCAGTCATCTGTCCTGATGCTAACATCAGCTTTCCAAGCATGATCGCCATCCAACAGGTAAATAAGGGGTGGTTACAGGTGGTCAGAACTGGCTGCTGAGATTGAGAAGCCTCATGATGAATATGGAAAAGGAGCTTGAGAAACTACTTCAAAGCAGAGGTTTCATGGTAAGGCATTTCAACCTCTCCTCAGGCCATGAGCAGTGGCTGAATTTGGGAAGCAATGCATACAGAGGAAGGACTTTGGCTCAACACTCTCTTTCCTTCTTCTTGTCTGGAGAAAGCCCTTTTCCACCGACTGTCATTGATCCAGACAGTATTTACTCAGATTTCCACAGACAGCAATAAGTCAAGGGGTCCAGGCAGGGAAAGTAATTAAGTTTTCCATGCAAGCTGGATCTACCATTTCTGGAGCAGACTGGTGTGCTCAATCCATATCACAGGCCTGGCCTTTGGAGAGATTTCAGAAAAAAAGAGGGACATATTTTATCCATCAGTCTTTTGATTTCTGTGTTGGAACAGCTAGTGTTGCAGCAGTAGATTTTCAGGCTTCCAGGCCAGCCAGCTCGCCATGGTTGTCCCATCTGCCCATCAGTTCTCCCTGACAATGCCCCCATCCAGCCCAATGCTGTGCAACTCAGCAAGAGCACGCTCCTTAGAAAGACAGTCAGGCTGATTTAGTCTCCAAGTGATGGAGATTCCCTCCCATCCCCAGGTAACGTGTTCTGCTAATGAATTACGAGAAGGAAGGGAGCCATTCAGTCAATGGTATTTGTGTACGATGATTTTACATGTTGCAATCGTGCCCACTGCAGAAAGTAAATTGCCCCCTGGCTTTCATAAACATCATCTGTACACAAACATTATCCAAAGCAACTCTATGTCAGGGAAATTCTCCAGTGTAAGATAATGTCATCTCCACAGCAATAAGAAAGGTAAAACAGTACTTGGCAGCTGGGAAAGAGGGAGAGGCGACAAACAGCAGCCAGCTGTAAAATGACCGTGTCAGGGATACAGCTGCTTGTGTCTGCTTGATTTAAAGCACCAGCACCACAAAAGCACACTGAGGAAACTAATTCTGTAAGAGAATAACTTCATAGCCAGGAAAATTATGAGGAACCCAGAGGTCAAGCTGGCTCTGTGGGGTGCCTTTATAATATAGCCACCAACAGAAAAAATGTCAGAAATTAAGTTCCATCTAATCAGATAGAATTGGCAATAAAGCCAGAACTGCTCCATTTATTTATTTATTACATTAGGTCCAAGGGAACAAGAGCCCATTTTCCTTCTAAATTTGTATGTAATTGCAGACAGCTCTTCATTAGTGCTTTCTAACCTCCGTCTTGGAGCTGATGGAATCATTCCTGTTTTATTGGCAGAGAAACTGATGCCAGAAATTGAGAAGTGATCTGGCCAAATTCTTGCAATATCTCAGTAATAGACCAAAGAAGGGAATGTGACCCTGCTGCATCATATCCCTCCCCTGCATCCTCTCAAGCTGTGCCCAGAAGGAGAAAAGTCCTGACAGTCCAGTGCAAATCTACCACTTCAACCAGCTACAGTCAGACTGAATGGTCCATTTTGACCAGAGCCAATTCCCTGTCTACACCTCTGAAGGCTGCAAGAACCTCTTACATGATGTGAACATATTTTTGCTCATGCAACATAGACTCATCCAACCCTGCTTTAGGAAGGTGTGCAGAGCTGAAGTGTCTTTGAGTTGTGTGATCTCTTGGTTGCAAGATGGGACACAATTGTTTTAGGCCATTTAGTCCTTGCTTTTGTCATTGAATGTTGCTTTCTAAGACAGAAAGACTCATCATTTTGTGACTGAGCAGCAGCCTAGTTATTAGAACTAATTCTTGTCTCACCCTGATAGCAAACAGCCTAAAAGAAAATGTTAACCTGCCTATAAAACATAAATGGGGTTGTTCTAGCTGGACTTCTATCTTCTTCATATATGTTTAAAAATGAACACTTCTCCATCCAGTACTCATCTGTTAATACAGAGCAAAACAGGAATTCAATTTTTGCTGCTAGTGTCAATTGAGCAAACAGCTTCTTTGTGCACCAAGACAGGGAAGGAATCTGAAGCCTTCATCTTCCATCAGCATCTTCAGTTTCTGAACAAAACACAAAGAAAATTGTTATCTGTTCTTCCAAGGGGGAAACTAAGGAGTTAATTTTATAGAAGTTATCTGGACATGGGCGCAACACTAAGAATAAAATAAAGAACAGTCATTGCTCCTATGCGCTTACAAATGGCTGGATCTTTCTGAACTTTTCAGCATTCCTTTTTTTTTTTTTTTTTTTTTTTTTTTTTTTTTTTTTTTTTTTTTTTTTTTGTAATCTATGATTAGGTGTCCCAGGGGAGGCAGCTGCCTGATGAGCACTTCAGGAAATTTGACCCTTATCTGCAGGTGCTTAAATGGGAGCTGAGCCCTGGGGAAAAAAATCATGCCTCTAAATAGCCCAGTAAGTGTCAATGAGAACTGGCAGGGAGCTATTCTCTTGTCAGGAGATCATGGCTGTGATCCAGTGTAGCCCAAGTCAGGGGCAGTGAGAGCAGCCTGACCTCCAGAACATTCCCAGCCCAGGAGGTGGCAGCCATGAGTGGAAGGAGAAGGAAGGGCAGGGACCCAGCAGCCACAGCACCTCAGGGAGAACCCCTTCTCCAGCTGGCATGGAGATACCTCTTGACCTTGGCCAACACCATCAACACACATAAAAAGCAAAATCGAGAGCTACCAAACCAAAGAACTGCACTAAACCATCTCTACAACATGTCCTTAGCTCTGGTGGGTTTTCTGGCTGTTTGAGCTCCTCAGGCATCACCAAGCATTGGCTTTGTATTCTAGATCCCCTGTCTGAGTCCATGAACATCTTGGCAGTATTTCTGCAGGGTCAGAGCACCCAGCTGCCTGTGCTCCTGCCCACTAACAGACTGCCTGGTGTAGATCTGGCCTGTGCCAGCTCCCTGCCCCCCAGACATCACCCACACACCATTTTAGGGATGGCACAGGTTAGGAATTGTCCTCACCAGCTTCTGACCACATGCACAGTGGGTTTGAGGGTGGAAGGAGAGGGAAGGGGGGAAAAAAAAGGTGAGTGGATGCAAGCCAAGCTGTGACATTCAGCCTCAGGCCTGGATAACAGACCCTGTGCTGTTCTAGCTCTATAGCTGGACTCATTTCCTGGCCTTTCCCCATTTTCAGTCCAGGGTACAGGCAAGCTCTCCCTGCTCTCCTCTTTACCCTCCGTTCCCTTTCTTTGGACTGAACACTGAAGTCATGGGTCTTAGTCCAGCAGCAGGGCTTGATGTCTTTTTAGCACATTACAGAATATTGATAATGGAAGTAGTCAAATTTCTATGCCTCAGAGACAGCTCTTATCTGCTGTCTTTGCTAAACAACCAGTTTGTGATACGACCCAACCCAGACTCAGGCAGAATTTTTTCTCCCACTCTTCAAATCCTCAGATTGTCCTATACAACTTTTTTCTCTGGGATTTCTTGCAAAAGAAACCAAACAAATAACAAGTGGCCGCCTGCTCCAGCTCACTTCCTTCTCACATCCCTCTCACCTCCACCAGCAGGTTGGGGTTTGTCTCCCTCCAGTCCCTGAAATCCCCCAGGGCAGAACACCCACTGTTCTCTCATGGCTATATAGAGTGTTAAGCTGTGCCAGGGGAGGCTTAGGCTGGGTATTAGGAAGAATTTCTTCACAGAAAGAGTGATTGGGCATTGGAATGGGTTGCCCACGGAGGTGTTAGAGTCACTGTCCCTGGAGGTGTTTAAGAAAAGACTGGATGTGGCACTTAGCTCCATGGTCTGGTTGACAAGGTCATTATTAGGTCATAGGTTGGACTTGATGATCTCAAAGGTCGCTTCCAAACTACTTGATTCTGTGATTCTGTGAAATATAATTTTCAGGCTTTTTCTCTTTACAAAAAATAATCTGTCCCAATTTGTCTTCCCTTTCTTTTCAGTTTGAAAAGCTTTGCTACTTTCCCTGATTGCTCTCATATCTTTTTAATGATTCCTTAGGGCTTTTCTTCACCTTGTCTGCAATTTTCAGGGAGAAATGACATGGAACTCCGTTCCTATTTATCTTCCATTCCTCTTCCAAAGTTTATTTCCAGGCTATTCTGCTCATAAACTGATTATTCCTGGACCTTGCTTCTCAGTTCAGATCTGCAGGGACCAAGCACAGTGTGTTCCTCCATATGTTCTACCACATCTTTCTGTTCACTTGCTCTCTAGCCAAATTAATTGTTAATTAGTCATAAAATGTGAATCTCTTTTAAAAAAAGCGGAAGAAAAAGAAAAAAAGAGTGAAGACAAAGAAGCAGACAAAGAAGTAGGCTCTGCAATGGAGCAGTGAGTGTGGTAATGGGAAGCTAAAGCTTGGAAGTCTCCTTTCTCTTAGCTCTTATCTCATAGCTTCCCTGGAAGGTGGCGTGCCTCTGTCCCTACCCTTTCCTCCTCCTCTGTCTGCACAGAAAGCGTCTCTGAAGTAGCTGGGAAGCAGATCTGGCTCCCCAGAGTACACCGCAGCCCCATGAGAGAGCCACTGCCCTGTCAGGCCCCACTGCCAAGGCCATGGTCTAGACTGGGCTCATCTCACGACCCCAAAGGGTCACTAAAGACTCAGCTCTTGGGTGTTCCTCACTCTCCAGTTGGTCCAATGGCAGCTTTATGCTTTTATTGGTACCTTCAGCATTATTAGGTTGTACTTTTGTTTCCCTTAAGTATTTTTAAATGTACTAGACATGTAGTGAGGAAAATCTCAGCCCTGCACTCCTGTCAGTGGCAAAGCTACAGCGTGCTGGTGCCCCAGGGGGACACCTCCAGATGCCCTCACTGAATATATAATTACAACAGCCACAGATGAAAGATGTGCTACACAACTCCTTGAAAGAGCAAGATCTACACCCCTGACAGAGGACACAGAGTAGATATTAAACATCAAGGTCCCCATCTTCTGCTATGCCCCAGCTGCTGAGAGCCACTCTGATGCAGCAGAGGAAATATAAACCCAGCAAAACTGAGTTTACAGCTGCTTTGTCAGTAAATTGGCACAAAGCAGCTGGAGCTTACCAGTGGAACTGGCCCTGTTCCTGCGTCCACATCAGCCTCATTTTATGAGGACACTTCAGATGGCAAAGACAGGAGCTGGATCCTAAATAGACATACAATAAAATCAGTGAAAAACAATGATGTACTCTGTGTGTAAAATTGCACCATAGCATATTTTATGGGGACCCTTTTGAAGCTGGCTGCTTTGGAGCACAGAGGGGAGAACTGAGGCTTCCAGGAGCAGCAGTGCTGCAAAGATCTTATCCAGCAGCACCTTCCTCGCTGCTCAACCCATGCTGGAGCACTGGCATGAGCACAGCACATGATTATGCTGTGGGTTGAAATGTGCTGCCTTACTTCTGAGTATTCATTCACTAACTTTCTATCCCAGAGTAAGAGAGATTCTTTCAGATTCAAGAAGATTCTGGAGTTACATGTGAAAAGTTCATTGTTCACACAAGGTTTGCAAAACCCCCCAACATGATGTGATTTAAATTTGAAGTAGCATAACACTGTAACCAGATTAAAAGGGATAATTGCAAAGGAGTGCAAGACAGAGCACACTTAAACCAGTGTATTGGAAATTTAAAGCGAAAAAGGAAAGAGTCAGCACTCTTTAGTAAAAAAGGAGGTTGTGTAAGCACTTGAGAGGGGAAAAAAAGAAAGAAAGAAAAAGCTTTTTTCTACATGGAGAATTAATCTGAGCACTGACCTCCAATCTGCTCTGCCACTTACACAGTGGCACAGGGGGACATGGGGACATAGCTCAAATTACATAAAAAAATTCCTGCAGAAGAAACTCTTCTGATAGAAGCATCCATTCTCCAGACTCAATCCCAACCATGCTAACATACTTGCACCTTTCATCCCGCACAACTCCTGCTCTGCTAATAGAAAGCTTCCACTTAAAAAGTGTGGCTTACAAGAGAAAAAAGTCATTGTAGGCAGATTTGAATTTCTCTAGTACCAGAGCTGCCATGCTCTGGCAGTGAAAGGAGCCTTTTGCTTTTGAGGCTCACCAGACCCACGCCGAGCCCATGCAGGTTTCCAGCCTGGAGTATCCACGGGCTCTGATCTACTGCATTGCTCAAGGCAGGATGGAGGGCAGCAGGCATGGGCTATCAGCTAGGCTGAGTTACTCTGTTGGGCAAGAAAATAGATGCTGTTGCCTGCTCAGCAGTAAAGGGAAAAGGCAAAGCAGCAGTAAGGGAGAGAGACAGTTATTATAAGTTTTACTAGGGACAGAATTAAATCAATGCAGTAAATGGCACTTAATGCACTTTAGTGACCCAGTGCATTTACTTCACCATACTGTGGCATGTGGCTGATCACACTTGATGCATAACACATGAAAAGCACTAGAGGCCATTGCTGGAAAATTTCAGGATGCAAAACTAATTGTCCAGGCACCACTGTATTTTTTTCCATCATTTTTGCACGCACACACACATGTACACACCCTTTCCTGCTGGCACACTAGTTTTTGACAGCACCTTCCAGAGCTCAGCTTGGCACTGACACCACACTTCCACTGAGTTTGCCTTCTCAGGATGAGCAGTCATGGCTCATAAATAAATTCTGATAATTTCCTTAGTTTGGTTTGACTGAAACAGCACAGCTGCTTTTTTTTTTTTTAATGGATGTCAGATCTTTGTAATGCNTTTTTTTTTTTTTAATGTTATTTTTAACCAAAAATCCAAGAAAGCTTGGATTGGTGCAGTCATGGAAAATTAAATAAGTGGTGATGTGTGCCAGCTGCAAAATACAGCAGGACTTCACTCATTCACATGGCATCAGTCCAAACACACAAACTAGGCAGACTGTCCTCAGAAAGTTCAAATCCAAGGGCTATGTGAAGGCTCAGATTTCTTCATTTACCTGCCACTGGGGGGGATATGCGTCAGAGCTGTGGAGACATAAAATAGACAACACTGTTCTAAAAAGATGCTAGTTGTTGGCAAAGCTGGACTCTTCTTGTCCTGACATTGATTTGCCTTTTTTTCTCTTGCTACCACATGGACATATGTAACATGAGGACGTGGATAACCTCCAGAACAGCTGGACCTGCAGACAGTGTATATCCGTAACTGTAATGAGCTGGGACTCAACAGGCTGGGGTACCCATGCCTGACAAGACTGGACCTCAAAAGTCTGCCCCTTTGTTATGCAGGATTAATGACTTTCAACCATTTTTGAAAGTGGTTGTGACTGTGATACTGTTATTGCGGTGTGTCACCATAAATCATTATGTTTCTCCAAACTTTTTCTTCAGTTAGAGGTTAAATAGAATAAAGGAGTGGAACTACAACCACACATGCAACCAAAGGGGTTAGAAGCAGCCACACCCAGTGCTCCCTCCATTCATACCAGTTCCAGGGCTTCGGCACGATGTAATAAAAATTTACTCTTAGACTGAATGTTTCAGTTGAGGACCAGAAAGCAAGAGCTATGAACTCCTGAAGTTCACATTCTTCATTGCAAAATGGGGGCATTTATGAAAATCCACTTGCTATTTAGGAACAGTGAGGTGCAGAGAGGTTAAATGGTTTTTTATCTCACAGGAAATCATTAGAAGAGTTGGGAAGTGGAGCAAGAGCCCTACCCAAAGACCAAGAATCATATCAACCAGTCCTTGATCTCATTACTTGAAAAACATCTTCCTCAAGACTTCAGGTACTACTGATATTACCCCTCTAAATGTATCAGACTTAAATTCTGTTACTAGGGCATAAAGCAGAAATCAGGGAGCTAAGCCCCATCCCCACCAGTGATCATGTCCCACTTTTGGAGTTGTGTTGCACAACAGCACAATGAGCACAGCAAAGCCACTTTGAGGGGAAGTGTCAGGCCCAAGCCATGCTCACCCTGATGTCTCACAGCAAGATCACTAATCTCCTGTGAGACCCCAGCCTGGAGCTCAGGGAAGGCATGAGGAACACTGTAATAATTTTGGATTAACTCCAGTGTGCTGAAAGCAGAATTTAGCCCTGCTCTAAGAGAGGGAGACAAAAATATACATTTGACTTATTTGCCTTTGGAGTGAACTAAACAGATTTCAACACTTAAAGGAATTGAATTTAAATCATCCATGGATTTTGAAAACAACATTATTGCCTGGTATCATAAACAATTCTCAATTTTTAGATATTCCTGAGCTAGACTCAGTTTTAGTCCTAGTAGCAAAAATTCTATTAAGGCTGTGAGGGAAACGGAATTGCAATGAACTGGTATACATTTTCCTTAAAAATTATAATGTGACATATGTTTTATTTTAGCTTCTCTTGAGGATTTCCTGGATATTAAAAATAATCTTAATGTAGTCACTGGCTGGCATTAGCATAGTACTCTAACTTGCCTGTTTCAGGGAAAGCAGAGGACTGCATTTTCCTGGCAGCCTTTCACAAGGTGCTGTTATAAATGTGCTTTGTTATCTAGCAGTATCAAGACATCACTGGATAAAAAGGTATTTTAACCTCATGCTTTGAAAGTCTAATTCTGCCCTTTCTTGGGCTGATAACAATCCATTGTCTTCAATACAAACAAGAGGGATTTACACCAATCAAAGCAAGAGGAAAAATCTGGATTTTTTCCTGATATATGGACCTCCATTACCCTGTTTTAAACTCTTGGGTTTTGAGTAGTTTCAGGTACTCTTAACCTGTCCATTTTCACACTGTCTTCCCAGCTCCCTGATGCTCCATCAGTGGTAGCAATAGTATGGATATGACAGACGTGCACACCTTACCTACTGCATTGTACAGCTCCACCGAAGTTTAGGTGATGAGACTGTAAAATGGGGCAGATTTTCAGAAAAAGACCCAGCCTAGTATCCACATAGCAGACTATGGTGGAAATAAAAGCTGAAACATCTGACTAGAATTACTGCAGGTATCTCTCCAAGTCAAGATGGTCTAAATGAACTATATGATCTTTAATGTCTCTTCCAAATCATTCTATGGTTCTATGAAGATGTCCTAACAGGTCCTAAATTCTTCCTAAAATGTAGGACCTTTTCAGTCATCTACAGGGCTACCAAATGAAATCTTCCCTGGGGTTGCCACAGACCTCAGGATGCTTAATACAAAGAGGAACTGACTGTGGATCCATTTTAGCAACAAAGAAAACTCAAAATGTATCTCTCATTTTCCAGCAACTGATTTGTGGCTGTTTTGCAATTGTGAATGGGAGCTCATTCTGTGTAGAGGGGAAGGGACAAACTTGAGGGAAAATATTTTACAGGCTCAAAATTCTTATTTCTGCCACTTTGAGAAAGTGAGGGGAGGTTTTTTTTTATTTCGGGTTTGTGGGTTTTGTTTTTTTTTCAGTCATTACCTCAGCAGTTTGTGTTAACACTACATTCTTCTTGTGAAATCTCAGAAATGGCTTTAACTTCCATTTTCTGGAAAGAAATACAGCTGTTCCTTAAATTGCTTCACCACCACCAGCAAGACAATAGTTAATTACAGAAAGAAGACAGGTAAGAGCTCCAGCTGCACAGAGCAGCCCCTGCAGCATGGAGCTCCCATCCAGCCTTAATGTGCAATAGAAATGCAGGTGATGTGCAAATTCAGCTTACCAGGACTAGCAGTACCTGGAGCTGGCAGCTCATAAAACCTGCACACAGCCCTGGAAGTCATGCAGGGAAATGAAGTGTGGAATAAACCACATCATGCAGTGACTAGAATATCACCTCACACTGCTCAAAATCTTGAGTAAAATCTGTTTCTCTCTGATAACATTGTGGATACCATTAACTAACAGCTTTAGAAAGGGAAAGCAGACACTTGTTTCTTTTCTCTCAGCTAATCATTTAAAAACGAAAATAAAATAAGGTGTTGATCAGTGCCAACTCTTTTATCTGCCTCCATTCAAGTGACTGCACAATGGGCTTCAGTGAGGCTATTCAAAAAAAGCTCTCAAGAGTGCATTCAAAGTCAAACTGATTATGTTCTAAGCATTTTGGGGCAGATCCCTACTTTACGTAAGGATCCCTACTTTAAGCAAGGTCCCAGGGACTTCACAGACCTGGCTTTGGTGTATTCCAGCCAAGAACAGTTTTCATTCCCAGTGTGGCAGGTTAGCAGGCAAAACTGACACCAGCATGGGATCCCCTCACTTAACACATCAACACAGAGATCTCTAGTGGAGGTTTTTCTTCCTTTATGGATCACTTTTCTATCCAGCAGAGATGAAGGGGGGACAAGTCTCCAAGGATCCTACTCACCTGATTGGTTTTGGATTTGCCCTCCACTGCCTCTGCAAGCTACTGAGGGGCGCACTGTGACAGCAGGGGTTGGGTTGAGGTCAATATTGCACTTCTGAGGTGACCATCCCAGTTTTCTCCTTTACCTCATTTTGGTTCACAACACAGGGCCACACTGGAGCACACAAACTGGACCCTTTTCAAATGAAATAAAGCTGGAAGGGGCAGATGTGGACCTGACACACTCCACCCCCACATTTAAATTCCTACCTCCAAGGTAAATATAGCATGAAAATCAGGTTTCAGACTACAGCTCCACACCAGTCAGTCCATGCTAAATGCCAATGGAGACAAGTCTTCTGCCAGATTCTACAGATGTAGCTACTTGCATTTAATCAAATTAATTCCACCACAAGCTGTTTTATATAAATAACATAGAAAATCACACAATTCAAGTACTGAAAGTGTGTTGTCATTTTCAGGGAAACACTTTGTGCTCATAGCCAGTATCAAACCCATGCTGCTGGGATGCTGTTTTGAAGGAATCTGTAGTGGCACTGAAAACCAGAAAGAGCAGACTCACATCTTTCAACTTCTTCCCAAGATACACCAGTCTTCCACGACTGGCAGATCAGATGGGTTGACAGTATAAGGACCTCTTCATGCCCTGGCAGTCTGAACCCCAGAAGGGATGAGGTCAGCCTGAACAACTCTGCTGGAACAAACCAGTGACTAAGCCCTCAAATGTACCGGCCATGATCCTGGGCCCACTAGCGTTATCAGGAGCTTTCCCAGTGTGGGATTCATCCGACTAGATGCTGGCATTTGTACTGCAGATCCTGCAATCCGTGTGCTTGTACCATCAGCAGAAACCAGCACATGTGAGGCACAACTTATCTCATGCCCATGCCTGAGACAGGTGAGGAGAATAATCCTGAGCAGTTCTTTGTTCTGCTCGTCAGCTATGCAGGGAGACGGCAAGGCCAAGATCTGACACAGAGAAAGGATGCTTTGTGCACATACAGAGTCAGGTGGGCTGAATGGAAACCTCTGTGCTGTGACAGGCTTCTGGTACCCCCCCAACAACAAATATGTATCATAAATCAGTGTATCCTCAGCCTGCAGGGATCAGACTCCAAACTGGTGGAGTGATTATTTTTGCACATTACAGTGACTCCTTCTAAAAGTCACTGTTCCTACCAATGACTGTGTCACACTGCAGGGATATTGTCCTGCTTTACACAAGTGACACAGACCAAAAGTTCTGCCCTCAGGTAAGACAGCAAACACCTGTCAGTGCTGCTGGATTAGGACACTGTGTATGCATGCTACACCACATGTTTGTAAATGCAACAGAAACACAAGATACACACAGAGCCAATGCTCAGTTCAGGCTGAGGAGAAAGCAGATAAAGAGCCTTTCAGTTAACTACCCCAGACTTGAGACATGTGGCAATTGTGCTCCCAAATTTGCATTCTCAAGAACCAAAGCAAGATTTGTTATTCTACCTTAAAAATAAGAACACACTGCAACAGAAATGTACGTCCTTTATTAACAACTTTTCAAAATAAATCTGAAGAAAAAAAGTCTTTGGTGACACTATCTATAAAACCAACCTATCTTAGATGGTAAACCTATGATGGTATACAGGTTAATGAAGTAAACCAAATAATATGGCTTTTAAATTTCTCATTCTCTCTTTTTCTCTCACTCACACATTTGCTTTAGGTTTAATTGCACCATGTTGTCAATAGTCAAACAAAGAGGGAGAAACACTTTAAAAAAGATGTGGCAGCACTATGAAAACATTGGTAATGCATTAGAAAATTTTTCTCAAAAATGTACATTTTATACAAAATAAGATTGTATTTTTGTTTGCTTTTTTTGCTTTACATTTGCCAACCTAAGAATTCCCATTTCAGGTTTCCATTCCCATAATCCAAACACTATACATATTTTCTCTCAAAATAAATATACAGAATTATGTACAAGGTCGCAAGGCCCATTGGATCATCACTAACCCACTGTGAAATAATCACTAAAAACATTGTGAAAGAGTGGGAGGGAGCATCTCAAAGCATCTGATGAGTCCTATACCCCCCCACCTCCCCTCCAGTTTAAACCTTGTCTAATTTAACTCCCTCTAATTTAATTCCAACTTAAAAAAAAGTGTGTGAAGATGGTTAAAATAGTGGTATAAAGGCCAGCTTGACTTAGTTTTAAACAAGGGTGAGATGTACAAAATTTTGGAAGATGCAGTTTTATTTCCAGCAGACACCGGTAAGACCCTGTGTGGGGCAGGTCCCTTCTTGGAAGACCACAGGTCCATCCCATGAAATCCCACTAATGCCCAGGGAAATGGCTCTATCTTCAAGGCTGATGCCCTTGAAGGCCACATTTCCAGAACAGACATCAGAGCCCGCCCAGGAATGAAAAAAAAATTAAAAAAAACAAAAAACAAAACAAAAACCCAGAAAGAGCAGACTACCAGACCATCCTCTGCTGTAAGAGGATGTTTAAGTGGAGGAATTAACAAATTGTTGTGAATTGATAACAGACATTATGGCAAACATTGAGTATTCTATTTTAGTTTCAGTAGAGGAGTGCAAAAGATGAGGACACAACATTTTACACTGGGCATGTAAAGATCTCTAAAAAATCTGAACCTACATCAAGTTCTTTCTTTCATTGCTTCAAATTATGACTTCCATTCTCCAAACAACATCTTTTGGTAAATGAGCTATTGTAAAAGGCTCTCATTGGTGAAAGATTAATTTCTTTGCCAAAATTGGCTCTAAAAGAAAAACTGCAACCTGAAATTGATCAAATCCTTGATGTTTTCCAATGGAAAAGCTCAAAGTGCTCAATAGCCATGCATTGGCACACCAGTGTGTTCACTATGGAATTATGACAAAGCTTAAACATTCACATCTAGAAAAAGGTATGGTAATAATTACAGATTCTCACAAAATAGAAAGAGGGCAAATAAAATCTTGTGCAGGCCCAAGGGACTGCAAGGAGTGCCAGGCACTTTCTATCTTGGATGTCTGCTCCTATTTTTGTGTCTCATTTTTCTCATGAAACCTTTCTCCAGCAATAGGTCTCATTCAAATTATAACTGGGAAGGGTTTCTTTCTTTTTTTTTTTTCCTTTAATAAATTCAATTAAGAATTCATCAGTTCTCCCAAACTCTTAATCCCTACTTCTATTCTGTTTTAATGGCATGGATCTATTCACATTCATCCACCCATCTCACCCCTGATTAAATTAAGGTCAGTAACCTTTACAAAAGGCCACATGCGTAACACTCAGTCAAGTCATCAGGCATTCAAGTACCTGTAAAGTAAAGGCTAACATAGCCTGCTGTTAATGAAAAATAATAATAAAAAAAACCTACAAAAGGAGCAACAAGGAATGAACCTTGTTTCAGCACCATCTGAATTGGGAGAGGATAAAAAAAGAATAAAGAACCATTAACTTGCACCTAGGACACAACAGAAGAGTGACTTCATTCACTAAGGAAACAACACAGCTCTGTCCAACACAGGTAGACGTGGGAGGCTTTGCCTGCTGTCCTTAGGAGCACTGGCCAGTGATGGCCACAGCGTGTCTCTGAGCTTTGTCTGTGTCCAGCTCTTCCCTGGCTGTGGACACGGAGACCGACGGCCGCTCTCGAGACTGGCCTAGAGGGACATTCTTTCCCAGCAGGACGGCTGCACCCGGGTAACTCAAGGCAAAGAGAAACACTCCTACCTATCCACATCCCTTCTGGAGCTAAGCCTTCCATTGTTACTTCTTTAATTAGCAATCAGTAAACACAAGGGGCCTCGAGTCACACTGAGAGTGAGCTTTAGCAGTCTCTTTCAGCCACCCCAAAAAGTGACGATAACAGAATGTCAAACAGCTTAAAAGCTTGGCTTGAATTGCTGCACTCCAAAAATAGTTAGTTACTCTCTTTCTAACTGAAACTCCAACCCACGTGCCCCCAAAATGGCACTTACTGAAACCGAAGCAGAATTGTAATTCTGTTTTAGTACAGGTCCCTCTTGCTGGCTACAGATCAGTGACTGCTTCCCAGAGGTGCAGGTGCTCTTGTGGACATGGGTACTCACTCACCTGCACACGGTGCATGAGCAAAACATGAGGCCTGCAAACCTCATCCAGTGTCTGGCACATTCTCCAAAAAGTGAGTCTAAGCAGAAGGTCTGTTCCAGTCCTTGAACAAGCTAACTGATCTCCAAGAGGAAATCTGTCATGGGAGCCACTGAGCCATTCACTCTGGAAAACCAAACCACTGGATTTCACCTTCCCATGCAGATCACCAAATACAGACCTGAGAGCACAGGGAAGTGAGGTTCAGGTTCTTACAAGATGTGAGCATCTTGAATTAGCAGCTCACCCTAACACAGACTGAAACATATCCTGCTGCCCTTCCCTTCCTGGCCTTGCCTACCAACTGCAGTTCTTTACATTTACCTCCGCATGCTGATTTAACTCTCTAAAATGGTATTAGAAAGATCCAATAAATCACTGGACAGTTTTCCAGTTTAGAGAGCTGAATGGGCTCACAGAAGCATCTGGCGGCCACCACCATGGCAGCAGGTGTCAGGGGAGACTGCATGGCCAGGGATTGGGAGAGCAACAGAAATTGAGGAAAAGTGGCATCTCTTCCTTTCAGCAGCTTAAATCACTTTCTGGAGTCTCACATGTTTTGGCAGAATCCTTTGAAGATTTGGTTCAGATTTACAAGGGCATGTAGTGATAGGACAAGGGGTAATGGTTTTAAACTGAAAGAAGGTAGATTTAGATCAGATATTAGGAAGAAATTATTTACTGTGAGGGTGGGGAGGCACTGGAACGGGTTGCCCAGGACATGCTGGAGGTGTCCAAGGCCAGGCTGGATGGGGCTCTGAGCAACCTGGTCTAGTGGAAGATGTGACGGGGGCTGGAACTAGATAATTTCCAAGATTCCTTCAAACTCAAACCATTCTATGATTCCAAAACAAAATGTCAGGAACCTGATGGTCCTGTCCTAATTTGATGTGCTCTGTTCAAATATTGCAATACATATGCAAAGCAAAGCACTCTCTGCAAGTCTTTACATGTCAGGTTGCATTCAACATTCAGTAACACGTACTTTTCACTTTTACAGCAACTTTCCATTTTGGGATAATCATCTTACCAGCAAGAGAAATTATTTAAGCTTCACAGCATTCTCTCTACAACCAGTAATTATTACTTTTACAAAGAGGAAACTGAGGCATGCCCTGGTTATGCGAGTTGCTTAAAGCTGCACATTGAATTGGTGCCTGAGCCTGAATGAAAAAGGTGGTCATTCTGGTCCAATTACTCTTCACTCCTATGAGATGTGACTGATAGTGACTGAAGAGTCACTACTCTTCATCTCTGCCACCAGATTGCCTGCTTACAAAGAAGTGAGGTATAGAAAGGCTTGCTGGTCTTCTGGACATCGGCACTAAACCCTCTTGCTGTGACTTAACAGAGCTCCTCTTGGGGTGGGGATAATTACAGAGCACCCCAAAATGTGAGAGTTTGAAACATTTTTAAAGTGCTTATTTTCTTAGCAAACTGGAATGGCATCTTCCTGACCCAAATCACTGCTTCTGTTTTCATTCTTCAATGTAAAGAAACGCATAACTAAGAAAGGATTACAAAGAAATAAACAGGAATATTGCAATTTAAAAATACTTATGGTTTGAAATGCTAAACCATTTTGGAGCATGAGCAGCATTGTCTTTCAGAAATAGGTTTTTTGTGTGAGTTACCCTGCCCCAAGTATGCCTGGGAACACCACTGCTGCCAGGACTCAGTGTCTGACCACATGCTTTACTTCAGGTGTCAGACTTCCATGAGGGAATTTATATATTTGCACTTCTTAAAAAAAAAAAAAAAAAAAGGAAAAAGGAGAAGCCCATGCTTTGATTTCAAATAAGCCAGTTACAGGCCAAATTCATTCACCGCAAGCACCAACATGCTTTTTTTCTTTCCATCAACACTCCTTTTTGGCTGTTCAGCTGCCAAGTGGCACCACTGCCCTCAGCAGGGACTTGCATAGGCTTTGTGTGTCCCACAGGACCACCATGTTGGCTGTACTGACTGCCCTGGGGTGTTCTGCCATCCATGGGCAGGGACACTCAGGATGTGCCTCTCTTGAGCACAACACATGGCCCTGCAGCCCTGCTGTGCATGCGTGTCCCTGTGCTCCATGTCATGCTCCTCCACAGTAATGCTCCTCTCTCCCTTCAAGGCAAGGCTGATTGCCTTTAAAACAGAGGTCCTCAGCCAGAGGGATCTGCTCTTTCATTTGGCTGTCCAAAGGAGTTTAGCCATAGGGGCTGTTCCTGGCTTGGGGAAAACAGGAAAAAAAAAGTCGGTAGTAAATGAGAAATATTAATACTTCAGTTCTGTCCTGTTTGTGCTCAGTTTGTTTCTGAACCTGCTGCATTTTCTCCCAGTGAGATTCCAGCATTTAACTGTGCAGGGGAAAAGGAATGAAAATTGCATTGACAATCAAATGCATAAAAGAAAGAAATGGCAGCTCTGAAATATTCACAACCAACACAATTTTGATTAAAGAAAGAACTCTGTTTTTAATAGGGTTTTTTTTTTTTGATCATTAAAAAAGTTTAAACCTGCATAGCAATCATTTCAAAAATAATTATTTAATGTTCCATAATGAAACTGTACACGACCTAGTCTCAGGGACAGCAGCCTGCCGGCGGTTCGGCGCAGTCCGGAGCAGTGGGCCCGGCACCGGGACGTGGCTGGCGGGGTCGGGCGCTCGCTGGCGGCGGCACAGTCCGGCTCCCACATGAGGGAGGGCGGCTCGGCCCCCTCAGCAGCGTCCTCAGAGTCGTTCAATGTCTCGGTACTTCTTCCTCAGGATGGAGACCTGGTCTTTAAAGAGGACAGGGTCGAGCCTCATCTGCGAGTGGATCAGCGGCATATAGCCAAACCAGCTGGCGAAAGTGTTCATGCAGCTCTGCCGCTGGGCAAAGTGGTCGGGGTCGGCCCAGCGCGAGGCCCGGGACGTCTGTGAGGAGAGGAGAGCAGAGATCAGAGCTGGCCTCGGCACACAGGATGGCGGGAATGGTGGGAGCTGGGCCAGGCAGACACCATGGTGCCCAGCCATGCCAGGGGTGCATGGCTCTGTGGTGGCTGGATCCTGCTCGTGGGGCTCAAAGAGAGGGAGGAACACCCAACCCACAGCAGATCCAGAGATGGTGAGCTGGACACTCCTGACTTCCCAGACAGAGCAGAAGACAGGGCAGCATGGAAACATGAGTTCAACCATGAGCCAGCCTGTGGAACACAATACCCACAAGGCAGCCCTCCCAAATCTTGCCAGCACTCTATTTCACCCTATCCCTCACTCTTCTTTTCTCCAAACCCTCCAGCTATTTCAGAGATACAAGTTCTTAAAAAACACCAGGAAAAAAAAGAAGACTACTGCTTTCCAGCAGAGGAGCATGCCCAGTCCAGTTGCTGCCCATGGTCTTCAGCCATACAAGGAAAACAATTATTCAGGGTCAAACCTGAACTTTTGCAGTTCAGATCTGCAGGAACTGATACTCAAGTAATTTCAACCAGCTTGTATCTGAGTAGATGTCCTTATGTGCTTGGCACAAGGACACTCATGTGTGTAGGTGCCCTGCAGTGTAAAACAAGGTGCTTCCAGGAATCCCACTGGCCAAGTCCAGTGCATCAAACAGCACTGTCTCACAGACACAAAAAATGAACTGGAGTCCCACACTACATCATATTAAACTCTGACCCAAGGAAAACAGCATGGTTTTTTACTGCATACATCCAAAATATTCAGACATGATTTTCCAAAGTTCAGTGCAGATGTAATCCCTGTGGAAGTCCATTGAAACTCAGCAGCTCTGGAAAAAAAAGGCCCTAGCAGCTCTAAAGCTGCTATTATTCTTTGTCTGTACCTAAAGAACATTCATAAACATAATAAAACTATTATTTAAGATAAGGTATGAATGTTGAGAACCCAGGGGTTTTTTTGCGCCACTTCCCATGCATCTCTCTATAGCATTTATGTTTCCACTATACTTTAAAAACAAATATAAATTCATAAAGTCAAAGGATGTAAATTAAAACATGAAGAAACAGATAAAGTCAGGGACTTGCCAAATGACTGTGGTACCAGACTTGATCTTGGTCCAAGGCCTGTCCGGTTTAGCTCAAGTGGTAGGTTATAATGTGCATTGATTACAGCCTCCTGATTATACAGAGCCACTAAAGAGCAAGTAAAAGCCTGTTGCTAGAGGATTATAGCAGATATTTTGGCCATTAACACTGAATTTCCATATGACTATTAATCTCTGTCACAACACTGAGGTTATGTTAATTTTTTATTTGTCTTTCAAGGAATTATGAACATGGTCCATTACATTTCCCAAAGCTGCAGGAACAACTTGTCTTTAGGAGAGAGTTATAGTTCATGGCTGACTCGAGTCACCTGTGCTGTAAGATGAAAAATGAATGCTCAGGCTTTGCCAAACAGCTGAAGCACAGCCCTGTGGAGAGGTGAAGCTGAAATTGGAAGCAATAGGTACTTTCTGGATGGCACCTTCTTGTTCACAGAAGGTCTCCTGAGCACCCAGACGAGTCAGAATTGCTGAATGTTACCAATGCTACTCATACCTCAGGTGCAAGCGCAGTGACATAGAGATAAGGGAGTTTACAAACTGGCAGGGCAACTCCCCGGTCAAAGATCTGGGTAATGCTACCAGAAGAAAATGTGAGGGGAAAACTGAGGGCCCTTCTTTCACCTGCCCCCTAGTAATCATGGTGCTGTTTGCACTGAGATCACAGACACTGTGGCAGCACAGATGGGAGGCTGTTCACGACCTGCGGGTTTTGCAGGACTTGCTATTCCCCTGATTTTTCTCTCACACAGGGTAGGAGGACAAGTGTCCCCACACTACCACGTATCCCTGCTACTAGAGGTACTGCTCCAATGACAGAAGGCTTATCCAGTAGCTGGAAGAGGACCTAAAGCAAGCACCTCATGGCTGCTAGTGAGTGATGGCATGACTGTGGGATAAAATGTTCCCTGTGGAGAAAAAAACCCACTTGCATATCACAAATTATCTCTGTTGTGACAGTTCCATGTCAGTGCTTGAATCACACTATATAATTTAAAACAGCACAGGGACAGCCTGATACCTTATATTAATTAATAATAAAAAATAGAAAATCTTTCTAGAATTTATTTATACTTCTAGCATTCCATGACTAGGTCTTGGGTCTAGAATACTTAACCAGAAAATTAGAGTTTTCTCTGATTCTGAAATTCAGTCACCACAATCATCAGTTCCAGGAGTCTGGGATCACCATGAATAGTACCGCGTCAGAAAACTACAAAGGGAAGCAGCAGCCACTGTAGATGTTTGCTATTTTTCCTTTTTCTTCATTGTAATAAACATATCTAAAGTCTATTTACAGTTCTGCTAAACTAAAAACTGCAAAAATATTTGACAGAACTGTATCACTGTGTAAGCCTAACCTAGAAGTGAACCTGTTCCATTATCAACACATCCCAACTGCTAAAACATGCTGTGATTACATACCTGTCCCATCATGGTCTCCTTGTATTGTTTTTTCTGTGTTACTTTGATTGGCGGCAATTTTGTCACAGCTGACACCAAAAAATTCATTAGAATGTCCTCACAATTGGCCAGTTGGTCCACCATATTCTTTAGGCTGGCAGGCAGGTAATGAGTGTACAGGTAGTGATAATATCTGAAAACCAACAGCAGTGTAATTAATACAAGTCACTGGGCTTTCAGGTGTCCATGATATTTCTATCTCAGTTAAAACCCAAGTTTTGTACCCAACTCCCAGTACAGCACTTCCTTTCTTTGGTCTCACCCTCCAAGAAGAGAAAACAAATTGGTTTCTCATCAAGACAGTAAACAGTGCTAAAGGAGAAAGAGAACATATGCCTCTTTTGTAACCAGGCTGAAAGAAACAATGTGGGCCTAAGTATCAAGATAATGGACAAGTAGGAAGGAGAACCCCACAGTGCTACAATGTGATAGACAACACTGATGGATTCATGCTCCATATTTTCTTTCCAAACTTTCCAACTTTCAGTTGGAAAGAACTCTTATTAAAACTGCCCTAGTACTGCTCTTATTGTTGAAATTATTCTTCTTTAGGTCTATATCATCCCCTGTGTCCTGTCTTCTCTTTTGTGGGGGTGTGGTTAGAGATTCCAGAATTTTCTTTTTAAATGTAGAGAGGACTTTGGCCTGCTGAAGTTCTAACAACATAGGTTTTCTCTGACATGCTGCAATATGCTGAGCTGCCACATGCCCATTGTACTACATTTCTAGAGCAGCCAGAAGACTTTGCAGTCTGCAGCTGTCAGCCAACACATACCCAGAGCTGGTCTGGAAGTAACCTCCTTTCTGCTATGCTACAGGCCATTCAGCCAAGCAGCTTAATGAATTCGGGAACTCTTTGAAGTGTGTAATTCCTGATGTTAAAAAGAGCAGTCCAACTGCCTCAAAACACAAGTGACTTCAAAGAGACCCAACAAGTGCAATAATGATTACCAGATCCCCAGAGCTAAACCAAGAACTTAAATTATTACCCCATAAAAAGTAGACCCGCTNACTATTTTGTTTCATATAGAAGAAGGATAGCAGATGCTCTGGATTCTTACTTGTGGTAAATAGCAGCTCCTGTCAATACCATGGAATAGTCATTAGTCCATTTGGAGGTATACCCCCACCTTTCCTTAGTGTTGTCCCAGAAGTGACTGCGTGCAGGATACCCTACAATCCTCTCTGGAAAGCTCTGCCAAACTGTAAAGGCAAAATCCACCTGTGGACAAAGGTACAGGCCAAATGAATACTGAAACTGTTTCAACAAATGTCAACAAAACAAAATACTACCTTGCCACTAATTCGCAATTCAAAATCTTGGAACTGTTGCAAAACAGTAATTCTGTGTATTCATCAGTAAATTAAACTGACTGCTTGACATTTTGCCCTATAATTATGCACATTTTAATGGTTCCTGTTAAAGGGAGTCTAGAGCATCACATTAACATTTTCAAGCTTGCCCTTTACATATCAAACCTTTTCAAGTTACAGAAAGAATGGGTGTAGGTGCATGTGTTTATACCTCGATGTAACATCAATGGGTAATAGCCATGTGCTAAACTGAAATTTTTGCACATCTTTGTGCATTGTATCTACCATTTTATCACTGTCAACAGAGAGTTTGGAAAATCAGGAGTCAAACACTTTAAATGGTAAAGGCGGTTCAGTGAGAATAAAACAGACAGTCAGTGTGGAGTTCTTTCATATTTTCCAACTGTTTTGAGCCTTCTGAAGACCATGTCAGTCATACCTTCAAGACTGTCACTATGACCAAAAAGATTCAACATATAGCTTAATAAAGAGGAAGATGAAATTCCCATTTAGTTAAACAGCATAAGGAACCTACACTTTAAGAAAAATGCTTTATATTGTATGAGCCACAAGAGTATGTCGAATGCTGCCAATGGAATTTTTTTATTTTATTATCTTGCTGTACCTATTTTAATAACTCAAATCTCTGAGAATTAAGAAGTGGCAGGATATTGCTACCCCATGATCCTATCAAACAAAATCTAGTGATATTAGGAAAGGGATGTAGTTTGGGGTAGTTTGCAAAAGGATGGTCAGCATTATATTTGAGAAGAGTTTGGTAAAAATACATATGGAAAGATTTTATCAAATGGTTGGCAGTCTCTCCCCTTTAACTTAGATTTTGGAGCTCAAGCTTGACTGAAATTTATAAGAGTTATACACAGTTCTAATTGTCCTAGTCAAACCCCCAAAAAAGAGGGCTTTGTTTCTGCACTGCACATTAGGTTCCCTTCAGTACCAGAGGGACCTAAAACTTTGCTCAAAAATGTTTGAAAAGCCTTCCAAGAATGCAGTCGACGTTAAGGGTGTAGAGGTTAGATAAAGAATAGCTGCTCTGAGAACAGCCCCATTTTGTGTTGATTACTGTCAGACTTCTCACATTTAGAAGTGTTTTTATGAAACAGAAGAGTCACACATGGGCTGAAATAAAAGTTAGGGCCTGGTTACTTTCTTTAAAGTTGTTTCAAGGAATCTGAGGCCAGCCAGAAAGACAATATGCACAAACCAGTTACCGTTGTGACAGTTCCGATCTCATCCAAATCAATACCACATGAAAGAACTGAAGAGTTTTTTGCCCTATAAAGGCCTTTCCCATAAAACATGACATCTGTTTTCTTTAGAGAAGTCTGAGAATCTCAAGCTTAAATAAATAATAAAATCACTGCATCCAGTGCCCTCTCTTGTGGTTTCAACTATCTGCCCTTGCACTAGGGAGATGCACTAAGGCAACTACCCTAAGAGAAAACTCTCTGTACTAAGAAAGCCCCTTGGGTCTCATCCTAAGTAATTTCCAGCAGCAGTGCCACTCTCAGCTGATCGCCAGGAAAATCCAACCAAGCTGGCAGTCTCCTAATCTCTGGATCATGACCTACGCTGATTTTTAATGACTTCCCATGCACAGACCCCTCTGTGCATGTGGAACAGCTCCTCTCACAGAACAATTACGCACCGTTCTGTTGGGAATGGAAAACCTTCACTATGCCGAGGTCAGACAGTCTGGAGGATGTGCCTGATGACTGCTGCTCTCAATGGGAATGTGATTGTCTTTGACCACATTTCTAAATTGCCTTTTTCTGGGCCTTGTAGCTAGTTTCAAAGGAAATGTCACATCACATTTGCGTAAGCTGTACCGTGGGAGAAGTGAAACAATAGAGAGATCCCCCAGCTCTTCATGGAGAGCCACCAAGCAGAGCTGCTGCTGCTGACACCCTGGCAGAGACACGCTGGAGCTGCAAGGTGGGCTGTAGCAAGAGCTGGCCAGCTGGTTCTGTCTGCAGCACAGGGACCGGGGGCTTGTAGAGCAAATACCCACCGCGCAAACACACAGGATCAGCTGCAAGTTGCTCACAGGAGCAACAAAGGAAACAGCAAAGCAACAAAGAAAAGTGTCGGTTGTCTCACACAACAAGAAGTATGTGTGCTTCAAAATGTTTAGGGTAAAACATGGCCAAGTTGAATGAGAAACACTATTTATTTCATATGTGTTCCAGAAGCCTGTATGACTCTGAAGTTTGGAGGATGACTAAATACCTGTTAAAACAAAACAAACTCTCAAATCCTCATGGAATCCACAGGCTGGATTGCTGTAAATACCCGGTCAGTTCAATGAACTCCCTTAGAAGTATTACCATGACCCCCAGGGCAGCCAAGATGGGACCCTTCATCCTGCTTAGGAACAACCTGCTTAGGAAGTCCAGCCCAAGAAGAAATGCTTTTTATTGCTTTGGAATTTCTTTAGGCTGCTCAGGGCTTTGCACACAAATGCTTTGGCAGCAGCCATATTCTTCCTCATCTAGCAGAAACTACCAAGGTATAACACTGGTATCAAACAGGTTCAATGTCAACTATTTCTTTCATTTTTGAAGCGAAAGAGGATTACCAAGGCTATTTCTTGAGCAGTCTAACCACAGCCCAACATCTGTACAGGGGACAAGAGCAGTTGCAATCTCATCCATTTAGAACAAATTCAGTGACATCTTAGGGTATATAGCAGTGACTAGAGACTAATGTTATGCATTTCTTCACTCACATATAAGTAGTGGCAGCATCAGTGAAAAATCTCCATCACTGACAGAAATGAATTTTTATGAAGGTGAAGTGGGGAGAGCAGAATGACCATGAACATGGACAAAAAAAGGGAAAACAAAAGATAATCGAGTTTTTCAAGCTATTCCCTGGCCATCATTAATAATGTATTTCCCAAATATTGCACTCTATATAAACTGTCATCAGTTTCCCTTGTGGTTCTCAGGAAGAGGTTCTAGAAATCAATACTCATCCCAGTTGTAAAAATTGGTTTTCTACAGTATTTTTCCTTTCTTAGTGCTATCTTGCTCTTGGCACAGACACTTGAGCACCTAAACTAGCAAAGATCTCCAATTTTATGAGCTGACACAATGGGTAAAGAGCACTCCTCAGTGAAATCTTGCACTAGGGTGGCAATGCTGTCTTTTGGAGTGATAGCAGTCCCCCTCTGCTGACAAGCCTTCCTTCTCCACCTACATCCTACTGATAATGTGTGGGGGGGAAGCTACCTCAATCAGAAAAGTGAGAGCAGAATATTAAAGCTTACTGCTCTTGGCTGCCTACACCCGCCTGCAGCTATGTTACTAAAATAATAAAGAACGGAAGAACCATATGCTAATGATGAGCCAATTAACCAGGGTGAAAAGCTCCTCTGATGGCAGGCAGTGGCAGGGTTGCTGAAACAAGTGCAACACGTTGAATCTGAGGAGTGTAGCAGGAAATCTTGTAACATTTGCTCACTGGCAAAGCCAAGAAAAGAGCAGATCTGCTGTGCTCAGGCTGAGCCCAGGAGCCAAGCAGATTCCCAAGACAACAGAGACCTTTACCTCAGTGGTTGAAAGCACGGTGTCCTCATCCAGGCTCAGCACTGCATCTGTCACTATGTTGTCATAGGGTAGGAAGCGACTGCTCATAACCTGTGGGTATCCAAGGCAGGAAGGGGAGGAAATAAAAATCACTTGAAGGTCTCATTTCCAAGGCAAATACTTAATTTTATTCCTCACTCTTATTTCCTTTTGTCTGAGGTACATGGCACATTTCTGTCTGATGGAGAGGGCCCTTCAGCTCAGAAGTGAAGGAGTGTAATTTCTGTCACCCCAGCAGTCAGCCTACACCTTCTATCTGAGAGGACTAATTTCTGAATAGACCTCTCTCCTTGCACCAGGCTGCTTCCCTTTAGTGATAAACTGAGTTGGTCGGTACTGATAATTAGATGTACCTACAACTTCTTTGTGGAGGACATTTTCCCTGGTGGCTGGGACTGTCCCTCTGCACTCCTACAGGGTGTGAGGATCAAAGGTAATGAACGCTGAGAAGGACTTTGCAGCCTTCGTAAACTTACATAGCTGGGAAACCAAGCAGCCCAGGCTGTGTATGAAGGATGTAACACTACCAGGATGGTGCAACATTCTTCATCAGAAAAGGAGAATATGCTAAATAACCCAAATTTAGCTTTATCTGCATGAAGAATTATATAGGTATTGTAGCATTTTAAAAAGTCACATTCTTAAATGGCCTTCCAGTACCTGAAGGGAGCCTGAAAGAAAGATGAAGAGGAACATTTTATAAGAGCATGTAGTGACAGGACAAGGGGGAACAGATTCAAACTGACAGAGAGTAAGTTTAGATTAGGTATTTAGAAAAATTCTTTACTGTGAAGGTGGTGAGGCACTGTAACAGGTTGCCCAGAGAAACTGGATGCCCCATCTCTGGGAGTGTTCAAGGTCAGGTTGGTCTAGTGGGAGGTTTCTTGGTCTGTGTCAGCAGGTCCGTGGCACTAGATAATCTTTAAGATCCTTTCCAATTCAAACCATTCTATATAAAAAACACCTATATACAGAATAAGCTTTTTAAAGATATAGCAAGACAGTCCTCAAAGTAATAGGAAACAGATGGGAAAGCTGGATCAAAAAGATAACAGCAAGAAATGGAACCGGCAAGTGGTGGGGTGATTAAAAGTGCTATGAGAAGGTGTGTTCCTCGTTCTCATTAGCTCACAGGTGCAGGGCAGGGCTTTCCTCCACTGAGCAGTGGGGTGATTACAAGGGGGCTCCAGGGAGCGTGGTGACCCAGAGTGCAGCACAGCAGTTTGAGCAGCAGTTCGCACAGGCAGGGTAGCAGGTTTCCTCCTGCTAGTGGGGTTTTTAGTTTGTTGTTTGTTGTGTTTTTGTTGGTTGGTTGGATTTGGTGGGGTTCTTTTTGTTGTTGGAGTTTTTTTGTTTTGTTAGTAATGGTTTATACACTACCAAAAACCTAATAAAAGTGTATGTAACCAAATAGAACTTGCCAAAAAGGAGGCGTCTGTCCAGACCCCTTCCTGTGCGGAGTGTTTGAGCTCATCAGTGGTACCAGGGGACATTGCAGAAGAAGCCTGCCTGGTCTGTGAACAAGTGAATGATCTCCTTTCTCTGGTGGCCAAGCTTAGCGGGGAAGTAGAAAGGCAAAGGAGTATTAGGGAAAGTGAAATAGATTGGTGGAGTTCCACCCTTCAATCCTCGAGGGAGGCCCACCAGGAGTCAGAGGACTCCCATGCCTCCCACTTTCAGGCAATAGAAGGACATCTGGTCAATGACGAGGAGTGGAAATAGGTCCCTGCTCTGAGAGGTAATAATAAAAACTCCTCCTGACCCCCATCCCCTAGCCAGGTGCCACTTCAGAATAGGTATGAGGCCCTGGATCTAGAGGGTCAGCTGGATGACATAGAAGAAAATGATCTCCCCAGTGAGCCTCCCAATTACGCTTCATCTCTCAGACAGATCACCACCTCTAACATTAACTCTAACATTAAAAAGAAAAGAAGAGTAGTTATAGTAGATGACTCCCTTCTGAGGGGAACAGAGAGCCCCATATGTCAACCGGAGCCATCCCACAGGGAGGTCTGCTGCCTCCCTGGAGCCTGGGTACGGGATATTACCGAGACTCCCTGCGCTGATTTAGCCTTCTGATTATTACCCACTGCTGATACTCCAAGCTGGCAGTGATGAGATTGAAAAGAGGAGTGTCAGGGGAATTAAAAGGGACTGGGTCAAGTGGTTGACAGGGCAGGAGCACAGGTAGTGTTCTGCTGAGTCCTTCTGGTGGCAGAGAAAAACAATGAAAGGAATAGGGGAGCCCATATTATCAACAAGTAGCTCAAGGGTTGATTGTCATCAGCAGAATTTTTGGTTCTTTGATCATGGGGCAACATTTCCGGCACCTGGCCTGCTGGAAATGGATGGGCTCCATCTCTGTGTTAAGGGCAGAAGGTTTTTAGCTCATGAACTGGCGGAACTCATTGAGAGGGCTTTAAACTAGGTTTGAAGGGGGAAGGGGTTGCAGTTGGGCTGTCTGGAAGCAGGCCCAAGGGTGGTAAGCCTAAATTAGGGGTGAAATCAGTAGCCCAGCTGAAGGGCATGTATATTAATGCATGCAGCATGGGTAACAAACAAGAGGAGCTGGAAGCCACAGTGCAACAGCAGAGCTATGATGTAGTTGTCATCAGGGAAACATGGATGCTCATAGCTGGAGCAGTGCACTGGTTGGCTAAAAGCTCTTCAGAAGAGACAGGA
>VWYP01027060.1:0-42799 GCA_013400435.1 Pycnonotus jocosus | reverse complement strand
GGGACCCCGGCTGCGCTCCTGCCCTTCGGCACCCGCCTCCGGCCCTGCGGGGGTCCCCGGGCTCCCCAGTTACCCTGGGGCTCCTCAGTTACCCTGGGGGCTCCCCAGTTACCTTAGGGGCTCCCAGTTACCCTGGGGGCTCCCCAGTTACCTTGGGGGCTCCCAGTTACCCTGGGGGCTCTCCAGCTACCTTAGGGGCTGCCCAGTTACCCTGGGGGCTCCCAGTTACCCTTGGAGCTCCCCAGTTACCCTCGAGGCTCCCCAGTTACCCTGGGGGCTCCCAGTTACCCTTGGAGCTCCCCAGTTACCCTCGAGGCTCCCCAGTTACCCTCGAGACTCCCCAGTTACCCTGGGGGGCTCCCAGTTACCCTCGGGGCTCCCAGTAACCCTGGGGGCTCCCAGCTGCACCGGGAGGTTTCCCTGCCTGGAAGAAGTGGATTTGCTGCTGTTTGTGTCAACAAAAATTTGTTTGGTCCTTTTGCCTCATCCCGAGGGTCTCTTGGTCCCTTTGCATCCCCCAAAGGTCTGTGGTCCCCTGGGCATGAACCAGCACAGAGGTTGTCCCAGGAAGCTGCCACATTCCAAAGAGAAAGGAAAAGGCACTTCCTGGGGCAGTGCTGGTGCCTCCAGAGCCTCCCTCAGGGCCTGTTTGGAAGGGACTTGTGAAAAACATGAGCTCCTGGGGTCACAGGAGCTCATGGATGAATTTTGTGCCTTTCAGTCCCTGGAGCTCAGCCTGGGCAGATCCGTGCTGCCCAACACAATCACTCTGTGCTGGGAATCACCCTAAAGCCCTGACCCACAAGCTCCCCAGGCCCAGTGAAAGAGGCTGGGCTGGGAGCACACCTGGCTCAGCACCCCCTCCCTGGCCTGGCCTGGGCAAAAGAGGACAAACCTTGTTCCATGGGGGACAAACACCCCCACCCCAAACGGGCTGGGATCGTTATCCAGTCAGGATTTGGGTAAAGCCTGCCCAAGGCCAGGCTGGGCACTGGGGGTTGGAGCAGCCTGGGGTAGTGGAAGGTGTCCCTGTCATGGCAGGGGGGTAGAAACTGATGAGCTTTGAGGTCCCTTCCAGCCCAAACCGGTCTGGGATTCCATGATTCCAAAACTCTAATTATAGAATTCTAAACATTTTAAGGAATTCTGTTCATTCTGAGGAAGAATTTATCTTGCTGTGTCCCTGGGTAGGAGCAGGACATGCCCTTTTCCTGCAGGGGATCTGCCAGCCCCTGCCATGAGCATTTCATGGCATTTCTGGAGAGCAGCCACTCTGCTTTGTGCCTCAGTTTCCCCCCAGGGAGCTCTGCCTGTGGGGGGGAGCAGGGGAGCCAGGGAGGATGGATCCCCTGGGAGCTGGAGGAGGAGAAGGTGTGGAATTGCCTCTCTTATGGAAACAGGGGAGGTTTCAACAGCAGCTGGCACCTGGCACACACCCTGCTCCCAAGGGCTGCAGCAGGGCAGCAGAGAGGAGGATGNCCTGTGGGGGGGAGCAGGGGAGCCAGGGAGGATGGATCCCCTGGGAGCTGGAGGAGGAGAAGGTGTGGAATTGCCTCTCTTATGGAAACAGGGGAGGTTTCAACAGCAGCTGCACCTGGCACACCCTGCCCCCAAGGCCTGCAGCAGGGCAGCAGAGGGGAGGATGGAGAGGGGCTGGATCCCACCACCCCTCCGGGAATGCAGATCCCTGAGCCTGCCACGGGCTCTGCCCCACAGGCACAGGAGGGTCCTGAGCCTGCCACGGGCTCTGCCCCACAGGCACAGGAGGGTCCTGAGCCCCTCACTGACACGGGAGTCAGCAGCCCGTGCTGTGGAGCTGCCCTCCTGCTTCTGCTGAGAAAAATAAATAATGAATTCAAAAAGCTGCCTGTTTTCCCCTGGCTGCCCCTCTGGCTCAGCAGAAATGTTTTCTGCTGTGTCAGAGTCTGACTCAGCAGAAAGGGGACACTGCCCTGGGGCCAGGGGCTGCCTTATCACTGCCCACAAGGCTCTTGTTTGTGCCAGCCCAGTTATCAGCCCTGACCATGGCCAAGCTGGGGCCAGCACCGTGACTCAGCACCTGAGCCTGTGCAAACTCATCCCACCAGTTTGTGATGGGAAACATCCCATAAACATCCCATAAACTGCAGAGAACTGGGGAGTGCTGGGCATGGCAGTGAGACCCCTCACCTTGACCCTAATCCTGACCCTGGTCCTGACCCTGACCTGACCCTAACCCCGGTCTCAGGGCTCCCCTTCTGCCTGGGTGTGAGAAGAGGAGCCCCAACCCAAAGCATCCCCTGGGCTGGGGTGTAGCAGGGTCTGTGGGCCGTGCCCTGACCCCATCCCAGCTCTGCTGCTCTTTGGGACTCCCCACAGGGTGCCTGGAGCTGGGCAGAGCTGAGCACAGCGAGTGAGGGACTCCAGGGCAGCCCTGACTCCCTCACAAGCCCTGGGAGCACTGGGTGCTGGGATGAACTCCTGGGAGCACTGGGAGCGCTGGGATGAACCCCTGGGAGCACTGGGTGCTGGGATGAACCCCTGGGAGCACTGGGTGCTGGGATGAACCCCTGGGAGCACTGGGTGCTGGGATGAACCCCTGGGAGCACTGGGTGCTGGGATGAACCCCTGGGAGCACTGGGTGCTGGGATGAACCCCTGGTCTCTGTCTGGGCAGTGGGAGAGGCTCTGCCAAGGGCTGCTCCAAGCTTCAATGCCTCACTTGGGGCAGGGGGAGCTTCCTCCAGCCCCCAAACACCACTCAGCCTCTGCAGAGGGATTTCCCCAGGTTCCACCCCATTTTCAGAGCCACTTTTGCTACTTGAAGAAGAAGCTGGTGGCAGGATGGGGTCAGATCCGGGATCAGGCCAGGTCTGCCCTCCCAAAACCAGCCCCAACACAGGCACAGGTCTGGCTCCATCCATTGCCACCTTTAAAGGCTGTAAGGGCACAAGACCTGCAAAAGATGTTCCTGACCCAGCTGGTCCCACACCATGAGCAGGAGGAGAAAAGTCCTTGCCTGACTCGGTGCCTCTGGAGCCATCCTCGTACCCAGGGAACATTTTGTTATCAAGTACCTCAGGACTGTGGGGTCTAGGACAGCTCTCGTGGTTCCCAGACACTGCTGGGACTTTGTGTGGAGGTCTGTGAGGAAGGGAACCTTCTGCAGAGCAGTGAGAGGCAGAGCCAGCCCAGGCTGTGCAGGTGTAGTGCTGGGAGCCCTTGGGAGCTCTCCTGGCACAAAGGATGCTGGAGCCCTGCTGAGGGACAGCCAGGCCCTTGCTGAGGGCTCTGGGTTCACCTGGCTGAGGGAGGAGCCCGAATAAATAACATTTCTGAGCTGCTCTGCACTCTCTGCTGCCGGCACAGGCACAGCCAAGCGTGGCTCAGGTGATTTTCCTGCAGCATCGCTTGGCTCAGTCTGTGCAAGGAACCCTGGGCTCCCTCCGTGGCCA
Source organism: Pycnonotus jocosus (assembly GCA_013400435.1). Classification (NCBI taxonomy): domain Eukaryota; kingdom Metazoa; phylum Chordata; class Aves; order Passeriformes; family Pycnonotidae; genus Pycnonotus; species Pycnonotus jocosus. The sequence goes on along the minus strand of VWYP01027060.1, from coordinate 39,366 downwards.
CGGGGCAGGGGAGCTCTGGGGAGGGGAGAGCAGCCCTATAGGGGGAGAGCAGCCCCATGGCTATAGGGGAAAGGGGAGAGCAGCCCTATAGGGGGAGAGCAGCCCCATGGCTATAGGGGAAAGGGGAGAGCAGCCCTATCGATAGGGGGAAGGGGANNNGAGAGCAGCCCCATGGCTATAGGTAGGGGAAAGGAGAGAGCAGCCCTATAGGGGGGAAGGGAGAGCAGCCCCATGGCTACAGGAGCAGAGGGAAGGGCTCGCTGAGGAGAGTCCTCTCCCACCCCCTGGTCCTTGTGCTGGTACAGGTTCTGTCCTGGGGTGGATCCTGCCTGTGGGCACCAGGCAGGGATGGAGGAGACCCTGAACTCCTGTCCTGTAACAGCTCCCACCTGCCCTGAGAGAAAAACATGAGAGCAAAACTCAATGTACCCCAGGGACAGGAGAGGAGAAGCTCCAGGGAGAGCTCAGAGCCCCTGGCAGGGCCTAAAGGGGCTCCAGGAGAGCTGGAGAGGGACTGGGGACAAGGGCTGGAGGGACAGGACACAGGGAATGGCTTCCAGTGCCAGAGGGCAGGGCTGGATGGGATCTTGGGAATCAGGAATTGTTCCCTGGCAGGGTGGGCAGGCCCTGGCACAGGGTGCCCAGAGCAGCTGTGGCTGCCCCTGGATCCCTGGCAGTGCCCAAGGCCAGGCTGGACACTGGGGACAGTGGGAGGTGTCCCTGCCATGGCAGGGATGGCACTGGGGGAGTTTTAAGGTCTCTTTCAGCCCAAACCATTCCATGATTCCATAGCAGAGCTGCACCCGGTGTGACTGATGTGAGGATGGAGATCTGTCCATCCTCTGTCCCTGGGCAGTGCAGCCCTGGAATGCCCTTCCCTGGAATGCCCTTCCCTGGAATGCCCCTCGCTGGAATGCCCAGCCCTGGAATGCCCTTCCCTGGAATGCCCAGCCCTGGAATGCCCAGCCCTGGAATGACCCTCCCCGGACACACACAGCCTGTGCCACCGTGCCGGGGTTATCGGGGGCTGCAGCCGGGAGGGGCTGGGGCTGCTGGCAGTGATAGGGGCAGGCAGGGCGGGGGTCCCGGCTGATAGCGGGGCTATCCACGGCTCGGTGTGTGCCGGGGCTGGGCCGGCAGCCGAGCCCTGCGGGGCCGGGACAGCTCCGCACTGGGCACAGCTCGGAACCCCTCTGCCTCCCTCAGCCCCTGTCCTTGCCCTCCCTTCCTCCCCCCCGGCCCTGTCCCCCCCCGGAGCTGTCCCCCCCAGTGTCCCCTGCAGGGCTGGGGGGCTGCTGGCAGCCACAGCCCCTCCTGTGCTGAGAGACGGAGCCGCAGCCAGGGCCAGGGGAGAGCAAACCATGCAGGGAAACCTCTGCCCCGAGTGAGCACGTCCTGCAGGCAGCTCGCCCAGAATAAAAATCCTGCTTTTGCCCATTTCTGCACGGTTTTGCTGCAGTTCTTGCGGTGAGGGATAACTCAGAAGCGGTTTCACTAAAATTTACCTTTCCCCCAGACATCCTGGCTGTCATGGCTCACCTTGTGCCTCTCATCCTGTCACCACACTCGGCTCTGGTCCCCTGGCCTGTGGCACTGGGGTGGCCCCGGGGCTGAGCACATCCTGGTGGGTCCCTTTGCAGGGACACAGGGACAGGGATGGACAAACAGGGGCAGGGCAGGTCTGCTGTGCCCAGCAGGTTCTTGGTGCATTTCTGCTGCATCCAGACCCCAACCCGCAGCAGTGTCCCCATGGCCTTCCTCCCCCCCCCCAGACCCACATTCCAGACCCAGGAGATTTCCTACAAAATTAAAGCAATGCACTGAAAGGCTTCAAATCAATAAAAACATGTTTGTGTCAGAAGTGAGGCACATGTTGGGATTCTTGGGGTGATCCTGTGCAGGGCCAGAAGCATTGGACACAATGGTCCTTGTAGGTCCTTTTCCAGGAGGAATTTCCCCATGGAAAGGGGGCTCAGGCCTTGGCAGGGGCTGCCCAGGGAGCTTTGCAGTGCCCATCCCTGCAGGTGGCACCTGGAGGTGGCACTCAGTGCTCTGGGCTGGGGACAAGGTGGGCACAGGGCACAGCTGGGACTGCCTGGGCTGGGAGGGCTTTTCCAGCCTCAGGGATCCTGGGATTGTGTCCCTTTCAGCTCAGGATATTCCATGTTTCTATAATTACATGGCATGAAGGTCAAACTGGAGCAGTCAGAGCAAGGGGTGCTCCTCACCTCTTGGAGTCAGACCTAAAAGATACCAAGGGTTAAATCTGGATCCCAAAATGAGAGAACTTTGTTAGAGGCAGAGAGGAATTCCTTTAACCTCCACTGCACTTCCCCTGATTGTTACAGCAGTGAAACAAATAGGAATGTCTTTGTGCTGAGAGCAGAGTGCCAGGGGCTGCAGGAGACAGCTCTCCTGGTGGGGTGGATGACATCCAGCTCCCTGCTCTAAAATTCCAACAGTCCTGGAGTCTCCACTGTGCAGCCCCCACACCTCTGCTGTCTGTGGTGTCTCCCAGTATTCCTGTCCCTTCTAAGAAAAAACCCTGCATTTCCAGAAATTCCTTCCTACCATGCTCAGGCAACAACCAGTCCCAGCCAGGGAAAGTTGTACAAACTGTGCTGATTCAGGCACATTCTGCATTTCCCTGGGTTCATCACTGACCACATCCTGGATGGGTTCAGAGCAGCTGCTCTGCCCCTTTCCCTAAAGTCTGGGAGCATCTGGCTTTGCTCTGCTTCTCTGAGCACCCTGTGCCAGGGCCTGCCCACCCTGCCAGGGAACAATTCCTGATTCCCAAGATCCCATCCAGCCCTGCCCTCTGGCACTGGAAGCCATTCCCTGTGTCCTGTCCCTCCCTCCTTTGTCCCATGTTTTTCCAGGGGTTCCTGGTGTCCCCTGCTGCCCCAAGCACCATTCCACCACCCCTTAGTGGGTGTCTGCATTTCAGTGTGATCGTGGGAAATCACCTCTGACCCCCGAGCCAATCCAAGGCACCAGTCCCAGACTGGCCAAAATGGGCCAGTGGGGAGCTGTGGGGCAGGACATGCTGGAGCTGAGGTTTGAATTTACAGAGTGGCTGCAAAAGGCCATTGCCATGCCAGACTCTCCCAGTGCACAGCCCACCAGACCCTAATCCGATTAAGTGGCTGATTCACCTGCTGTTATTCCTCTGCTGTTGTGCCCATCTGAAGGGATTTAGAGGTTAAAGAGCTGCTGTGGGGATAAAACCACCCATTAAAGGGATCAATACGGGAGAGCAGCAAGGAATGGGCCTGTCTGAATGAAAATTACTTCTGCCTCTCTTCCTCCTGTTTCCTCTGCCTTCCTCCTTCCCCCTCAGCTCTTTATGGCCATCATTAACCATCATGAACCATGAAAAGTCATCCTGCTCCCACACCAGTAAAACCAGACCCTGATGGGTCACAGTGTGGGTCTAGGCCTGCAGGCTTCTCAGCACAAACCATGTCTATTCCTGTTTTCAACAGACTCCAGAAACCCAGCATTTATTAACCACATTTTAAAAATAATATTAGTGCTGCAGTCAACACTCTCCTCCAGCCTCTGTGTTTGATGTTGTCCTGCCTGTCCCAGGCTCACTCTCCTGCTGCCCCTCCCTGAGAATTTCCCTGCTGCTGGTTCAGATGCAGTAGAACAGCATCATTATCTTTTCCCTTTTAAAGTTCAGCCTTGCAGAGCTGAAAATGAATCTCGTATCAGAGACGAGGTGAGGGCATTGCTGAGAACAGCCCCAGATGCAGCCTGGGTTTTAATTCCAATGCCAGGGAATTCAGGCTGCAGAAAAGTAATAAATGCAGAGGTCACTGAGGCCGTTCCTTGCCATCCCCAGCTGGGTGAGCAGCTGCCAGCCAGCGCTGCCAGGCTCATGTCATGGGAACCTCTGCCTGGGGGCTTGGGGCTGCACAAATCCACAAATTCACATGTTCACATGTTCCATCACACTCTCTGTAGCTCTGTGGGGTGAATTTGGGCAGCTCCTGGAGGGCTCAGATCTCTCTAGAGGCACGGGTGTGTCGTGTCTGTGCTCTGTAGGTGAGGGGCTCAGCCAGCACGGGGCACCTGGTGATAGCTTTATCTGCCCCCCACAGCCCCACTGCCCAGGCTATCAGAGCCTGCTGGGCTGCTGGGAGGGCCTCTCCCACGGCCCAGAAATGGAAAATATTAATAATGTCTCATAGAACCCTGTGGTGAGCTGCTAAAATGTGACCACAGATGTGAATGAATCCCCCAAGGAGATCACAGTGATGAGCTCGTGCCACTGTCTCCAATGAGATCACAGAATGCCAGATTGGTTTGGGCTGGGAGGGACCTTAAATCCCATCCAGTGCCAGCCCTGCCATGGCAGGGACACCTTCCACTGTCCCCAGTGTCCAGCCTGGCCTTGGGCACTGCCAGGGATCCAGGGGCAGCCACAGCTGCTCTGGGCACCCTGTGCCAGGGCCTGCCCACCCTGCCAGGGAACAATTCCTGATTCCCCAGATCCCATCCAGCCCTGCCCTCTGGCACTGGAAGCCATTCCCTGTGTCCTATTTCTGCCTCCCCATGCAAAAAGTCCCTCTGCAGCCTTTTCAGATCAATAGACCAGTATCAGTCTGTAATTGGGAGATTTCAGAGGTCTGGATGAGACTTCTTAAACTGCCCACAGACAGACCCAAAGGTACAGATTCAAAGGATCATGGAATGGTTTGTACTGGATAATTACTCACTTCCCTGCTACGGGCACAGACACATTCTACTGTCCCAGGTTGCTCCAAGCCCCATCCAGGCTGGCCTGGAACAATTCCAGTGTCCCTGGTTTTGTTGGGATGCCTGACACCTCAAGCATCCCGGCTTTGCCTTTCTGAGCACGGGAGCACAGCTTCACTGGAGGTCTGGAAACCAGGAGAACACCTGTGCAGGTGACAGCCAGAGCCAAAGAGGAGCCTGTAGCCAGACCTCTACCTGGGGGGAATGGATCAGGCTGACCAGGCTGTGGCATGGCAGGGTCCTGCTGCCCTTGTGCAGGGCTTTGAATTCCCAGCAGGGAGAGAGCACTGAAGGGCTCCCACTGGGCACACGTGGACAGAGCACAGGAGCCTGTCCACAGCTGCAGCCCACCCTGGCATCCCACACGGGTGTTCCTGGAAAGCTGGAGATGAGGAGCTGACCTCTGCTTCACCAGCACCATCCCTGGCAGTGTCCCAGGCCAGGCTGGACAGGGTTTGGGGCAACCTGGGATAGTGGAAGGTGTCCTGTACATGGAAAGGGGTGAAACAAGATGGGCTTTAAAGTCCTTTCCAACCCAGACAATTCTCTGATCCTAAAGCCCCTCTCTGAGGGATCTGTGCCTGTTGCAGGGATGGGGGGAATGTCCATGCCTGTGGTGAGCAGGCAGCCAGGGCTGAAGGACAGGGAGATAAGAGGGTCCTGAGCTGGCCTGTTAAGGGCCTCCCAGGGCTTTCCTCGAAGACCACACCTCAGTCAAAGTGACCAGAGCAGGGAGAGCCCGACCCCCCGGGACCCCCGCCCATCCCAGCCCATGGGCCCGCTGGGGGGCCGGGGAGGGGCCGGGGCCGGGGATAAAAGCCCGGCAGGGTCTGGGCTCAGCTCAGGCTCTGTGTCCTCCTGCAGCCCAGCAGAACAGCCCCACCATGGTGCACTGGACAGCCGAGGAGAAGCAGCTCATCACCGGCCTCTGGGGCAAGGTGAACGTGGAGGAATGCGGTGCCGAGGCCCTGGCCAGGTGAGTGCAGCCCCAAACCCACCCCGCTGCCCCTGCACGGGGAAACCACCCCAGGCACGGGGCAGGAACGTGTCTGAGCCTCTGCTGTGTCTGTCCCCAGGCTGCTGATCGTCTACCCCTGGACCCAGAGGTTCTTTGACAACTTTGGGAACCTGTCCAGCCCCACGGCCATCGTCGGCAACCCCAAGGTGCAGGGCCATGGCAAGAAGGTGCTCACCTCCTTCGGGGAAGCCATCAAGAACCTGGACAACCTCAAGGGCACCTATTCCAAGCTGTCTGAGCTGCACTGTGACAAGCTGCACGTGGACCCCGAGAACTTCAGGGTGAGTTGTCCTTGGAGCTTCTTCCCTCCTTCCTCAGTGCCTGGGGGGTTTTGAACAGGCATCAATAACTTGTATTTTAATTATCAAACAGCACATGGCTGACTGGAGTGGGAACAGGGGCCAGGGAATGGTTGGGAATTCAATAATGCAGGGCAAAACTGGGCTCTGGGCTGCAAGGACAAAGTTGGTGACAAACATGGGGAGATTCTCTAAAACCCCGGGGGCTTGTGCAGGCAGGGCTGGAGAAAAGGAGCAGGATGTTGGCCACAGCTTCAGCCTCTGTTTAAGCCTGGCTTTGGGGATGTAGAAGGTGGAGCTTGCATGGACCCTCAGCTGAAGCAGGTGGGGGGGTCCACAGCAGAAAAAGGAAAGGCAGAGAAATGTTTAGAGGCTGGAAAATGTGAGAGGAAGCAGAGATGGAGCAGCTGGATGCTCAAGCCCACTGCCAGCACAGGGCTCTTGTCCTGCAGCTGACAGACCTTCCCTGGGCCAAGCCCTGGGACACACTGGGGAGCGATGAGGGAGGGGTGCAGGGAGGGGTGCCCAGCACCCTGCTGACCTGATTTTCCTCCTGCCCTCCCCTCTGCAGCTGCTGGGTGACATCCTGGTCATCGTCCTGGCCGCTCACTTCAGCAAGGACTTCACTCCTGCCTGCCAGGCCACGTGGCAGAAGCTGGTGGGGCTGGTGGCCCACGCCCTGGCCCGCAAGTACCACTAGAGCCCCGTGGGGCACCTGTGTCTGTAACACACAATAAAAAACACATTTTCTGGAGTTCTTTGTGTTCTGTGTCTCTGTGGGCTGCCTGTGGGCCCTGGGCCTCTCCTCCCACCATACTTGCAAGGATATGAATTTGTAGAGACGCACTGGTTAGGCAGAAATTTACCCTTCTGTGGTTTGCTACTGATGTGTTAAGTTGATCAAAAGCATATTCTGCATCAGTGATAAAAACTGGTGCATCTTGATCAGCGTTTGATATCAGAAATGTGTAAGATCCCAAGAGCAGGGGATGAGAGCAGCTTTCTGACAGGATGGTTTAGAGCCTTTTTTACTCATTTTGGCTTAATGGAAGCACATCTTTTCACTGGAATTGAAAGATTCTATGTAAGCATCTCAGTTTCAGCAGTGTTTTTCCAGGAACAACCTAAAAAGCAACAAGGAGAGACATGTTGGTATCTCAGAATGATGAAACCCTTATTTTGCATGATTTAGGAATAAATATTTTGCCTTTCTCCTGATAGAGCAGGGATTTGCACTTAACCCCTCTGTCCTGCACAGCCAGGCAGGCAAAGGTCCAGCCCTGCTGGCAGCACTGAGGGGCTGGGGAAAAGAATTAGGAAAAAAAGCCCAAAATCTGAATCCATCTTCCCTGCAGCACAGCTTCTCCTTCCACCCAGCAAATGGGCATTTCAGCAGGACTGCAGGGAGGTGAGACCGCTCTCAACATCCTGCTCCAGTTCAAAGCCATGGGATTTTCCAGCACACACAAAGCTGGGTGGTGGGGGCACCCAGCAGCACCCCCAGGCCTGTGGGGGTGACCAGGGCTGCCCCCAAACCAGCACCCAGTGCAGTGCCCAGGGGCCTCAGCAGGTACTTTTCATCTGTGCCCACATCTTGGTCATTCTGTTGCTCCTCTCCCATGGACACATCCCAGTGGTGATGTGGAGCATGTCCTGCTCTCTGGCCAGCACCTGGATGTCCTGTTGTCCAGGGTTAGGGACAGTGACAAGGCTGTGTCACAGAGCAGTGTGTCCCGCTCTCCCAGTGACAGTCGTCCCTCCCTGGTGTGACAGAGCAAAGTTAAAGCCACCACCAGCCCACTCAACCCAGGAACAGGTCAGGAGAGCAGAGGAGACCCTTGGGTGCAGGGTGCCCCTGGATCCCTGGCAGTGCCCAAGGCCAGCTTGGACATTGGGACTGGAGCAGCCTGGGACAGTGGGAGGTGTCCCTGCCATGGCACTGGGTGGGCTCTGAGGTCCCTCTCAGCCCAAACCTTCTGGGATTTTAAAACAGGAGCAAAGACACCCTCAGGATGCGCTGGCTAAAGGCACAAGGCCCTGCTTGCTCTGCAGGAGAGCAGAGGTTGGCCTGGCTCCAGAGCAGAGCCTGGGCACAGATGCCACTGCTGCTGATAAGGGCTCTGTAAAGCTTGGCGGGGACACTGCTGCAATCAGGGCCCAACAAACTCTGCTTGGGGCAGAAGGGCTCACTGGAGCTGCCTTGGGGATGGTTTGTCTCTAAAAGGGAAGGTTCTTGTCCATGGAATGGGGGCAGCTGTGTGGCCAAGACTTGAGCAGCCTGGTCTAGTAGATGGTTCCCTGCCTATGGCAGGGGGGGTGGAATGAGATGATCTTGAAGATCCCTTCCAACCTAAACCATCCCATGATCCTGTGATTCCAGGAGCTGGGAGATCTTCCACCCATGCCAAAGGGAGCAGCCAGCTGGAAGGATGCTCGAGGGAAGGGTCCTGAGCATGGTGAAATCCATCCCAGACTGAGAGCAGGGCTGGTTTTCTGTCTGGGCACTGGCTGGGAGTGAGCTGTCAGGTGTTGCACTGGGGGAAAGGAGATCTCCCTTTGACTCTGCAGGCTCCAAAAGAGCTACAGAAACTGCCCCTGCTCAGCACATTGAGAGGAACATTTCCCCTCCCAGCCTGTGTCCCCGGAGAGCTCCCTGAGCAGGCAATCCCTGTGCTGGGAGCTCAGCTCCCCCAACCTCCCAGCCAGGCTGCTCCCTGCAAGGCAGAAAGCATGGGATTTAAAAGCAAACTTAAAATCAGCTCTTTCTTATAAAAATGAATGAAACACCAGGGTGAGCCCAAGGCTGGGACTGTCTGGGCTGTGCTTGCCTTTGGTTTTTCCAGGTCTCACAGAGTCCAGGGCTGCTCAGAGCTGATGCAGTCCTGCCCAGGCTCACCCTGCCATCCTCACAGGCACCTGGGGGCTGTCTGTGCCTCACTGGGATCTTGTGTCACTGACGGTGTCATGGACCAGTGCCACAGCTGCAAACACCCTCTGGGCCACCCCAGCACAGCAGACTTAACATTTCTCCATGGCTCAATAACCCTCAAATGTAGAAGCCCTTGGAATTGTTTCTGAGGCAGTTTAAACTCATATTTCCAGCTCATGTCAGCTTCTAATCCAGCTGCTGGAGAGGCTCTTGGGATGCCAGGGAAGCTATGGCTGCTCTGCCAGCATCCAAGGCCAGGCTGGAGAAACTTGGGACAGTGGAAGGTCCCTGCCCACGGCAGGGGGTGGCACTGGATGGGCTTTAAGGCTTTTGCTCAGCTGAGCAAACTCCACTGTGAGAAGCTGCACGTGGACCCCGAGAACTTCAGGGTGAGCCATGCTGAGGTCCAGCCTTGGCTGGGGAGAGGGGCTGGGCTCTGGAGGGGCTTCAGGGGTCTCACAGGGGTCTGACAGTCAGGGAGACCTCGAGAGAAAACCTGCAGTTGCCTGAGAGCCTGTGGAGGGGAAAGAAGAGTCGTATTTGGGGAGGAGTTATGGGGCTGGGATGTGTGAGAGGAGGCAGCCAGGCAAGCAGGTGAACAGGCAGAAATGCAGAGACAAACGTGTCCTGGTCAGAAGAAACACCTTGGAGCAGGCAGAAGGGAAGGAACTGAGATGGGGTTTAGAGGGAAGAGCTGAGCTTGGCTGTGAGGGAGTGGTTAAAAGGGAAAAAAAGCACAGCCCCGTTGGCAGGAGAGTTCTGAGCCCAGGGACAGGCAGGGTGGGCAGGGATGGAAATGAAGGGATAAACTCAGTAGAAGCCAAGGGAGGACAGAGCACAGCAGGCAAAGGAAGGTGCTGGGGGGAGGATCCAGCACCCCCAGGGATCTCAGTGCATGCCAGACCACAGGCTGTGCCAGGAGCCTGGTGCCCTGCATGCGGCCAGGATAAATCTGAGATAAATCTGAGATAGAGAAATCTGCTCCTTGCTCTGCTGTGAGCTCCCCAGAGACCCGTGTGGGACGGTGGGGAGGGATGTGGGGGCAGCCCCAGCTGATGGCTTCTTCTCCCTGCACTGGCAGCTCCTGGGTGACATCCTCATCATCGTCCTGGCTGCCAACCACGGCAAGGACTTCTCCCCTGCCTGGCAGAAGATGGTCCGTGTGGTGGCCCACGCCCTGGCCCACGAGTACCACTGAGCCTCCTGGGAACCTTCCTGCCTGGAGACACTCCTGGGGAATCCTCCTCAGGTCCTGCTGGCCTCTAATCACCAAATAAACAGCAGCTGCTCCACCACCAGGAGATGTCTGGTTCCTTGTGGGAATGGGGAGGGAGGGACAGGGGGGCTGGGGGAGGAAATGCTCACAAACATGGGATAACACGAGCCATGATCTCCTTCATGCAAGTGAAACTTGTCCCAGATGGAGATCCCAGGGGAATGTCCAGGACAAAACCCAAATAAACACCACAAAATACAAACAGAAACATTCTGGCACTTTTTGGAGACATCAGGTAGCATTGCTTGATTTAATGCTTTAATACTTTCACAGAGTGAGTGGAGTGGAACTGTACAAAAATGGGCAGTGGGAGAAGTGACAGAGAGATTGGGGCCACGGTTTGTAACTCCCTGCATGTGGGGTTGTGTTGGCTTGGGGGTTTTTTAAAGTCGTTGTCATTCTTAGATTAGCAAGGGCACAGTGTGACAGACACAACCATCACAGCTCAGTTGTTGGATGGGACTTGGAAGAAACCTGGGCTAGTGAAAGGTGTTCCAGCCTGTGGCAGGGGTGGGACTGGGTGAGATTTAAGGTCCCTTCCAGCCCAAACCAGCCAGGATTCTGTGATTCCGTGACCCTGCAGTGTTGATCGCAGAGGGCTGGGGAGCAGTGTCACCCCCCAGCCTGGCCAGGGTCCTTTGGCCAAGCCCCTCCTCCTGCAGTGAGCAGGAACAAACACAAACACTGTGCTCCAAGGCTCCCAGACCCCCCAGGGCATTCCCGAGCCCCACGAGCTCCATCCCTGTCCCCTGCACCCACCTCCCACCTCCAGCTGGGCACAGGAGCAGAGGAGCAGCCCCAGGAGCCCCAGCTGCCTCTCCCACTTCTCAGGAGCACCTCTGATCATCCCTGGCTCAGGCACTGCCTCGGGCTGCACATCTGTGCAGAGGTTTCTTCTTCCTGGAAAGGGGGCTCAGGCCTTGGCAGGGGCTGCCCAGGGAGCTTTGCAGTGCCCATCCCTGCAGGTGGCACCTGGAGGTGGCACTCAGTGCTCTGGGCTGGGGACAAGGTGGGCACAGGGCACAGCTGGGACTGCCTGGGCTGGGAGGGCTTTGGCAGCCTCAGGGATCCTAGGATTCTGTGGCATCCCAGTAATCCCACTCTTCTCACCTCTCCTCATGCCCTGTGAGCCAACACCCTGCGGGCATTTGGTTTGCCCTGGGTTACAGCATCTCCTTTCCAGCCCTGCCTGACCTTTGCCAAGAAGGTCTTTGAGACAGGAGCTCCCTCTTGGCTGCAAGGCCTTGCCGTGGTTTCAGCAGCGCCATCCTGAAGTTAGTCACACTCTGAAAGAGCTGATGGGGAAGCAAAGGGAGAACCCAAAGCCTGACAGGTCCTGCAGGAAGAGGAGAAGGAGAAACTGGTGCATTCAGAGGGAGAATCCAAGAGCCCCAAGCCCACGTCTCCTGCCTCGGGGTTGGCAGCATCCAAGGGGCACCAGGGCTGGCACCTTCCCCGGGAGCTGCTGCAGAAGGCGCAGGGAGCCGTGCTGGGATCGGGGTTGGCAGCATCCAAGGGGCACCAGGGCTGGCACCTTCCCCGGGAGCAGGGAGCTCCCCACGGCACAGGGAGCCGTGCTGGGGCTCTGCCTGGAGATAATGCCCCCCTCCAGCAGGGCTGGAAATCAAAGACGGGGAGGGCGGGGGCCGGCCGAGCCCGGCACTGCCGCATCTGGATCTGGGCACCTCGCCCTGCGGCCCCACCCTGGTGCCGGGTCCCCTCCCGGGGGTGCCGGGGCTGCGGGGCCCCCGGGCCGGCCAATGGAGGGGTGCACAGGGCAGGGGAGGGGCCCGGCTCAGGGCATAAAAGCGGGGCAGGGGAAGGGCTCCCCAGCGTGCGATCCTTCGGGAGCAGAGCCCAGCCTTCCTCCGCAGCCACCGCAGCGAGCCTCCTGCCGACACCATGGTGCAGTGGACAGCCGAGGAGAAGCAGCTCATCACCGGCCTCTGGGGCAAGGTCAACGTGGCCGAGTGCGGCGGCGAGGCCCTGGCCAGGTGAGTCCAGCTCCAGGGAACTGCTCGGCTGCACCTGCCCGGGGAAACCACATGGGAGCCTCGATGTGACCGTGTCTGTGTCTGTCCCCAGGCTGCTGATCGTCTACCCCTGGACCCAGAGGTTCTTCGCCTCCTTCGGGAACCTGTCCAGCGCCACCGCCATCGTCGGCAACCCCAAGGTGCAGGGCCATGGCAAGAAGGTGCTCACCTCCTTCGGGGATGCCGTCAAGAACCTGGACAGCATCAAGAACACCTTCTCCCAGCTGTCCGAGCTGCACTGTGACAAGCTGCACGTGGACCCCGAGAACTTCAGGGTGAGTGGTGCCCTGACCTGCCCTCCACAGTGTGCCCTAACCCTGAGCCCACCAGGACAGGGCTTTACCCAGCCAGGGCAGCACACGGGGAGACAGGCTGGGGGCTGGCATGAGGGGACATGCAGAGGGCACAGAGGGAAGGAGCCGGTGCAGCCTGCAGGTGACAGGGGCTGCAGGTGACAGGGGCTGCAGGTGACAGGGGCTGTGTGGAGGGAACAGGTGAACGGGAGGACGTGGTTTCAGTGGGGGAATGGAGGGGGAGAACAAAGTGAAAGGAGTTGTTGAGCAGGAAGAGGTTTGAGCCAAGGGGGAAGAGAAGGAGCAAGAGCCAAGTTTGGCACAGAGGAGAGCAGGGAGATGAGTGAGGAGCAGGAGATGGCAGCTGGATGCCAACAGCAGAAGAGGATCTACAGAGAGGAGACTTTGGCTGAGAGTATCTCAGTGGGGAATTAACCCCAACGTTTGTGCCTGGGCTGGGGCTGGCAGAAATCCCCCTGTGCCAGCAGGAGTTGTTTGTGCCAGGGTGCTCTGTGTGGCTCCTGCTGTGCTGGGAGCTCGGCTGGGCCTTCTGCTTAAGAGAAACTCCAGAACCAAGCCAGGAGGGACAAAGAAAAATTGAGTCCAAAAAACTCTGGAGAATTTTTGGTTGCTCTTCCCATACGGTAGCAGGACCTGAACCTTTAGGGAAAGGGCAGAGACCAAGTTTAAGGTGCACCTCAAAAAGGACCTGGGGGAGGTTTTTGAGACTGCAGATTTCCTGGAGGCTTCCCTGGGTGTACTGAGTGCTTGCGTGGGGATGCACAGGGCGTTGCTAACCCTGCTCTCGTCCCCACAGCTCCTGGGTGACATCCTGATCATCGTGCTGGCCTCCCACTTCGGCAAGGACTTCACTCCCGACTGCCAGGCTGCCTGGCAGAAGCTGGTGCGTGTGGTTGCCCACGCCCTGGCCCGCAAGTACCACTAGAGAGCCTGGGGAGCGCCCGGCAGCGCCGCTGCCGCCGCAGCCCGCAGCTTCCAAAGCCAAATAAAGCCATCCTGTGAAGCCTCCGCTGGTCTGTGTGTCCCTGAGGGCATGGAGGGCTCGGGGGGGACAGCTGGCTGGGCTGCCAGCTCCAGCAGGGGCACAGCAAATACTCCCCTGCTTTCGTTCTGGGTGGTTTTGTTGGTGGTTTGAGTGGGGTTTGCCTCTGGAAATTGTGCTTTGGGGATGCTGGGTCGATAAAGCCCTGGGGTCACACACCGGGGACTTTGCACGGAGGAACTTTACAGAATTTTACTGTAAAACCTGCATATCTCTCTTTGACAAGGGAAATTGAGAGGATTCATATTTTCTGGGGGAGGATAAACAAATTGAAGACTTTAATCTACCCTGGCTCATCCCTGGCATGAAACCTACCCAAAATGAGCTGAGTCACGCGGGCCCAGCAGCCAGCTGGGTGGGGGCAGGTTTCAGATAAACATTTTGCTATCAAGGCCTGTCCAGACTTTGTTTATTCGCATCCCTCCCACCCTGAGCCGCCCACTCTGCAATTTGGAGGGGCCTGATTCTCCCAAGAGCAGCGGATTAATTTCCTGGCTGTGAGTTCTGGGTGGGTTTGGGTGTCTGCAGAGCAGGGCTCCTCGGGCAGGGTTTGTTCTTGGCATGGGAAGCACATCTGAGCAGAGCATGACGTGGCAAAAGCGAGGCTTGGCTGCGAGGATGTGCTCAGCACTGAGGGAAAATATTGGGCAAAGCCGTTCATCCCGGGATTTCTGGCACCCACTTTGTCCTGTGTTCTGTCTCTGCCTCACACACATCTCTGGGCACTCCAGTCTCTGCCCCTGACCCACAGGAAGGTGTTAGAAGCCCCCTGTGACCCATAAATGCCCTTTCTCAGTCACGACACCCAAAGAAACCCAGAGAAAGAGGCATTTTGTTCCTGCTGTCAAGGTACACACTGAGAAGGAGAGAAGATGATTCACAGCCAGTCCCAAAGGGTTTTTCTGCCTGCAGGGAGACTGGGCAGGCACAGAGTCACCAAACCCCCAAACATTTCATGATTTTTCATTGGCTTCATGACAGATAGAAATAGTTTCCTATGAGCATGATTGTTCATGGGCTTCAGGAAGAAATGAGTGAACTGTTTGAAAAAGCTGTTCTGGGGGTAGGAAGGACAGCAGAGCTGGAGAGGGACTGGGGACGAGGGCTGGAGGGACAGGACACAGGGAATGGCTTCCAGTGCCAGAGGGCAGGGCTGGATGGGATCTTGGGAATCAGGAATTGTTCCCTGTGAGGGTGGGCAGGCCCTGGCACAGGGTGCCCAGAGCAGCTGTGGCTGCCCCTGGATCCCTGGCAGTGCCCAGGGCCAGCTTGGACACTGGGGACAGTGGAAGGTGTCCCTGCCATGGCAGGGGTGGCCCTGGGTGGGATTTCAGGTCCCTCCCAACCCAAAGCAGTCTGGGGTTCTCATGGTGGGCTCCAGGAGGAGAGCTGCCATCTCCCGGTGGCTGAGGAATCCAAGCACAGATCCCAGCTATGATTTCTGTAATTGAACACTCTTTCCCAATGCCTTTTCCTACCCATTTTGCCAAGAGCAATCCTCCTCCCCTGGATTCTGCTCAGTCATTACTCTCTGCTGTTGTTGTGGACCTTCCCTTCCTTCCTTTCCCAGGCAGCTCCATGTGCAGCTCATTCATCAAAGTTTTGTGATGCTGTGGCAGGACAATCCATCATCCTGCTGGGTGAACTCCCCAACACTCCAGAGCTGCATGATGCAATTCAGAGGCACTCAGGAGTTTTCCATCTTTTCTAAATGAGACCTGAACCAAATCTGTGCTGATTGCAACTCCCAGCATCTTTTAAAGAATTCTTATTCAAATGTTAGTCAGGAGCAGGTGAACCAGGGGACTATCGGGTGTAATTATTTTTATCTGGCCTTATCCCCACACTTATCAAAATTGCTGGAGCAGAAAAAGTCCCCAGTTCACTTCTTAGCACAACAAGCCAAAAATACTTTTTAAGCAGCTCTGTGCTGCCCCTGCTGGGGTTATTTTTCATGTATTTGTAGGCACGATTTTACACCTCCCGAGGGAATTCTGTGAGGAGTGGCAGCGTCATGGAGCATTTCAGGAGCCCGAGCTGGTGGGGCTGGAATGCAATCCCAACTTCAGCTGCCCCTGGGATGTGTCTGCTGCGTTTGACACTGCTGGAGGGAGGGGGACTGACAATGTAACTGCTCTGATGTTTAAAAGGTGCTTCGTGGCTTTCGAGAGGTAAATAAAGATGTTGTTTTCTCCAGGAAATTCCTGACTTGCCCAAAGAATCTGTGCTCCTGCAGGGCTGTTTCAGGGTGTTTTTGATGCCATGTCATCTCTCAGAGATATTTGGACAGAAAATCTCTTTGCCTGTGGCACAAAGGGATGCTTGCATGTTTCCTAGGATGGCCTCAATCCACACGGCCAAAGCAGCAGGTGAGGGATGGGATGCAGGGGTGGGACCAGCCCTCCTTGCCTCTTCCATGAGCCCCTTGTGCAAGGGCTGGCTGGGAGCAGGATCACAACTTTCCTGTCTCACAATCTGATGTCATGGCAACTGCAGCCGTGCTGCAAAGCCCCTCAGAAATCGCATGTGGATGTTAAAGGGCTTTTGATCCCTTGGTGACTTTGGAGGAAGGAAGGTTGGAACCCCCAGAGGGACCTGTCAGAGCTGATCTGCCTCATCTTTCCTTTGTTCCACCCCCTTGCCTCCTCCCCGCTCTGTCAGTGCCCTTCTAGCCCCAATTCTCTGCAGCAGAGACTCAGACACGTGCAGCAATCACATTGCTGAGCTGCTGCTGCGTTTCTCCTTCCTACCCCTAAGTCTTGTGCAGGAGTTCTCAGTGCCTGGCACACAGTGACCTCAGAGACCAGACCCTTCTTCCATTTTCCCCAACACCACAACAGTGGCTGATGCACAGAGTGGATAAATCCATCTGCTTGTTTGTGTGGGATGCTGCAGAGGATGAGGATGCCGTGCACGCCCGAGTTTGCACATTCAGAGTCAAATACTTAAATGATTTTCTTGTTGGAGGTCATTAGAGCACGCTGGAAAGCTGTCTGCTAATTTAACTTATCAAGCTAATTATTGAGCTGCTGAAGTGAGGCGTGCAGGTGCAGATGTCTGAGACTGGGGCAGTTGAAAATCCATCGAGTGCATTTCTCATGGCCTGCTGAGGAGTTCAGCCCTCAGTTAAACAATGCCAAGATCCCTGTTTACAGAGACCGATTGAGGGTGGATTCCTTGAATGCTGGGGGCTGGAAAAGTTTAACCTCTCCCACACCAGCCCCTAAAAAGAGCAGCGGGCAAGTCAGGAACTCATTAGTGTCAGCTTGAGGGGCATTTTACAACTTGCTTTTAATTTTTTCCTTACAACCCCAAAGGCACGGTTCTGCATTGGAAGTTTGAGCCCTTTAGGCCTCTCCTTGCTGTGATTTGTATTCCATGGAGCAGAGCATGTCCCAGAGGGGGCTGTGGGCTGGGTTGGCAGCCCTGGGCTGGCAGCTCTGTAGCAGAGATGAGTGCTGGGTTTGTGCACGTGTTGCCTGATTCTCCTCACAGCTGTGGCTGCAATAACAACGTTCCTGATAAGAATTAGAGTTGCTGTCTATTTTCCCAATAAATATCGACTGAAATGCCTGGCACTGGGAGCAGCTGGGATTTATAGCAATGGCAGCAGCCACTGGAACAGGGAATGAACTCGGAAATGAAGGGGAACAAAAGTTCTGGGTTTGCCGATGCCTCAGACCTGTAAGAGTGACCCATGCCCCGAGGGCCAGTGTGGGTGACAGATAAATTCTGGGAATTGCTGCTGTTTCTGTAGCTCCTGGGAGCACAGTTCCACGGTGCCAGGTGCTGCACAGACACGAAACAGGGAGACAACTGCAGCCTTTCCCCTTCTCCTTCCACTGAGAGCTGTGATGAGAGACAGCAAAGGGGCAGGTGAGGGGCAGGAGGAGCAGAACAATCATGGGATGGTTTGGGCTGGGAGGGACCTTAAAGCTCCTCTTGTTCCACCCCCTGCCATGGGCAGGGATATGTTCTGGACTCTGTGGAAGAGTGGCTCTGGCTGGAGAGGCCCCCACATCGTGGATGTCTCAAATCCCAAATGCTTCCAATGAAATCCCTTTGTGGGGGGGATGGGGGAAACTGGGGTTGTTGGAGGAGTCCTTTTGCTCTGCCAGGGAGGGCATGGAGGGCAGGGGGAACTCCCAGAGCTTGCACAGGACACCAGGGCAGGCTCTAGACCAACAACAGCTGTTCTCTGCGTTTTCACAGGGGTGTTAAACCTCAGCTCCACACAGAAAATGTGCTTCCTTCTGCTGCAACGAGCTTTGTACAGCCCCAAGAGCCCCAGAGCCCCCCAGGTGACACCTGACTGTGACAGGGCATCACTGGGGGCACAGAGCCCCAGAGAAGGGAGTCTGAGGAGCACTCCTGCCCTCTCAGCATCTCCTTGGGTGCTGGTGGGTGTAACACATCTGCTGGTGTGGGAAACCTCATGAAGATCTGTCAAACGTGATGCTCAACCCCAAGGCCCTCAGAAGGGTCTCAGCCCTTGCTCATTTTCCTGGTGCAGCCTCTTTATCCTGCCAGAGACCAAGCAGCAGATCCCACAGCAGATCCCGCAGCAGATCCCACAGCAGATCCTGCAGCAGATCACACAGCAGATCCTGCAATCTGATCCCACAGCAGATCCCACAGCAGATCCCACAGCAGATCCTGCAGCAGATCCCACAGCAGATCCCACAGCAGATCCTGCAGCAGATCTCACAGCAGATCCCACAGCCAATCCCACAGCAGATCCTGCAGCAGATCCCACAGCAGATCCTGCAGCAGATCCCACAGCCAATCCCACAGCAGATCCTGCCCATCCTGCAGAAGAGTTCACCAAACTCGTGAGAGCAATCAGGACAGGGAGCAAAGCTTTGTGTCCCGGAGATGATCGGGGTCCGGAGTTCTGACCTGACTGAAACAGCAAGAGGGAATTTTGCCTTTGTGATCAGCTCCTGACCAGGAGAAGCTGACTGAAAATCAGCCACTTTCAGCTTCCAGCCCCTGGAAATGAGGACACTGGTGGGGCTGGAGAAGCCCGTCTCTGGATGAGGGATGGTGAGGGATTCCTTGCAGTGCTGGGGCACAGGGAGCTCTCTGCTCCACTGGCCCATGATCCTGTGCTGGCTGTGAGCTCCAGGAAGGAAAAGGGCTGGAGAGCAACATCCTGGCTGAAGGGGCAGGAGGAAAACAGGATCTCACATAAATGCCACCTCTGGATGGGAGTGGGCAGGGAGCTCCCTGCTCTGGCTTTCCCAGCAGAGTGAGAGAAGGAGCCCCGTGCACACACCAGGGCCTGGGCTCAGGCAGTGCCAGGTGATCCCTCACCTGCAGATCTGAGTGTGGCTTCAGTGCTTGATGGAGGAGATTCCTGAACCCCTTCGTGTGGGTGCTGCACAGCACATTTCTGCTGGTGGGGAGCCTCATCCTCACTTTAGATCTATTTTTGTTGCTGCTATTATTATTATTATTATTATTATCTTAAACCATTTGCACCTCTATTTTCCTTCTTTCTGTGTTAAAACCTCAGGCTTGATGATCTTTTCCTTCTCTAAAAGCCCTTGGCAGCAGAGGCCTGGGGGCAGTGCCCTTGTGCCAGGCAGTTTGTGCCCCTCAGAGCCGAGCACAGCTGAGAACCCGGGCGGTGCAGCCACGCTTTGCCAAGCACCCAGCAGCTGGGGGATGCCAAAAAGCAGCGCTGTGGACACCTGCCAGCCCGAGGGTGACACATTTTGGACTTGGATGTGCCTGTATGTACAAACTCGAGCGCTGCTTTCCAGCACGGATGAGGTCGACAATAACCACATCCCCCTCTCCTGGAGGGGAGAGCTCTGGCAGCTCCCTGTGCTGCACAGGAATTTCTGCACTCTGGGAAGAGATTTCAGTCCTACTTACCCAGCTGAAAAACAGGCAAGAATTGTCCTTGCTTACAGGTTTCTGGCCCGTGCCCTGGGTGCAGGTCCCTGCTCTGTAGGAAGCAGAATCTGAGCTGGTTGTCAGGACTCACTGATCACATCTGGCACTGCCAAAGGCAGTTTGTGTCACCCCTGCTCTGCCCTGCCTGGACAAATGCTGTGCACAGCTCCCACTGACACGAAAAAAGGGTCTGAGGGCAACAAGCTCCCCATGCCATGGGCACCCTCCTTTCAAAACTGATCATCACTGCAACCACAGCAGCAGTGTCAAAGTGGGCTGATATTTATCGAGAGCTGGCGTGTGAAAAGCACCCCAGAAAAGCCTGGATCACTTTGCCTTGAATATGAATATTGAAATGGATATTTCTATATCCATGCTCAAATAGGAGCTGCCTGAGCATCTTCCCTCCAGGCTGCCACTGAATGTCCTTATATCCTCTTCCAGGACTGCAGGCTCATTCAGTGCTGCTCCTTCTCCTTCTCCTTCTCCTTCTCCTTATCCTTCTCCTTCTCCTTTGGCTGCTCTGCTGTGTCAAAGGGGAGGATGCAAACATCTCCTAAGAGTGAATCCCAGGTTCCAGCTGGAGCTGCTGTGGGGTTGCCTTGGGCTGGCACCAGGAGCTAAATAGGACTGGGAATGATGTCAGAGCAGGGTGGGAACATGGTGTTGGTTTATTGCCTCAACAAGGGAGTTCAGGCAGGAGGAAACTTTCCTGGGAGAGCCTCTGTAGGGACAAGAAGGAGAGATGTGAATGCACCAAGAGATAAGAGTGATGGTGGAAGATGGGGGAAAGCTGGAGAGGGACTGGGGACAAGGGATGGAGTGCCAGGACAAGGGAAATGTTNAGATGGGGGAAAACTGGAGAGGGACTGGGGACAAGGACCAGGACTGCCAGGACAAGGGAAATGTTTTCCCAGTGCCAGAGGGCAGGGCTGGATGGGATCTTGGGCAGGAATTGTTCCCTGGCAGGGTGGGCAGGCCCTGGCACAGGGTGCCCAGAGCAGCTGTGGCTGCCCCTGGATCCCTGGCAGTGCCCAAGGCCAGCTTGGACACTGGGGACAGTGGGAGGTGTCCCTGCCATGGCAGGGGTGGCACTGAGTGGGCTTTGAGGTCCCTCTCAACCCAAACCCTTCTGGGATCTGGGATCCTGTGATCTCCCTTTCCTGGCAGCTGTGGCCTCAGGCACCACTCACTGTCACGAGATAAAATCCCCAAAAACATTGGGTGCCCATCAGAATGTTCAGGTTTAGCCTTATTCAGCAGTGGGACCACTTTGCTGCCTTTGGGTTTCAAAGCACCATCCCAAAATTGCACAGGAGTGTCTGTGTCCCTGTCCCTGTCCCTGTCCCTGTCCCTGTGCTGAGCTCCTCCTTGGCTCTGCCACCACCCTGTCCAGGCACTCACCTGCAGTGTCAGCACTGCCTGGGGGTCACTGCTGGCAGCCCCACCCCCAAACCCTTCCAGACCCTCCTGCAATGAGTCACATCACCCCCAGCCTTTTTTATTTACAGAGAGGGGAGTGCTGGAGCAGGAGCCTGAGCTGCTGGTGCTGAGTGTCTGACATTGCAGAGCCACAGAAGGGTTGGGTTGGAAGGGACCCCAAAGCCACCAGCTCAGGCACAGACATGTCCCAAGCCACAGGGAGCTGGGTGAGTCATCCCACCCCTTCTGCAGATGTCTGCCCTCGTGTCTCACTGTAAAAAGGGAGCTCTTACAATTTAGGTGTCATTTCATAATTGGGCAGTTTATTCTTAAAAGGCCTTGCAGAGAGAGAGATGGGGGCATTTTTACCTTGTTAGCTCGAAGTGCTGCAGCACTCACAGCTTGTGAGACTGTAACATGGATAAGAATTAATAAACATCTGAGTCTGAACAAGAAACTCTGTCTGGAGCATTTAATCCCGTTCCCGGCTAAAAGAAAATCAATTAACACTGCCCAAAGTGGTGGGTGAGGGCTGCCAGGAGGGCAGAGGTGCAAAAGGCTAGGATGACGTGGATGTGGGATGTGCTGGAAGCTTTCAGCTGGGCCTGTTTGCAGCAGGTCAGTCCCTGTCACCAGGAAAGCCACGGAGAAGGTCAGTGAATGTCATTGTCCCTGGTGTCCCTGCAGGCCAGCTCCACCACAGGCTTCTCCTCCCTGGGGCTCTGGTGTAGCTGGGCTGGGCTCTGGTCCTGCTGCATCTGGAGACAGATGTGCCACTGTGACCATCCCAGCCCACCCCAGCTGGAGCAGGGCTATCAGGGCTGAACCCTCACAGGTGCTCTGGGCTGGGCATCCCCTGTACTCTGGCCATATTCCCCATTTCCCCCATCAGGCTTTAAACACCCAGAGAATCCCAAATCCTGACAATTTTCTCCTTCACCTCCTTCCAGGCAGCTGCCTCTGCTGATGGTGCTCTACCTGAAACACCATTCTCCTGTGGAGAGCACAGGGACAGGGAGCACAGCTGCCAGGAAGGGCAATGGGACACAGGAGTGGGGCTGCCCAGGGGAGCAGGGGCACCAAAGCCCTTCCTGCAGGGCAGGGAATTGCTGCCCCAGCCCTAAACACTCACCTGCAGGGCTCTCGAGGGGGGACTCTGCTCTGCAGAGACCAGAGATGTTTTTCTGCCTGACACATCCATCCCAGCAGGGAGCTCTGAGTCTCCCCTGATACCTCAGACATAATTAGAGACAGAAGTCAGAGAAGGTGGCAGTTTTTAACCCACTCAGTGCTGATGACCTTGCAAACAGGGCTGTGTTTTGCTGGTTTGTACCTGGTTTCTTCCAATGTTTTGATTTGGAGGAGACGTAAGAGCCTTCATGGAATTATGGAAGGGTTTGTGTTGGAAGGAACCTGAGAGATCATCGAGTTCCAACCACCTGCCATGGGCAGGGACACCTTCCACTAGACCAGAATCCCCAAATCCCTGGGGCTGGCAAAGCCCTCCCAGCCCAGGCAGTCCCAGCTGTGCCCTGTGCCCACCTTGTCCCCAGCCCAGAGCACTGAGTGCCACCTCCAGGTGCCACCTGCAGGGATGGGCACTCCAAAGCTCCCTGGGCAGCCCCTGCCAAGGCCTGAGCCCCCTTTCCATGGGGAAATTCCTGCTGCTGGCCAAGCTGAGCCTCCCCTGGCCCAGCCTGAGGAGAGGAGAGGAGAGGAGAGGAGAGGAGAGGAGAGGAGAGGAGAGGATACTTGGAGGTCATTTCCCAGGAGATTTTCCAGGAGATCTTCAAGTGCTCCAGCCCCATGTGTGTCCTTGTTGCCTCTGTTGCCTCCTCCAGGCTCCTGTGGCTCCCAATCCTCTTCCCACCTCTCCCATCCTGCTTTTTCCTCCCTCCCCCTCACTGTGCCCCACCTTGTCTCAACCCTTCCCTTTTCAGTCAGGTGAACCCAACTCTTCCCAGTTAAGCTGGACCATCCTCCCCCTCTGGCTCTGGCCCTGCTCTTGGAGGAGATGTGGGCATGGTGTCCCCATGGCCTGGCTGAGCTTTTCCTTCTGCTGCAGGACAGGTGCCCTGGGGGCCTCAGACATTCCAGAAGGAAAGTGGTTGCCATATTCATTGGCAAAGACAAGTTCCAAGCCATCAGCCGTGTTCCAGCACGTTCTGTTCCCCAGCAAAGCAACACTCCATGACTAAATTTTGGAAAACAAGATTGAGTGAGTTTTTATCTGCACCCAGGAGAAATCCATCATGCCTTCCTGCTCCGAGGCTCTATTAACTCCCTGAGAAATAAATGAGTAGAAAATACAATACAACATTCCTGGGTGGTTCATTCATTTTTCTTTATTAATTTTTTTCTCGGCACAAGAGGAAAAAAAGGAACATATGGGGAATGAGCAGGAGCCATTTCTCAGTGCCATGGCCACCTGAAAAGGGTTTAGACCCATAATGCCTCAGAAAAATTCATTCACATTTCCCAAATCACGTTAGGCAGGTACAGATTGTTTTCATTTCCATGAAACTTTTTTACCCTTTTAAGATCTATTAAACCAGAACACGCCAAAAATTACAGGGGACAGAATTGCCCTGAAGTCCCAGAGGAGAACCTTTTGTAACTCACCTAAATGAAAGCATTTATTTTGAAATAAATTGGGGTTGAATTGAGCAGAGAAGGTTATACCTTATACAGACTGAAGCTGTGCCAGCACAGACGACAAAAACGAGGCCTGTTTTACCCTCAGCATTCATTGGCACAGGGAAGAAACTGCACCAAACTCCACCAAAGATTGCAGCACTGGCACAGGAGAGAGCCTTTGGTGAGATCCCCCATCCAAAGTCAGGGACAAGAGCCCCTGAGCACTTGGACCTGTCCTGGAGAGTCAGTCCATGAGGAGGGGCTGAGGGACCTGGGAAAGGGGCTGGAGCCCCAGGAGGGGCTGAGGGAGCTGGGAAGGGGCTGAGCCTGGAGAAAAGGAGGCTCAGGGGGGACCTTGTGGCTCTGCACAAGTCCCTGCCAGGAGGGGACAGCCGGGGGGGTGGGGCTGTGCTGGCAGGGAACAGGGACAGGAGGAGAGGGAACGGCCTCAGGCTGGGCCAGGGGAGGCTCAGCTTGGCCAGCAGCAGGAATTTCCCCATGGAAAGGGGGCTCAGGCCTTGGCAGGGGCTGCCCAGGGAGCTTTGCAGTGCCCATCCCTGCAGGTGGCACCTGGAGGTGGCACTCAGGGTGACAAGGTGGGCACAGGGCACAGCTGGGACTGCCTGGGCTGGGAGGGCTTTGCCAGCCTCAGGGATCTGGGGATTGTGTGACTCTGATGGAGACACTGGGGTTGGAGAGCCCCTGTGCCAGCTGATGGGGTGCTGATCAAAGCAGTGCTGCTGCAGCTCCCCGGGCAGGGCCCAGTGCCACCCCTGTGCCACCCCTGTGACCAGATGGGAGCTGCCATCCCTGCAGCCCTCCCTGAGGGATCTCAGTGTCTGCTGCAGTGGGAACTGCAACTCCTGATTTCACCCCGAGTGTGAAACCTCAATTCATGATAATGAGAACTCAGAGGGGTTCCCATCAGTCTGTACAAACCTCTCCAAGGATGGTGCCAGACTCTGTTCAGTGACAGAACTTTTCTGGGGATTCCCAGTGTGAACACCTTTGGCTTGGAAATGAGACTTCCTTCAGCTTGGAACTATCACTGATATTCAGAACTTACTTATTTTTTTACCTTGAGATGTTTTCATTTCATTGACTACAACTATTAATTTATATTATTTTTACAAGTGCTGCCAGTAACTGAAGTTTTTCCACAGCATGTGCTACGAGGAGGTTGAGGGGAATCAATAGAGCACACAAGAAGGTCAGAACAAGACCACAGAGGTGGATGTTCTTTTTTCAAAATTCATTTCTGCATCTGTAATTTCACTTTGGACAGGACATTTTACTTAGAGAATGATGCTACATGCAAATTTTCTGGCAAAACTTTTGGAATGTGACTGTGCCCCATGTGAAAACAATGATTTAACGAAATCATCCCAAAGCATCCAGCATTTGCTCTGCCACTGTTAGGGGTGAGAGGGGAACCGAGAGGTGCAGTGTTGGGACATCTGTGTCAGTCTGCTGAGTCACTTTTCCCTTCTTGTGGAACCTGCCAGGTCGGGCTCGGATTTAGATGACTGCAGTCATTGGTCCCTAAGTTTGGTGAGGACAAACACTCTTGGAAGGAGTTTACAATCAGCTTTTGCCTGGTGGCAGCACCACAGAGCACCCGGAAAGAACAGCCCAGCACCAAGGACTCTGAGTGTAAAACAAGATGAGGAGAGTGAGGACACGGGGGGCAGCGGCCGAGCTCAGCTCACCGGGGAGTTCTGTCAGCGACGTGGATCCAACTCAGGATCCTCCTCCGGATCTGCTTGGTCCTCACCCCGTAGATGATAGGGTTGAGCACAGCGGGCACCAGGATGTAGATGTTGCCCATGATGACGTGGACCAGCGGGGCCAGGTCCTTCCCAAACCTGTGCACCACAGACAGCCCGATCAGGGGCACGTAGAAGGCCAGCACCACGCAGATGTGGGCGACGCAGGTGCTGAACACCTTGAGGCGCTCCCTCCAGGCCGCCAGGCGCAGCACGGCCTTGAGGATGAGGACGTAGGAGAGGCAGATGAGCACGGCGTCCAGCCCCATGACCAGCAGGATGGCGGTCAGCCCGTACACCACGCTGGGGGTGGTGCTGGCGCAGGCCAGGTTCATCACGTCCTGGTGCAGGCAGAAGGAGTGGGACAGCTCGCGGGAGCCGCAGAAGGGCAGGGGCAGCAGCAGCAGCGGCAGGGGCAGGAAGAAGAGCACGCCCCGGGCCGCGGCCAGCAGGCCCATCCCGGCCACGGCGCGGTTGGTCAGCACGGCGGCGTGGCGCAGCGGGTGGCAGATGGCCACGTAGCGGTCCACGGCCATGGCCAGCAGCACGCTGGACTCCACGGCCGAGAGCGTGTGGATGAGGAACATCTGCAGCAGGCAGGCGCCGAAGCCGATCTCCCGGCTGCCGAACCAGTAGAAGCAGAGCGTGCGCGGCACGGTGGCGGTGGCCAGCGCCAGGTCGATGGCGGCCAGCATGCACAGGAAGAGGTACATGGGCACGTGCAGGCCGGGCTCCAGGCGCACGGCCAGCAGCACGGCGCAGTTCCCCGCCAGCGCCAGCGCGTAGGCCGAGCACAGCGGGATCCAGGCCATCCAGGCCTGCGCCGCCTCCAGCCCCGGCGGGCTGGCCAGCACGAAGGACGGGCTGAGGTCAGAGCTGTTGGAGAAGGGCATGGCCCCCGCCGCCGCGGGCACGCATGCTATGCCAGGGCGCTTCCTGCTGCGAGGGAAACACAAACGAGATTCTTTACAAAGAGCCCTTTCCCATGGCTTGGGGTCCCGCAGGGCCGTTCCTGGGATTCTCAGAGCTGCCGCGCTGATGCACGGAGCTCATCTCCCGGTTTTTTACCCCATTATGGCTCTGTGCAACAGCAGATGTGGTGACAAAATGGTGACATTTGAGCTTGAACAGGAATCGCCTGAATTCCCTAAAAGGCAGAACCCTGTAAAATCAACCTTTTGAATAATAAACCCATCAGCCGAACTCGTTTGCTTTTCTTTTTAAGGGACAAAATTAAAAATGATAACAAGAAACCCAGCAGATTTTTAGTATGTTCTGTAATACTTCAGTGCTGCTTGATTTTTTCCATATGTGCTGTGCTGCCCTGTCAGAAATGTGCTCAGTGAGGCTGGAGCTGGCAGTGCTGCCTCTCACGACCCAGCCCTCTCCAGAACAGCTCACAGGCACAGGCAGACATGGATATTTCAAATTTTCTGCACATTCAAATTGGATTTTCATCCTATGAAAAACATGCATGGAAAAAACAGAATATCTGTAGAAAAAATAATCAGATTATTCACCTTATTCTGTATCTGTAGATTTTCCTGGAATGCTGCGATCCAAGGAAAATGGCCTGAAGATACATTAAAGGCTTTGCTTTAGGTACCTTTCTGTTTTCAGGCCCCAAGGCAGCACCTGTGCTGGAATAAACCAACCATCCCTCCTGCCCTGCATGGACAGCACAAGGTCAAGCACAACCTGAGCTTTTTGGTTATTCCTTTCATGCCCAATCTGTGCAAATCAATGATGCAAAGTGGCTTTATGGCAAGCTCTGCAGGTTACTAATGGAGTTATTTCATAAGTAATGTTGGGTTGTGAAACATGGGGGGTTATATTGCACATCTGTGGTGAAGCCCTAAAATAGCATCAGGCTTTATTCTCCTGACGTGGGGCTTTTCCATCTCGGATGTATAACAAGTAGGACTCACATTGTAGCTTTTTATACTCGATTTACACACAGTGTGGGAGGACTGTAGCTGTCACTGTGCCCAAAATCTATTCCAGGGACGGTGCTGGCAGCCAAGCGCTCAAATTAAGACACAAATGGAATGAACAAAGAGCCTCAGTAATCACCAGCAGGTACTGAGGCACCTCAGCTGCCAGCCCTGACGGAATTACCTGAGCCTCACTGGAAAATTTCTGCCCTCCTGATCATTTTCCTGAGGGAATGGGATTGTTAGACAGGCTCTGAAACAGTCCCTGGGCTTCAGTTCATCTCCAACTCTCTGGCACCGGTAAATGTACTCAGGTTTTCAGAAGTGCCTCAGGATTTGGGAATACTGGTGAGCAGAGCGGGTGCTGTGAGGGCCTGGGTTTCTGTAGAGATGGAAACTGGATCCATTCCTTGGAAACACCAGTAAAGGCAGATTTATTTTCCTAGGGGGCTCCAAGCAGCAGCTCCAGCAGTAAATCACAGAATCACTGAAGTTGGAAATCCAGAATCATTGAGTCCAACCTTTGACTGATCCCCACCTCGTCAAAGAACCATGGAATGGTTTGGGTTGGGAAGAACCTTAAAATTCATCCTATTCCACCCCCTGCCACAGGCAGGACACCTTCCCCTGTCCCAGGCTGCTCCAAGCACCAATGTCCAACCTGGTCTTGGGCACTGCCAGGGATCCAGGGGCAGCCACAGCTGCTCTGGGCACCCTGTGCCAGGGCCTGCCCACCCTGCCAGGGAACAATTCCTGATTCCCAAGATCCCATCCAGCCCTACCCTCTGGCACTGGAAGCCATTCCCTGTGTCCTGTCCCTCCATCCCTTGTCCCCAGCCCCTCTCCAGCTCTCCTGGAGCCCCTTCAGGCACTGGAAGAGGCCCTGAGGTCTTCTGGAGCTTCTCTCCTCCAGGCTGAATGACCCCAGCTCTCCCACCTTTCTGGTCCTTCTTTCTCCTTCTCTGCCTTCTCCTTCTTCCCCTTCCTCTCCACCCAACCTTTATCTCTCCCTCCTCCATTCCCCCTCCACCCTGCTCTCCAGCTGTGCTGACAGATGTGCTGATAAATCCCCCACACTTTTCCCTCCAACTCCCCCACAAACATTTCCTTACTGTAGCAGAGGCTCCTCGGGCTTTTTGTTTCGGAGCTGTTTTGGAGGAAGCTGCAGCCAGGGAACACGGACACCCAGGGGTGAACTCTGGAGGTTTTCAGAATGGGAGCAGACTCAGAATCTTCTCAGAATTCTCAATCATCGGTTTCAGAATCCCGTGTGAGGGTGCTGCAAGCCAGGCACCTCTACAGCAAAGCTCTTTTCTCCTGGATGTTGTTCCCTTCTGTTAATTTTTCCTGCCAGCCCCAGTTTAGATCAGAGATATCTGAGCAGAGCTCTCCCCTTCCCCAGTGCCAGTGGGAGCTGCTCCCCAGGCTGAGCTCCTGGGGGCTGTTGGTGCTTCCCCCTGGGGAAAGGGCCCTGTGACACAGCAAGATAATTAGCACAACACAGAGCAAACCGTGGCCTGGGAATCGTCCCCTTAGGAATCTTCCCTGCCCTCTTTCTGGTTTTTTATGGAACTATTTCCGCATTGTTTTTTTCTCTCCATTTCTTTCTCTCCAGTTACTGCACATGAGGGGCAGAATTGAAAGTCATTGATCTGGGCTGGTGAAGTGCTTGGTGTCAGGCAGAACCAGGACAGCTGGGTTGGGACAAGCCTTAAAGTTCATCCTTTTCCACCCCCTGCTATGGCAGAGACACCTTCCACTGTCCCAGGCTGCTCCAAGCCCCAATGTCCAAGCTGGCACTGCCAGGGATCCAGGGGCAGCCACAGCTGCTCTGGGCACCCTGTGCCAGGGCCTGTTTGGGGGTGGGATGCTGTCCCAGTGCCTTTTCTGCTTCATCCTTCCACAGCAAACACTGACTGTTGCTTCTTATTCTCCACTGTGCTCAAGACTGGGCAAAGTGTGGTTTGAGATCAACAGATCTGCAGCTCTGCAATTTGGAGGAATGAAATATTTACAGCTGGACATGGCTCAGGTCTGAGTGACAATGTGGGGGATCAGTCACAGGTCTGGGAGTGGTTTTCCAACCTCAGTGGCTCTGTGATTCTGTTCTATGATTTGTGATTCTGTTCCATGATTCTGTGATTGTGTTCTATGATTTTGGGACATTTCATTCTGTCTGTGGGAGGACACGAGCCAGGAGAACCATGAAACATTTCTGCCTGCCTGGCTCAGACCCAGCCTCCAGCAGAGCAAGGAGCTGCTGGGACATGCTGTCACCTCCCACCTGTGGGTGTCCCTGGAGATCTGCTCCAACCCACTGAGGGGCACAGCCAGCACCAGCAGACCTTGCATGGAAGGCAGCAGCACATGGGCCTGAGGGTCAGGAAGGTCAGTCATTCCTACAATGTTTTTAAACTCCCCTTTTTTTTCCTCAGGAGACCTTCCAGCCCCAGCAGAGCCCCAGGCCCATCCAGACACACACACCTGACTCACACGGTCCTGCTCACCTGCAGCACACCCTGGAGATTTTAGGCAGCTCCAACCTAATCTTTCTGCATCATATGGACAGATAAAAAGGCTTCCTCAAGTCTTACAACCTTTCACAATGAATAGATGGATTTTATTGCAGATGCTGCACACACATGACATTCAATGCAGAACAATGACTGGGGCATTCATTAGACTTGGCAAGCTGGTAAGACTCAAAGACATCCAGAAGAGATGCACAAGCAGCTGTTTTCTCACTGGGGATGGACACAAGCACTCTGGACACGTGGATGATGGCTGAGCATGGTTTTCAGAAGGGCTGAGAGTGCTCTGGGCCCCTCAACAGGGCTGAATGGGAAATGCTCTGTGCTCAGCTGGGATGGGCTGTTAATCTCGGGGTGTCTGCAGGAAGGGAGGAAAGCACCATGCTAGGACATGACATGAAATTCACGGCTCTGGGCTGGGGGACAGCATCCCAGCAGATCTGCAGCTCTTCCCTCTGGCAGTGACCTGCACGGATGGAGCACCAAGAGACCAGCCCACCAGCTCTGACTGGGAAACCAGGCCAAGAGCTCTGACCAAGGAACCAGTCCCAGACATCTGGCAGAGAACACAGCCCCAGAGGTCTGACAGAAAACACAGTCCAGGGCTCTGACAGAGATCCCAGCCCACCAGCACCTTCTGGCAGAACTGGTGGAGGGAACTACCAGTCAGAGCCCCGCTTCCTGCACAGGGCCCTGAGCAGAGCCTCCCTGATGTGGGTGGATTTAATGCTGTAGATGACAGGGTTGAGAGCAGGGGGAATGGTGAGGTAGGTGTAGGCCACCAAGGTGTTAACGAGGGGAGGAACGTTCCTGCCAAAGCGATGGATCATGGACAGGCCGATCATGGGGATGAAGAACACGAGGACAGCACAGATGTGGGACACACAGGTGTTCAAGGCCTTCAGACACTCCTCCCTGGTGGTGAGGCTGAGGACGGTTCTGATGATGAGGATGTAGGACAGCACGATGAAGATGAAGTCCATCCCCACGGTGGATAAGAGAACGATCATGCCGTAGAAGACGTTGACCTTGATGTCTGCACAGGCCAGGTTCATGATGTCCGGGTGGAAGCAGAAGGAGTGGGACAGCTCGGTCCTGCCGCAGTAGGTCAGCCTCTTGAGCAGGAAGGGGATGGGCAGCAGCGAGACCATGCCCCTCAGCACGATGGCCAGCCCGATCTTGAGGACAGTGCTCCTGGTCAGGATGGCCGAGTGCCTCAGGGGGTGCGAGATGGCCACGAAACGGTCGAAGGCCATGGCCAGGAGCACGGAGGACTCGATGAAGGACAGGATGTGGATGAAGTACATCTGAGCCAGGCAGGCGTCGAAGGCGATCCTGCGCACGTTGAACCAGAAGAGCCCCAGCGTGGTGGGCAGCGTGCACAGGGCCAGCCCCAGGTCGGTGACTGCCAGCATGGACAGGAAATAGTACATGGGCTCGTGGAGGCTCGGCGTCCTCCTGATGATGAACAGGATCACGCAGTTCCCCAGGAGGGCAGTGAGGTAGAGGGCACAGAAAGGGATGGAGATCCAGGGGTGAAGGGCCTCCAGGCCCGGGATGCCCATCATGAGGAAAGCTGAAGGCTGATAGAAGGAGCCATTGAATTCCCACGGGGTGTGTGAGTCATGCTCCATCCCAGCTCAGCTCTCACATGGCCTAGACCTAAAACAAACCGACAACACAAACTCCACGTAGCTGGAGGAGCTGCACATCCCTCCACCTCCCCACCAGCCTCTGCAGGGATCCCTGGGCTGCTTGGGAATGGTGTCACATAGGGCTACGCTCCTGTTTATCCATTAAATCCTAAAGTGAAGGAAAAAGATGCACATTTTTTGTTGAAAAAGAGGGAAAATAAAAAAGAAATACTTTAGAACGAAAAGGAAAACTTCCACTGTTTTACAGTCATCCCCAAATTCCAGAGTTGTGCAGTGAGCAAACACCTGTTCCATGCTCATCCCAACCACAACCAAGCTGCTAAGCCAAGGCTGCTTTTTAATGCCAACTGGAGATCAAAAAGTGTGAAATTTGTGAAAGTTTAACCCTGACACATCTCATTTAGGAAATCAGCACTGGGAACAAATGCAAAATTTGTTGGCACTGGCACAGGCTGCCTAGGGAAGCTGTGGCTACCCCATCCCTGTGAGTGTTTAATGCCAGTTTGGAGCAGC
The DNA here is from genome assembly GCA_013400435.1 of Pycnonotus jocosus. Classification (NCBI taxonomy): domain Eukaryota; kingdom Metazoa; phylum Chordata; class Aves; order Passeriformes; family Pycnonotidae; genus Pycnonotus; species Pycnonotus jocosus. The sequence goes on along the minus strand of VWYP01027060.1, from coordinate 7,326 downwards.
CTGGCCCAGTGGAAGGTGCACTGCCCGTGGCAGCTGTTGGAGCAGGATGGTCTTTAAGGCTCCTCCCAATCCAAACCAGTCTGGGATCCCAGGATTTCCAGCAGAACAGAGAATCAACCACTCAGACCCTGCTGCTCTCAGCTCAGAGGATGGCTCCCAGGGCAAGGTGATTTTCAGTGGTTCTCAGAGCCAAGCCCTGCTCATTTCACAACCTGATTGCCAGGTGGAGGGGAATCAATGGAGAGGAATCAAATCCCCCATGGACACAGGCTCTGTGTGGGGCACAGGCTCTGTGTGGGGCACAGGCTCTGTGTGGGGCACAGGCTCTGTGTTGGTAACAGGCTCTGTGTTGGTAACAGGCTCTGTGTGGGGCACAGGCTCTGTGTTGGTAACAGGCTCTGTGTGGGGCACAGGCTCTGTGTGGGTAACAGGCTCTGTGTGGGTCACAGGCTCTGTGTGGGTAACAGGCTCTGTGTGGGGCACAGGCTCTGTGTGGGGCACAGGCTCTGTGTTGGTAACAGGCTCTGTGTTGGTAACAGGCTCTGTGTGGGGCACAGGCTCTGTGTTGGTAACAGGCTCTGTGTGGGGCACAGGCTCTGTGTGGGTAACAGGCTCTGTGTGGGGCACAGGCTCTGTGTGGGGCACAGGCTCTGTGTGGGGCACAGGCTCTGTGTGGGTAACAGGCAAGCACAAGGCACAGCACGAGGTGTGCCAGGCTCAGAGCCCTGGGGAGGATCCTGGGAGAGTCTCTGGGAATGAGCTGGAGGGGAGGGGGCACATGGGGCTTGGTGGGTGGCCCTGGCAGAAATCCAGCAGGGTCTGCTCCAGTGAGTTCTGCAGGAGGTCAGTGAGACAGCTGGGGTGGAGAATGCCCTGGGATAAGGATCCAGGAAAGAGGCTTATTCAGCCCAGAGAAGAGAAGGCTTGCAGGGATCCAGCAGCAGCCCTGCCCTGCGTCCAAGGAGGCATCAAGGAGACTGGACCAGGATCTTCACAGCAGAGCATGGAAGAGGGATGAGAGGTGGAAGTTGAAACAAGAGAGGTTTAGACTGAATAAAATGAGAAATATTTCCCCATCAAGCATGGGAGCAGGTTGCCCAGAGGTTGCACATCTCCATCCACAGAAGTTTTCAAGACCCAGCTTCAAGACAAAGCCATGGGACCTCCCAGCTGGCCCAGCATGAGGCAGATGTTGGACCAGAGATCTTCAGAAGCCTCTCCAACATGAGTTATCCAGTGAACCTCCGAGCCTTGAAGTTTCAATCCAGTTTCCTGCATTTCCTGTGGCAATGCTGGAGAGGCTGGAGGGTCCCTGGGCCCCTCAGGGACAGAGTGACCCTCTTGGTGGGTTGGAGAAAGCAGCAAATGCACAAGACGAGTTAATTAAAGCAAAAAAAGTTCGTGGTTTCAGTCTTCCTGCACCTTCCACAGGATACAAAACTCCGGTCTCAGTGTGCCTGGGGTATGAGCCAGAGGGTTTGCTGTAACGCAGCTCATCTTTGAATAACACACAATTCTTCCATGACGTATTTATTAGGCTCCTAATATGATTTTCTCCATTAGATTCTCAGCTTGAGAGTCTAATGTGACAATAAATCCTCAGCAAGGACAAACATCTTCCTGCTCCGGGGTAAAAGCAACACATAACTGATGGGACCTGGGGAAAACCCAAAATCATTTGATTTTCTCCAGGCAGGGCAGAGCCACGTGTCGGTATCAGGATCACCCTGAGGTGCAGCCCTGCTGTGCCAGGTGCTGAGGAGACAATCCCAGCCCTTCCTCAGGAGAGCCTGGGCAGCACGTGGGGGGCTTGGGCGTGGGTGGGCAGCTGCTGCATCCCCCAATGGTTCCACAGAGCCTGGAGGTACCAATGGAAGGTGCCCACAGGTACCTCTGGCCCTGGCTGCTGGCTCAGAGCTCCCCAAAGGTAAGAGCTGCCCCTTTCTGCCAATGCAGCAGCACCTGGAGGGGGGCAGGCCCTGGCACAGGGTGCCCAGAGCAGCTGTGGCTGCCCCTGGATCCCTGGCAGTGCCCAAGGCCAGCTTGGACATTGGGGCTGGGAGCAGCCTGGGACAGTGGAAGGTGTCCCTGCCATGGCAGGGTGGCACTGGATGGGCTTTAAGGTCCCTTTCTACCCAGATCATTTCACAGTTCCGTGATCTGAGCAGAGAAATCAATGTCCTGACTCCTGCTACTCAGTCACATCTGGGGCCTGGCTTAAAAACCTAAAAAATCTGGGTGTGTGCAGGGCTGTGTCCCTGAGGGCAGCTTCTGGCAGACACCCAGAACTCTCAACAGCGCTGAGATTCAACAGTTTTCCAGGAATATGGAGGTGGATAAAGAGGCTGTTAGAGCACCATGGAAAGAAGGGACTGGTGAGAGCTCCCTGGGTCTGTAGGAGATGCTTCACTTATAAGAAAACCTTCCCTCAAATCTGACTTTGTCCAACAGCAGCAACTCCCACCACAGTGTAGAGGTTACTCAGAAACAGGATTTATTCCCTCTGTTGCCCTCTGAGCTGCTCTGGTTTGTGATGTGCCCCACCCAGCACATTACAGACACAGATTCCACTCCCCTCCATGTTCCATGTGTGTGTCTGTGAGGGACATGGATAAACATACACACATGTAATGTATGAAATACAGAAACAGCCAGGAATGCTTGCTCATGTGCATTTGTATGTGTGTGGGTAACACACAGCTCAACCTACAGCACACACGTGTCTGTCACAGAACCACAGCATCACAAAACCACGTCAGGAAAGCTCTCCTGGCTGACTATCATGGGATGGCAATTGCAGCTTTCTGGCACAGCCAAGCCCTGAGGAGGAAGCAATGCTCCCATTCCTGGAGGATACCAGGGGAAGGACTCGTGGCAGCCCTGGGCGGTGGCTGCTGAGCCATCCAGCCAGAGAGGGTCTCAGCCCAGTGCCCGGGGTGTTCCTGCTGCCCAGGAGCAGCCCAGCCTGCCTGCAGGGGGAGAAGAGGCCGGGCACCAGGGCAGAGCCCTCACGGGGGACACGCTCTCATCCTTCCTCGTGCCTTTAAAGCCACCCCTGGTTTTTGCCCGTGTCTGACTTTGATGCTCACCAACAACTCCGAATGCTGGAGTTTGAAGGGTCCTTGCCAGCGAGGGCAGGAGCAGGGCTGTGAGAGCTGGGGCTGGGTGGGGCTCAGCAATCTGCTGCTCCCCAAAGAGGAGAGAGACATTGCTGTTCTCACAGGGGCACCGCTGCCTGCCCCAGCAGCAGAGTGGGGCTCAGGGCAGGAGCAGGGGCAGCAGAGGGACCCTGGGGGTGCAGCTCCCAGAGAGCCCAAGTGCCTGGTGACACTGGGGGCCAGGACAGGGACAGGCCATTCCCACAGCTGGGATGGCCCAAAGAGTGGGAGGGAGGCTGGAGCTCACATCAAGCCCCAGCACATGGACACCACTGGAGATGACAACGGCCCCTTCCCTCTGCACACCCCACCCACGGCCAGCACAGAGACATGGGGACCGCTGGGGCCACACCTGCCACCTGTGTCACTGTCACACACCTGCCACCTGTGTCACTGTCACACACCTGCCACCAGTGTCACTGTGCCACCAAAGGGTGCAGGGGACTGCCTAGGGGCCACACCTGCACCCATGTCACTGTCCCACACCTGCCACCAGTGTCACTGTCCCACACTGGCACCCGTGTCACTGTCACACACTGGCACCTGTGCCACTGTTCCACACCTGCCACCCGTGTCACTGTGCCACCAAAGGGGAGCAGCACTGGGGTCACACCTGCATCCATGTCACTGTCCCACCAAAGGGTGAAGGGGACTGCTGGGGCCACACCTGCCAGCCGTGTCACTGTGCCACACCTGCACCTATGTCACTGTCACACACTGCCACCCGTGTCACTGTCACACACTGCCACCCGTGTCACTGTCACACACTGCCACCCGTGTCACTGTCCCACACCTGCACCCGTGTCACTGTCACACACTGCCAGTCGTGTCACTGTGCCACACCTGCACCCATGTCACTGTTACACACCTGTACCCGTGTCACTGTCCCACACTGCCACCCGTGTCACTGTCCCACATCTGCCACCCGTGTCAGTGTCCCACATCTGCCACCCATGTCACTGTGCCACACCTTCACCCATGTCACTGTCACACACTGCCACCCATGTCACTGTCACACACTGCCACCCGTGTCACTGTCCCACACCTGCACCCGTGTCACTGTCACACACTGCCACCCGTGTCACTGTCACACACTGCCACCTGTGCCACTGTCCCACATCTGCCACCCGTGTCAGTGTCCCCCCGCAGGGTGCAGGGAGGGAGCTGTCCGCACTTACCGAGGGTGCCGGGGCTCTGGGGCCAGCGCAGTGGAGGAGCAGAGGGGGCTCGCGTGTCTGTGTGTCCGTGTGTCCGTGTGTCCGTGTGTCCGTGTGTCCGTGTGTCCGTGCCCGTGTCCGTGTGTCCTGCCCGTGTCCGTGTGTCCGTGTTTATAGCGCTGACCCTGCCCACTCCCCCGGCTCCGGTGCGCGATCAGCGGCCGCAGCGTGTGCGGGCAGGGAGCGCTCCCATTTATGCTGCCCTCCCAGCAGGCAGGCTGTGCTCCTGGTGCTTTATTGGTGACATGTTTATGGCTCCCGGTGATTTATGGCTGGCACTGCTGCAGCCACGGCGCCGGCAATACGCTAATTTTTATTGGGAGGATAAATCTGGAGTGGAAATAATAAATTTTGCGAGAGGAGTGCTTGCAGCATGGCAGAGGGGAAGTTCTGGCTGTCTCCCCTTGACGAGTGAGACATCAAATGTTTAATTAAAATCACAATATACTGCACAGTAAAAACAAACCGGGTGTCACAAAGGCAAACACACCCCCAGGTGTCCCCTGGGGTGGCCCAGGAGTGTCTGTGTCAAGATGTTTTGTGGCAATAGGTTCATCTTTGCCCCCTCAGCTGTGGGGTGGGAACTGAATTTAACCACAATTTCTGCGCCTGAACCAGGCCAGGGAGAGCAAATGGGTTTGTCTCATGAGAGGTGTCTGTAGAAAATCCAGCTTCTGGCCCTAAAAACCACTTGTGCAGCTGTGATAAACCTGCCTGTGCTGGGGCACTGCCCTCCATGGGCACGGGAAATTCACAGAATCCCAGGATCATTGAGACTGGAGAAGCTGTCCAAGACCACTGAGTCCAACCTTGCCCGAACCCCACCTTGTCCCCAGCCCAGGGCACTGAGAGCCACGTCCAGGCCTTCCTTGGACACCTCCAGGGATGAGATTTTGTAAAGGTTTTCCCATGGGAGGACAGGACAAGAGGATCAGCCTCAGGCTGGGCCAGGGGAGGCTCAGCTTGGCCAGCAGCAGGAATTTCCCCATGGAAAGGGGGCTCAGGCCTTGGCAGGGGCTGCCCAGGGAGCTTTGCAGTGCCCATCCCTGCAGGTGGCACCTGGAGGTGGCACTCAGGGGGACAAGGTGGGCACAGGGCACAGCTGGGACTGCCTGGGCTGGGAGGGCTTTGCCAGCCTCAGGGATCCTGTGATTGTGTGATTCCCTGCCCAAGCCTCCATCCCTTTTCCCTCCCTCCAGGCCATCCCTTCCCACACTCGTCCCAGCACTGACCCTGAACTGTGCCCTGCAGAGGCAGCTTTGGGCCCTGGCTCAGCCCCAGGCCACTTCCAGCACAGACTGCCGGGGGCCAAGGGAGCCCGTGCCCGTGCCCACCCTGCTGGGCTCCTGGGAAAGCTCTGCTGATTTTCTGGGAAAACAGAAGAGAGCTGCTCACACCCCTCCCCACACACAGCAATTCCCACAGGTCTGGGACAGGGAATTCAGCAGGAAGCAGCAGGAGTGGCTTGGTGGGGGCACAGCAGGGAGACATCCCTGTGGAACACTTGGTGTGGGGAACTCCAGAGGCACAAAGCAGAGGAATTGTAAGATTTGGAGCACATCTGGTAAGGTGGAGGTCTCTCACACTGATTTGGAGCACATCTGGTGAGATGGAGGTATCTTTCATNCTCACACTGATCTGGAGCACATCTGGTGAGATGGAGCTCTCTCACACTGATCTGGAGCACATCTGGTGAGATGGAACTATGTCACACTGATCTGGAGCAGATCTGGTGAGATGGAGCTCTCTCACACAGGGCCATGGCCTGTGGGTGATTCACACAAGCTGTGGCTGCCCCATCCCTGGAAGGGTTCAAGGCCAGGCTGGAGCAAGCTGCTCTAGGGAAAGCTGTTCCTGCCCCTGGCAGGGCGTGGAACGGGATGGGCTCTGAGGTTCCTCTCCAACCAAACCCCTCTGCAGTTCTGTTCTATTGAGGAAACTAAAGAACCCTCCATCTCACCTCCTGCCATGAAGAGTGGCTGTTAATGGCCATTTAGGAGGGTCATTTTCCATTTATCATTCCCTTGGCACGTGTCCCAGCATCTGGCAATCAACTCAGAGGTTTCCTGAGCACGATGCAGCACCTCAGCCATTGTGTTTCATAGAAAACAAAAAAATTTCTCTCATCTGTGGACTTGTCTGAGCATCTGACATATCCTTTGGGATCCCACCACGTCCAGTAGTGATGAGTTCCATAATTCCACTATAAGCTCATTTTTAAAAGTACTTTTTTACTTGATCAAAACCATAGAAAGGTTTGTGCTGGCAGCAGCATCAAATACCCATTTATAAATATTCTTTAATATATCTTTTAATATGCTGAATTATTCAGGGTGTGTTCTCCCCTTCCTGGTTCATGTAGTGTGAGTGAAGCTGAATACTGATTCCACACGGATTATCTCCTTCCCATTTATTTATCTTACAGCCCTTTCCTGTACTGCTTTATTGCCTCTGCTCAGGGCTGGAAATTCCTTCTCTGACAATCTTGATTTCTACAGGAGCTTCCTTAGAGTGGTCAGGCTGAGAGACTGAACTGCTGTAGGTCCCTTCCAACCAAATCATCCCCTTCCCCTTCTCTTGCCTTTCCATTTTCTCACTCTGCACAGCTCCCTGCCAGGAGGGGACAGCCGGGGGGGTGGGGCTGTGCTGGCAGGGAACAGGGACAGGAGGAGAGGGAGCGGCCTCAGGCTGGGCCAGGGGAGGCTCAGCTTGGCCAGCAGCAGGAATTTCCCCATGGAAAGGGGGCTCAGGCCTTGGCAGGGGCTGCCCAGGGAGCTTTGCAGTGCCCATCCCTGCAGGTGGCACCTGGAGGTGGCACTCAGGGGGACAAGGTGGGCACAGGGCACAGCTGGGATCTGATGTTCTGGGAGGGCTTTGCCAGCCCCAGGGATTTGGGGATTCTGGGATTCATAATCTCATGAGCAACAGGGTGACCTTAACCCTGCCCATGG
>VWYP01027059.1:1017881-1049154 GCA_013400435.1 Pycnonotus jocosus | reverse complement strand
ATTCATATTCATTCATAACACCCACCAAACATTATGCACTTCTGAAGCCTCCAGGTACAGTCAAACTCTCAGTGCAGCCATCAATAATTTCTTCAGTTTATATTAAGCTGGAGACTGAAGGACCATTCTGTGTGTGAAAGAAGCCCCACCTTCAGTTGTTCATAATAGGAATTTCAATATGGGAAAGCAGGTGAAAGAGAAGATGCAGCTGTTTCTCTGTAACTTTGTTTCTTCAAAACATCCACTGTGCACAAGGTCAAACCAAATGTTGCCTTGCAACTCCCACCTGAAGAATTACCCAACCTGGGTGTCTGGGCACATTTACAGAGCTCTAATCTCACTTCAGGGAGCAATACCAAAACACAACAGCATCCTTTGTAAACCCCACTCACGGTCCTTATGACACCATTTAGGTCACAATCCTCAGTTTAGGAATTGCTGATCAGGTGCTTTCTACGTGCTGGTTCTGGCAAAGAGACACATACCTTTCTTTTGTAAGCAACTTAGTCGAAGCTGCTTCAGAACTGATGACAGCAGAAAAGTTAAATGCCTCGAGCATGTAAAACCTTCATATATTTAAAACTGTGCTCCAGAACTTCCCATTGAAGAAGTACAGATCAATTCATGATAAAGGTTTAGCTTTAAAGCACACTTGTGCTCCACAGAAATTCAACTCAACTTTCACCCAAAGCAGCACCAACACAGTGTAAGACGTTAAAAAACAACCTTTATTCAGTAATAGACCCCATTTATCAAATGAACACTCATTTATATCAAGCTGGCTCTTTGCAAGGCCAAGTCCCTCAGCGCTGGCTCGCTGTGACATTTGGAATGCCCTAGTTTAAAGCTGAAATGGAGCCAGCATCTGTTCCCAATGCAGAGCACATGTTATCCTGCACTCTGAGTGCATTTCAAAACTTCTCTTGGTTTTCCAGGGTAGAGTTTAGGCATTTCTGAAGCAGCTCCGTTTGTATATAGTTTATTTTGCTGGATCAACTACATCAAACTCTGCATCATGGTATAACTTTGGATCCACATCTCAACACACTTTTTCCAGCAACCAGAATTCTCCATGTAAACACAGTAAACAGGACTATGCACAACATGCACTGAATTAACTTTCATCATGATAAGTTAAAATTCTGGAAGATTAATTAAAACTTTAAAAACCATTTTTTTTAGCTGCATAGGCTGACACTGGCCCCATTTTATAGCCATTGAAACTGTGACACAGGAAACCAAGCAATTTATCAAAGGAAAGTGTGAACCAGCAGAACTGCCAGAAACCAAATCCATAGGTGTGACCTCCAGTCCTTTGAACAGGGCTCTGTGTTATATTTCTTCACTCCTCTGCACTGCTGTAAAAATGGCAAAAATGATAACTCTTGGTTCTGTCAATGTTTAAAAGACTACCTTTCAAAAGACTCTGAGCAACTACTTCATTATGATTTAAGTTCAAAGCAGATAACTCAAATTATTCTCTGTTCTTAGTGATACATCACAAAGCCCGAAAGCCTGAACACTACAAAGAAAACACAAAATATTTTTATTGTCTACAAAGAGACTTCTTTGCCATTTTTATATGTCAGAGCTTTGCTACTAACCACATCACTTAGCATCAAACAACTTGGTGCTAATCAAGCCTATACTCAAACCCTAAGATAGGTTTAAGTAATGAGCTTTAGGTATTAAGAAACATGAAATTTTCGGATATTGTAACACCAAGACAGAAACTACAGAAGACAGGACGTTATGCCCTCAATTATAAATCAGCAAGCCTGTAATAGCTCCTGAAGAGTATATTAATACAAAATCCGATCTCAAGAAAACCAAAAACAACAACAAAAAACCACCGAGAGATCTGCTGAAGTTAAAAACAAAAACAAACTAACAAACAAACAAAGTAGTTCAGCAATGTTATACATTTTAGAGTAATAAATAAGCATTTTAGAAAATACTTCTGTTTAGGTTTGCTTCTACAGAGTCTGCAAAAATAGGTTACTGTAGGTAAGAGCACAGATAAGATATGTCTGCATTAGTAGCAATGGCTGTGATTAACTTTGAAACATCTTTTAGATACTGAAAGTATCCACTCCCAAATAAGCCTCTACTGGGCTCCATAACTGGTAAGGTTACAAGCATTTGGGTTTTAAGCCAATGTCTTTAATTTCTGTCTGATATTTACCATAGTTTATGCCTGAAAGATTACATAAAATTCAGCTGCATTAATATAAAGTGTTTAAGGTGTTCTCAGTCACAAAAATGTGGGATGAAGTACAAGTACCTCTCTCAGAGAAGGCACTTTATCTGTGCTGTACTGACTGGTGCTAAGTGGATTTCATTCACAAGTACACCACATTCTGACAGAGATCCTTACACTTCCCCTTACACTGCCCATACTCAAGTCTTCTGTATTGTTCTTGCCACAGACTGCAAGTAAAGTTTTGTGACAGGAGGAAAAAAATGCCAGTTTTCAGCAGTTCTGATATTTATTCAACCCTTTAAAGAAGTTGTCCTGGGGTGACTGTGAAGCTGAATTGTATCCGCATTCATCTCTTTAGCCCAGAAATAAATTTTGCACCTTTAAAACTAGATCTGAGAGTGATGGTGGGGAGAAGGAGAAGCAGTGAAATGCCTGAGGAGGCTGTTTTCAAAAACACAGAGATAAGAGCTTCAGCTTTCTCCCTCACATGGTGCTGTCACAGCATGGACAGCAGGAGAGCTCTCCTTTGCTTTTAGTTAGTTTTTTAGCTACCCGAGGCAGAGACTGTGGCTTTTCTTTTTCTTGGAAATGATCAGCCCTGCTCTGGACTGAAAAGCCAGAAAAACACCAGGAGATCACAGCTGTTGCCACTGGGGCCCAGGACGTGGCATCTTCCAGCCCAGGAAGGGCTGATAAGAGACTGAGCAAGCTGAGCCACACCCCACGAAAAAGACTCTCTCTCTGAATTTGCCATCTCTTCAGAACAACTAAAGGTTCCATTGTTTAATATTATTCATTTTTCCATGTTTGTGAGTATTTTGCTTATTAACTAAATATTTTTTTCCACTTTCCTCGAAAGATTTTTTGTCTCCCAAAACGGGTAGGAGAAGGACCGCCTAAAGTTGCTTTCTAGAAAGATCCTTTCCGAAATTTTCTCCCTAAATTTGCCCTAAACCAAGATAGTAATCTGATGATCAAATACAAACTACTCACTGAGACAAAAGGCATTTGAAATTTTTATATTATGCCACAAATATTTTTAATTTTTATAGAGCAGAGGACAAAATTCACGTGGCAAAACTAGGAGAAGCTCTATCTATGTAAAAAGTAACACATACCACCTTACTTCTCTCAAAAGAAATCTGACATAGCTGAAGTGATTAACTGGATGTAGGATTAATTACGTGCAAAAGCTTTTCCTGTTTTCTCCACCAGCACTAAAACAGAACTCCCAAAGAAACACTCCAAAATTCTAAAACAGATAAACACAAAAACAATAGTTACCAGATCAAGAAAAATACACTTGTGCCCTGGTTTCTTCACCAAAGAGAAGTCAAAGGAGGTTTCTATTAACTGAAGGCAGAATGAAATATTATGCAGATTGCTCTAAGCTGGAATAAGCAGTATTACTGTAGGTCTCAATATGTCTTCAGAAATGCTTTTCTTTGAAAGCCTTCATCTGAAACTGCTATGTGGGCAGCAATGTGGAATATTTTCTTATAAATGTGACATCAAGGTAATAACCCAGCCAATCCTTAACAACACCCGAGGAAATACACATCAGGCACGCTGCTTTATGTTCTCAGGTGCCACTGAGCACTGTGACACCCAAGGTTAATCAAGAGCTCCACTTTCCAGCAAGAAAAGATGGAATCTAAGGAGCTGAAATGCAGTGTTGCTGCAACCCAGTGCAGAAGTTAAAATGTTTTTGTAGCAGAACCAGGGTCCCTCAGCTCCAAGCACCCAGGCAAAATGAACACTGGAGCATGCAGGATGGCTAGGAGAAGGAAAGAAAAAAATGCCATCTGCTTTTAAGAGAGCATTCCTAGCAGGAATGTCCTCTTTCCTGCTGAGGAGATGGGTGCCCCCACTGCTGCCAGTCCTGCCATCACCTTCCAGCGCCTGCCAGAGGCTGCTGTTTCTCCCACTCTGCCAGCAGGACTCTAATCCCAGGAATTCCAGACAAAGGCTCTGGGCTAAATCAAAGCCTACTATTTAAAGTTGTTTAAGCTAACTCAATACTCATTTTTAAACAGATTAAGAAGTGATTATACAGAAGCTTACCAGCATATCTACAGACAAGTCTTCCAGCAAAAAACCCCAGGGCCTGCCTTTCCGACAAGTGAAATTGAGAACTTGGAAATTGAGAGTGTGGAACTGAATTAAGGCATTTAACATTCTGCACACCTGCCTGATTTCACATACCATTTAATCCTGGGTAGTGTAGGAATTGTGCACTGCTGGGTTTGTACGGGGGAATTTGGGAAATAGATATATAGACACCATAACAGATATGGGTCATAACCCCATAAAATTACAAATGTAAACACCAGGAAACTGCCCAGGATTAAAGATAGATTACATCAAAAGTTGAGCTCAAGTAGAAAGCTGAGTCTTGATAGTAGATGAGTTAAGATAACTGTACTGACATAGGTTAAATTATCACTGGGTGTATAAAAACAAATGGGGAAAAAAAAAAAACAAACCTTACTTTTAAAAATTGCATTGCCTATTGCATTAAACTACATGTATTCATCCTAGGTAACAAAAAAAACCTGTTTAAAGACCTTTTTTTTTCTGAAGAAACATAACAGTGCTTCTAAAATAAAACCAAATTAAAAAGGAACCAGACTTTTTCCCTCATTTCCTAGAAAGGTAAATAACGGGAATACACTACGGTAACTGTAACAACAAAGCAATGCAACCTAAATAAAGTGATAATCTAAATTAAGTAACAATTTAATTTTAACAGGTTGGGTTCTTTTTGGTTTGGGTTTTTTTGGGTTTTTTTTTTTTTGTGAAGTTTCAGTAGTTCAAAAAGGGTTGAACAAACACTGATGGTTCAGAGCACATGAAGATCCCAGGGAAGAAAAGGGACAGATTCTCATCTTCCCCATGGTACCTGTTAGAGAGCAGTCAGCATTAATGACACATTCAATCTTCCCAGAGGAAAGCCTGCAAATCCTTGAAGAATAAGATGAGGAAAATAAGGGGATATTAAAACTCACTGATGTGACTCAGATTCCATCTCATGATACTCGCATTCAATATTTAATTATTCAACACACACTAAAGCATTTGGGACACATCTGAATCAGCAGCTCACTAAGCCCCAAAGACACAAAAAAGCTGAGACTTGCACTCAAACAGTGAAAAATCCAGCTTTGCTCAAAGGCTGGCACAGTTTGTGTTTGAACCGATCCTTTTCCTCGCTGCCAGGACAGGACTGGTCTCAAGTGTCAACAGGTTCTTGATACATGATCAGTTATATCCTACTAGACTATTCTGGGGACACTCAAGGATAGAAGATCAGGAATCACATGCAAAGTCACAAGAACTCACAGAGTTGCAGGGCAACATCTTGGAAGTGACTGAACACAGACAGGTTTAATGGTCTGCCCTAATGCAGTTAATGGAAGCAATCCAAATGGAAGAAAGCTACGAGGGGAAAAAAAATTAAAATAAATAAATAAAGAGATCTAAAGGATCTCTCACATCCCTACCTCATCCTGAAATACAAATCCAGTACATGCTGTACACGACTTGTTTTTGCAGCAAGAGACAGCTTTCATGTATCCAAAGCTCATTATTAGAAGATCAAGGTGCAACTTAACTACAAAGCTGTCTGAAACACTCAGTATCAAGGCACAGGCATTATTTACAAAGCAAACACATTCCCTGTACAAAGACAGTCTTTTAAAGCACACAATGTAAATGCAATGAAATATTGCAATCAAAAATGAAAATATATTAGAAGTGCACACAAATGTCAGCAGTCTCCAGCTGTCTTGCAGGAGAACTGAGGCTCCAAAGGACATAAAGCAAATACATTTGCATCCTAAGACTGAGTATAATTCAAATATTATAACACGTGCAAAAGACTGCAACCCACTTACACATACTCCTACTTCCTGGCAGCCATTAACACACATGATTAATGTTCTCTTAATCACAGATATTACACACAAGGTTAATCTCTTAAAATCAAAAAGTACATCTGCATAGTTCTGCCCGTTTCAAGAAATCATGACAAAACTGCAGATAACTTAAAAAGCCTCCTGAATTTCTGAAGGACAGAAAATCAACAGTCTGAAACAGTTATACCAATTTTTCATCATTTCTTGCTGGCCAAATATAGTGCCAGAAATCCACCTTCCATTTTAATTCATATGTCAAAATACAACAGCAACAAAAAAGTTGGTGGTTTAGAAAATTGAAACATCAAAACTCAGTGAGTAGTTCATTCACAAGTTCTGATCTAGGCAGTAGTATACAAAACTTAAAAAAAAAAAAGGGAAAAAACAAAACCCAAAAACCAATTTCTGCAAGGTAATCCCACCAAAGAAGGTAATAATGAGATCCATAAGGGTCTACAGCTTTACACAAACTGGGGTTTGTACATAAAAAACCAGAAGCTGTGCTACTATCAATCCCCAGCATCCTAAAAACAAACATGGGAAATCATTCTCTTATTTCAGGACAGAGTAACAGAAGGCACCGAGTAATCCCAGACCCTGCGTGTTAATTTTTCTTTTTTTTTTTCAAGAAAATACACAAAAACTGTCATCAACACATTATCACTGAATGGAAGCAAAATGGGAAAACACTGAGGAGAAAGAAGCAGTAACAAACCATAACAGTTGAACCACAGAACACACAGGAAGATGTAGCTGAAAAAAGGTCAATGATATAAACTACAAGCAAAGATTTCTAAGATAACAGCAAAACAAGCTATCAAATTCACCCAGATTAATGCTGCATGGCTGTACCACTTGCAGGCCCAAGTGGCTCCTGTCCTCCACTCCCAGAGCTCCGTTAGTTTATGGGTGAAATAAGCCCAAAGATAACAGAAGGCTGATTAGAGTGAAACCAAAATTAAGCATTCAGCACTCAGGCCACAGAAATACTCATCTAACCTTAATCCTACCTCCCAGCTCACATCTCCCTTTGGTTTTCTGATATATACCAAATTATAACCAGCCAGCAGTTTTTTATTTGTTGTTTTGTCCAGATGATTCTGTTACACTGTGCTTTTATTATCCTTTACTGACATTAAAGGCTTTAAAATGGATGTTTTTATTATCTGAGCTGATTTACTTTGAAGTAGGGAAAAAAAAAATCATTAATCCTGTATGCTAGGATCACCCCTAATATCTTTTCCTAGAAGCTGTTTTAGACTCACATACAGCCTTTCTGCTCCTTGGTACCAATTTAAATGAGATAGTATCAGGGAATTCATTTCAGACACAGTCTCTTCATTAAACTCCTCCAAATTCAATTTGCTATCAACAGGTCTCGATGCCACGCTGTTCTTTCAATAGCCCATCTGTAATTTTATACAGGACTGTAGTCACTAAGCCTTGCTTTTATTAACAAGGGGAAAAGCTCCAAAGATATCCAGTCTAAGGCAAGACCCAATCACTGTCCTCTCTCGTGGTTTTTTCAATTAAAAAGTTACATCCCTTTTCCACAATGCTCTTAAGCATTCTAAGCTTTTCTACACAACCAGTGAAGATCCAATGACTACACCAAATTTCCTGCCTTCCTAATGCTTCCTGCCTCCTTCCAATATTAGATTGAGCATGTAAAAACTGTTCCACAGCTGTACTTTCCTCCAACTCATTCATTACATTGTGAACTCCAATTCTGCCTCTGCCTATTTCTATAATTCAGAAAACATTTCTAATGAAAAACAAAACTGGGGAGTTCACTTTTCTCTTTCTAAACACTCCAGTCAGTCGAGTTTCACAAAGTATTTGACGTGTGATAGAACACATCACTACAGAACTGTGCTCTCATCATCAAACCACCAGGTACATTTATAATGCTTCTTTCTCAAGGAGCAGTTATCTGTTAGACTTGAAGAAAAAATAACATAAAACACTTCTACCAGATCTGGAGTTTTGCTGTGACAGATGAGTGTTTTTAACTCATGGTGGAAAAGAAAATTAATTCTGGAAGTTTAGGACATGAAATATAACAGTGTACCTGAAAAAAACCTAAATATCAAAAGTATTATGCAAAGAATTTAAGAAGAAAGGCTGATTAAATACTCTGTCCATCTCCAATTTTGCAAGACCACCAGCTACAAAGCTGATCATGTTAAAGCTGTCTGACCCTTCTTACTCTACATAATTTTCAAAGATCAAGATACCACATGTTAAAATATAGCTGCAGCAAAAAACTGGGGAAAATAATGCCTTTCTTTTTGGTTGTTCCCCCCAGCATTCAGGTTTGCATTCTGCTGGGTTTGGTTGGTTTGTTTGTCCAAGAAAAGCAAAAGAGAGAATGAAAGTTTACAGTACTTTAAGGAAATATTTCAATTTCACTCTTGCACTCTGGGCAATGTATTTTAGGAAGTACCAAATGTTCAACAGCAACACCCAATTCTATCTTCATTCAATGAGCCACTACTAGTTTTATAAGCTGATATGAATGGAAGGCAGTCAATATCAAAATGAATCAGTTATAATAGCTACTTTTTGCCTGGTTTTCAACCCTACTTATGAGCAGGGCAATCAACTTCAACACTGTAATTAGTTCTGGGGCTACTGTAGTTCATGTCTATAAAGAGGGGGAACTATTGAAACCTAAGTAGTTTAGTAAATTCTCCTCTGTGAATACAAACATTCACAGAGCTCTTTTTAGTAAGAACTGCAGAAGCTTTACAAAATTTGATCACAATGAACCTAACTACTGGTTTCCTTACAGTGAGTTTTTTACAGACTTCAAACTTTTCCCAAATCTTAAAAAAAAGGATGGTAAAAGTATAGTAAGATATGAAACAATCTTTAAAGAAGGGGAAGTGAAAGCTTGCTCATGGGAAAGCACCAAAATGCTATCTCTAAGATATGAAAAAGAAGGGGTGAAGACTTCAGAAAATAGTATCTGCATGAAGATATCAGAAACTGGGGAGAGCTGATTATTTTGATATTTGCTTCCATTGAATCCAACAACCACTCTGAACTAAAATACAGCATCAGCTCCTCTCCTTTTAGACTGAGAGACTTTCTCTGGATAACCTGCCAAGTCAGATAGCAAAATTAAACCAACCAAACAAAAACTCTAAAACAAACAAATAGAAAGGAAAATCTTCATTCTTCCTCCTGTCTAAACAGAGCCATTCTTGGCGGCAGGACCCTTCACAGAAAAGCAAATAAACCATCACATTAAACACTTCAGAGGAATTATGGATCCCTCTTTCTTGCAAGAAACCCATGCTGCCATTTATCTGGCCAAATTGTTATATGCTATATTTAATCCACACAGAGGCCTTTATTCTGCTGGCACAGAACACTTCACCTGCCACCAGAACAGGTTTGTTCACCCCTGCCTGAAACATTGCACAACGATACAAAATTGCAAGATTTGGAGATTCTTGTGGAAGTATCCTGAGTAATTACATTCCCAGCTTCAAGGCGGAATTTAACTTGGATAACCGGGTGTGCACCAAGGTTTTTCAGGTAAAAGCACTGTGATATGCTATTGAAAGCAGTCTGGAACTCAAGTTTCTGTCTGTTATCCAGCAGCAGGGCTGCTCCCACCAGCACCAGGCTAAGAGGATGCCTAAACTGAATCAAAGAAAAGAGAGTTACTGACAGCCTCCTCCAGGCCTGGCTTCCTCTGGAGACCTCAAATACAAGCACTGTCTGAAATTGAGACTAATTAGCCTACAAATGCTGAAGGAAATGCAGCTAACAGCCACATTGCTGAGACCCACATCTTCCCTCTCTCATCACAGCAGGAGCTCTCACCAAAGGGTAACATCTGAAGGACACATCCCAGGGAAGCACGTACGGCCCCATCTCCATAAGCTGCTTCTCTGGAATTCTGTCCAGAACTGACCAGGCTTCAGAGCAATTATTTAGGGATTTTGCAAAATCAGACAGAGTTTTTGCAAGGCCATGAGTTCCAGGGCAGAGCTATCTGCATGGAAAGGTACCTTACACAGATCCTTCCTGGAGCAGCTGTTTTCAGAAGCTGAGAGAGGCTATTTATAGAGCGCCACTTGATTGCCAGTTCACATGAAACTAAAACACTGAGTAAATAGGAAACAGCAATTAGTTCTCACATGTCTTCCTTCAAAACATGGTCACTGTCGATATTTCTGATATTTTACACTGTAGCACAACACAACCATCCCAGTGAAAGGGCTCATTATGAAAGTACCATCCACACAGACACACCTTCCTCCCAACTGCATTGTTAGTCCCGCACTTGCTAGAATGCTTTTCCTTTGATCTGGTAGCTGAAAAAGTGCAGCAAGCAATGAAGAGATATAGAAACGACTTCATTTTGTACTGGTATCCATAATTGTTTAGATAAATTTGCAAAAAAAAAATTGCCTAAAAAAACCCCAAAAAATGCACATCAGCAATGCCTCAAGTCTCTCAATACTGTCTCTAAGTTAAAATGAAATTCCTGTCCTCCATTTGTTCTGTCTGCCAGACTGTTAAAACACTACTAAAAAAAGAAATTATAAATAGGAGGAAGCCTTACTTCCCACACAGATCAGATCAGCAGTGACCAACAAACAGTGGCACCCCCCTGACCACCGTGGTCTTGATCAGTGGGACAGAGAACAAAGCTCCACCATAGAGCTGCTGGAGTCTGAAGGAGAAAACACTCACACCTACACTGCCCTGCACACAAAAAAGCACAACAACAGGCCTCATGTCCGGGAAATCTGCACTTGAACAACCACACTTGACTAGCAATCAAATTAATGGGTTTATTAAGGCCGTAAACGCCATTTGGGGTAAAAGTGCAGTGGTTCCACAAGACAAACACACTCTGTACCAAGCCCCTGCTGAAAAGCAGGAGTCAGTAAGGACTGAGCGTGTCTTGCCACCACCAATACACATCTCAACATCAATTCAGTGGCAAGGATCTCCCAGGTCCTATTTTTTCAAAGCTCTAAAGCAGCTGAACTTGTCTAGGGGAAAGAAAAAACAAGTAAATATGAGACCTTAACCAAGGCACCGGAGTTTTGTTTTTAACTAAAGTTATGTGCTTTTTGTTGGAGCAGCATCCAGAAAAGACACCTTGGTAAGTCTGGGAAGATGATTTCTACTGTTCAAATCTTAGCACTTCAATTCTCAGAGACACAACCACGTAAAAGCAGAAGGAAGAAGAAAAAATAAAAAGGAAAAGAAAAAAAGGTCTTCTTCTCCAAAAAAAGGTTCTTCTTCAGAATCTGCACACTACAGTCCCAATTTTAACACTGAGCTTTTCTGCTCCAACTGGAGCAGACAAAAATAATAAAAAAAAAACAGTCAGAAGGTTTGATCACTAAAAGTTAGAACAATTCTCAGCTAAGGCTTGGCCAAGCACAGCTTGAGACATAACCAAAATCAAAAGCAGATCGTTAGTTCTCAATCCTTTTCATTTCAGAACTCAAAATTTCTTTCAAAGGGACTTGAGCGCTGTACACACACACCCCCCCTCTCTCTGTAATCGGTAGAAACCTACCAGCAATAACCTTGATTTCCTCGATTAACCTTTTGTGGATTACTGAGTGCTCAGGGACTACAGACAGAAAACTCCTGAGTACGGCTCGGTAATGTGATATCCCACCTTAAATTCCACCAGGAACAAAACCAAACGACAGACCATATACCACCGAGCACAGCCGGGAAAGCCTGGGAGGCACAGAACCACTCTCGTTTTACAACGCTGTAAATCAAGCTCCATCTCGAGTACTCGAGGTTTCCACTCCAAGGCAGGAATTGTTTTGCCACACGAGCACAAAAGGACGCGTTCCCGACCCACCGAGCCATCTACCCCGGAGAGACACCCCTCCAATCCACAGTGCCACTAACATGGACCCCCACACCTCCAAAAAAAACCACGTGAATAAATATTGGGGTTTAAAAATAATTTTTTTGGCAACGTTTTTCACAGAACCTGCGCCATGACAAAGAATATCGATAGTTCCTTCACGCCACAGAAAACCTCCCCGCGGCCTCGGAAACTGAAAGTGGCACTGGCTTTAACTTGGAAAGTGACAATACCGGGCTTGGCCGTGGAGGCGAGGGCAGCCCGGGGCTGGGGCGCCCGCGGGGACCCCGCGGTGGCCGCGGAGCTCTTGGGGACACAAAGGGCGGGCGGATCGGCCCGCACCGAGCGCGTTCCAGCGGCTCGGCTTCCCCGGGAACACCTCGAGGGCTCCGGGACAGCGGCCGCGCCATGATCCCGGAGGCGTTTACGTGCTTTGTTCGCAGCCTCCGGCAGCTCAGCGCCGGTAAATCCGGACCCTGCCCGGCCCCGGAACGCCGACACCGGGGCTATTTTGAGCCGCCGCCCAACTTCCCGGCTGGATGTCGGCGTGCAACAGTTCCTTCGGGAAGCACGGGGGGCGGGCGAGCGGAGCCGCGCACCGAGGGACCGGGGGGTCCTGGCGGGCCCTGGGCCACCCCGGGAGCGCGGAGGGACGGGACCGGGGTGTCCCGGACCACCCCTGGGGGCGCGGAGAGCCGGGGGGTGGATTTGGAGAAGCCGTCGCCGCGTCACACGGGGCACAGGAAACTTCGGAGCTGCGGGACAGCGCGGCCGAGCGGGGGAGCGGCGGCGCCGGGAAGGGGCTCCGGGCCCCCTCCTCTCTTGCTGGGGCGCCAAGGACGGCCGGACCTCGTCCGCACCACCCCACCCCGCACGGCCCGTCCTTACCGAGGTAGTGCCTGCGCAGCAATCCGGGCTCCTCCAGCCCCAGGGTCCGCTTCCGCACGTCCCAGAGCAGGTGTGGGCAGCGCCCGCGGGACATGGCCCCGCGCGGGCGGGATGGGCGCGCGCGGAGCTCGGGGGATGCGCCGGGACCGGCCGGGCGCGCGCGATCACCNGCGAGGCCACGCCCACCACGGCCGCGGGGACACACCCACCGGCGGGGAGGGGGGCGCGGGGGCCCGAGACTAGCGGGAGTCTCGCGCGAGCTGGTGACGGCGCCCCGAGGGGAGGGCGCGTCGTGGGCGTGGAGGGTGACGTCAGCGCGCTCGGCTCCGCCGGGTACGAACCCGCCCTCTCCAGTGAAGCAATGTGAAGCCGCAAAGCGGCCATCTTCGCTTTGGGCGCGTTACTCGCAGCGTAGGGTTCCCCCGCGGCGGCCATCTTGAAAGGAAGAGCGAAGCAGCGGCGGCCATCTCTGAGGCGGGCGCCCGTACCCTTCCCGATGGCGCGGGCGCGCCAGCTCTCCCCAGGGGCTGGGAGCGCCAATAGCGCCGCGCGCCCCACCCCGCCCTCGCCGCAGTGACCAATCAGAGCGCGGGCTGCCGGGTGGGCAGGTCTGGTGGGCGGGGCCCGGGCGGAGGAAGGACGGACGGACGGACGGACAGAACGGGGCCTCTGCTGAGTCCCCGCTCGCCCCTTGCTCCCCGCTCGCTCCGTCCCTCGCCATGGCGGCCGCCGCCGCGGGGCTCCGCGCCTCCTACCACCGCATGCTCGACCGCATCGAGCTCATGCTGCCGCCGCGGTTCCGGCCCTTCTACAACCACCCAGCGGGTAAAGGGCGGGGGTCACCTTGGCCCCCGGTTGGGCCGGCGGGGAGGGCGGAGCGGGGGGATGTGTTCCCTTCGGATCGGGGCGGCAGAAACGCGGGGAGGGTGGTTCTGGCACGGGAAATCGGCTCTGGAGCGGAGTCGTGCTCCGTAACGGGGAATTTGTTGTGTTTGTGAAGGGAGAATAGGATAACCGGGCACGGCACGGGTGGCTCCGGGATGGATGCGCAGGTGTCACTGTCACGGTACCGCGGGGTGGATCCAGGGACTGCGTGGGCTGCCCAGGGGGTGTCATGGGTTTAAAGGGGCCTGGAGGCCTCGGCAGCCGCTTCTTTCAAGAGGATGTGCTGGAAAAATCATAGAAATGTTTTGGGTTGGAAGGGATATTAAAGATCATCCAGTTCCACCCGCTACCACGGGTGGGAACACCTTCCACCAGACCAGGTTACTCACAGCCCCATCCAGCCTGGCTTTGGACACTTCCAGGGATAGGGGAGAGCGCTGCCAGGGCTTCTGAGCTTGAAACGTGCCCTGGTCAAGTCAGGCAGCCTTTGGTTTTATTTCCTTTCTGCTGAATCCCACTCTTCTACCAAAGGCAACTCGTGCCCTTGGTGAATCCGCTGGAGGACTCCTGTGGTTAAAGAATGAGCTCCCCTCACCTGACCTACAGTTTACCTTTCCATGGGCAAACGTGGGGGTTTGTGTTATTAGGGAGAAACCTCTTGTAAAATGATCTCATTCAGTGCCATTTGCGTGGTGTTTGTCAGGTAAACAAATTGCGTCGTTTGTTAAAACGAGCACCCGATAAAATCCTGGCATTCCATAGGCTCTGTCGCCACTGTTTTGTGTCAGTGTCACAGGCATCCTTGACTCTTCACCTACCAGGAATATGCACTGTGAAAATGGACTTTAGTTTGCAGTCAGTTGCTTTATCCTCTTACAGTGGCCCTTTCTTGGAAGGGAAGTTGTTGCTTTAAAGAGATCACAAATAGTGAAAAGTGCATTTTCAAAATGCTTGATTTGTGCTGAATTCACTAGACCAATATATTTAACATTAACATACTGTTTTTATATACAAAGAGACAATATGTTCAACACTGAGAGACACATTCCACCGGTGTGAAATGTGGCAGCTTCCAGATGCTTTTAGTGGATATAAGGCACAGCAGGTACTGGGAACATCCATGTTCCTTTTTCGACAGAGCTGTAGTGGTAATTGGAGATTTTGGAGGTTCTCTTGCAATGCTTTTCACTTCACAAAACTGTCTGTGGGCCGCTTTTGGTCATTACCATAATGCTGTAATTAATAAATCCATTTTTAGGGATTCTGTGTGTGTATATATATATGTTATATATATACACACACATCTCTATCTTTCATAATCCATACTGGTGGTGTGAGAAAAAACACAGCACAAGCAAGTATAGAAACTGAACCCCTGCAACTTCTATTTTAGCCTTGGAGGTGTGTCTATGAGAAAATTATGCAATAGATGTCACTGACTGCTGAAAAAAAAAAGTGGGTTAAAAATGAAAGGCTTTGTTCTATCTCCAGTGACATCTAAATCTCTAGTCTAATTCAGGAATATAAGTGTCATTGTCACAAAATTATAAATCACTTGCAAGGCGTGAAGCACTTTCTGGCATAAAGAAAGCTTCCAGCAAAATAACTGATGCCTGTTAGAAACTGTTTCTTTGGCTGGCATTGCTGGAGGACAGTGGAGGGTCTGGCACACCAACTCCCCAGGTTGCCATGGGAAAGCATGGACTGAGCTTGTGCTCCCTCCCCTTTGGCCTCTCTGGTTCACTTTGCCTGACTAAACTCAAGTTTTCAGCACAAAGATTTCTTATATTTGAAAGAAGTCATAAATTATATAAACTGGTCACACATGTGATAATCCAAATTAGCCTCTGCTGTCCCCCTGCTGTCATGTGCTGCTGTGTCATATTCATCCTTGAAAAATTCTGGATGTCAGGAGCTGGGAAGAACTCACCCAGGCTGGGTGCTTGCTGGAGTGCCTGCAAGGAGAGGTGTTTGACACTTACCCACTTACAAACTTGGCTTGGCACCTTCCCTGTCTCCAATTGTTTCTCAGTTCTCCAGTCAGCAGTTTGAAATAGTTTTCTATTATTAATAAAAATTAACGTCAGTCTTCTTGAAAACTTCTACTATCTGTTTAGGGAATGTCAGTTTAATAATTTACACTCACCCCATATCCTCTAGTACTCCAAATCTGAACTTGCGTTTTACAATAAGATAAATGTTAGTAATTAAAGCTACTCTATAAGACTGATTTATTTATAACAAGCTATATTTGCAGCCTGATACTGACATGCCCAATGCCTAAGAGAACAGCAGCTGAAGTTTATATCTTTAAAGAATGAACATTACACTGCTGTTATCTAATATTCAACAATATTAGATAAAAGGTAATGTGCTTGTAATTATTAAATGCAGTTTGAAACTTGGTCACAAGCAGGGTGGGTTAAAAAGGGCTTTATGCAAGGCTGCCAAGCCAGTTTTTGTTTCCCAAGTCATAGTTTTAAACTTGAGGGTGGTTAAAACTGGAAGTACAAGTAGTTAGTGCAAGGTCTTTTTAGGGCTGAATTGGTAGTGAAGAAATAGCTCTCATAAAAAGGAAGCAATCTGCGTGCTGGTGGTTACTCCTAGGTAATATTTTATGGTGAAAACTTGGCTTCATCTTGCATGTTATCAGAATGCTGAGCAGTGACCTAAACATTAATGATTTTTGATAAAATTAGAACAGTGTCCTGTTTCGCAGGGGGTTGGTACTTTGGATTGTGGTCTCTCATTTAAGACTTGGAGCAGAAGTCCCAGATTAATGATTTCTGGCATAGTTGTAGGTGTGGCTTTACAGGGCTTTATTTTAACCAACCCATTGCTGTTTTAGCATCACTCAAAATTACATGTATTTGTAAGTAGGTTGTTTTTTCCCCAAGTTCCATGCCATTGCATTTTTCTCCCTTCCTTCTTGAGATTTCATCCTCTTCCTCCATAATCCTAGTGGTAGATTTTTGGGATGTCTTCCCTATGCCTAGGCCTTTTCTTAACTCTTTCAATTATAAATGCATTTTGCCTGCTCTGGTTGCTTAAACATGGACACACAAAATCCTATCCAGCTGTTGCAGAAATGTGTGGAGTGATTACACAACTGAAAGTTGATGCACTGAGTTGATGAATTATGAGTATTGGGTGCTAGAGTTTGTACAGCAGTAGAAACTGCTAATATAAACAATTTGCAATTAAAAAGAAAAAATAAAAACAACTTAAACTTACTGTGGGTATTAAAACAGCCACATCTTACTAAATAATTTAATCTCTTTTCTCCCATCCTCCCTTAGGTCCCAAAACAGTGTTTTTCTGGGCACCTGTCATGAAATGGGTAAGTACAAGATGCCAGCTGGTGTCTGGGTGTCAAGCCCAGGGCAATCTGCAGCAACACACTGAGCAAGCAAGAGTTTCCCAGCAGATACTTGAGCCTGCAGAAAGATTAGAGGCTCTAATTCTTAAGATATAGGGAGGAACAAAATTAGCCTTAATAACATACAGCACAACATGAAGGGGATACAGTGTGGAGGAAATGCTTTGTGGAAGAACTGTGCTTTTCACTGAGTTTCACAAAGGCTTTCTCTTGTGAAACACCAGCTTGAGTGTTGCCCAAGGTAGGCATGAGCTGGCATGATGCAGAACTCCTAAAGCATGTGTTTCCTCTGAGATTGAAGAATTTGAGAAGTATCTTAAGGAAGCCAATTCCTAAGCCTCATAGCTTGAAGGCAGGCTGAAGCATGTCAGAGTGCAAGGCAGTCTTGACATAAAAGACAAAGGCAGCTGCCATTGTGGCTGGCAGTGGTGTTCTGTCTCCTGTGAGGTTCTGCTTTCACCTGGCTACAGCCCTGGGCTGTGTTTGTGCCCAGGGGATGCAAATGCCACCTCTCCTAATTAATTCACTGTGCTCCTCTGAGGTGTTTCACTGGTACAGATAAAACAAGAGATCTCTAAACCCACAAGGGTTTGATCTACTTGTTTGATAGCAAGCAAGGCTGTCACCTGCTCTTACCATTGCCAGCTCCTTGGTAACTTTGCCATTGTGAACCCCAACATTTTATAGGCCACAGGCCTATAAAATTGTGCAGGAACCATGGTTAACCATGGTTAACCTTCCCCTTCCTCAGAGGTTCTCTCTGGAAACACCTTCCTGAGCCTAAGGCAGCTCTTCTGTGCCCAAGGAGTTGTGGCTGGCAGTGAGGAAATTAAAATCATTAGGACAATCTTACTTATGGGTTTTGGTTTGGTTTTGGTTTGTTTGGGTGTTTTGGGGTTTTTTTGTGAACTGGTGTAACAGGAACATGGAATTGTATTTCCAGTAGAGGGCAACAACTCAACAAACAAACCAAGCAGAATGTTCGCTACTAATGTCATGTAGATCAGCCAAGCTATTCCTCAATTCACCTGCAAGCTTTCTACTTTTACTGAAATTATATTGAAAAAGCAGCACTTTCACCCCCTCAGATGTAGCTGAGTGAAGACTATATGGGGTGATAGTTTACCAGCAGTATCTTAGCCTGACCTAAATAATTATCTATTATTTAGACAATCCTCTATTTGTTGCATGAAAACCAGGGTGGGGTTTTTTCCAGCTGCTTTCTTAAGCAGCTGTGTTTAAAATAACCTTATTCTTGAATTAATACAAAACTGCCAATGCCTGGGATTTTGTTGCCACCCAGTTGTAGCTGTCATAAGCATGTTCTTTTTCCTACCACAAGGGACTAAAAGTGGATGGTGTCTCCAAGAGCCTAATGGCTCCTAGAATGCATCCCATCTCCTGCATAATGCAGTAGGATAAGCACTGAGCTGTGAAGCAGCTTCCCCTTGTAAAGCTCTTGATCTGGAGTCCCAGTCTGAATCACTGAATTTCTCTTTGCAGGGTTTGGTGTGTGCTGGACTGGCTGACATGGCCAGGCCAGCAGAAAAGCTCAGCACAGCACAGTCTGCAGTACTAATGGCCACAGGTAAAGCCACACTTACTCTGTGTTTTCACACAGCACCATCTCAAAATCTTCCATCAGTACTAATCCACTTCTACAGAAAGCCTTCATTTTAATATGCTAGCAGCCACTTTTGCTGTTGGATGATGATTCCAGGACAAACCTTTACTTGTTATTAAATCAGTAAGCTTCTGTAATTACATAACAGTTTTCTACACCTGCCTTAATTTGGAATTGTTTAGTGCAAGTTGCTACGAGTTAGGACATGAGTGTCATCCCTTAAGTTACCATGATACCCTTCATTGCAGTAAGTGAGCTCTTTTGCTTCAGAGCAAGTAATTTTGAAATCAGTCCAGGATATAGTGACTTTTTTTAGAACAGACTTTAAGGGATTTAAGAATGGTAGAGTAATTACACTAACATAACTGGAAAGAATTTCCAAGTGTTACAAGAAATTGGAAGCAGTGGCACATGGACCTACTGCACTGCTGCCTGCCTAGAATTCTCACATCTGGCAGAAACAATATTCTGTAATCCTAGAATCATTTAGGTTGGAAAAGACTTTTAGGATCATAAAAATCCAACCATTAACCCAGCATTTCAAGTCCACCACTAAAATGTCTCTAAGTGACACAACTACAGATCTTATAAACACCTCCACAGATGGTGCTGCACCACTTTCCTGGGCAGCTTTTCCCATTGCTTTTCCTGTCTGAAAGGGTTCTCCAGCGTTTATTTTGATATCTGACACAGTGCTGTGCATTTTTGCATAACTTTTGCATAATCTCCAATGTAGTGCAGCAAGCTGGATGTACAGCAAATTATCACTGCTGTGCAACTCTGCTGGAGAATTAAGGTCTAGGCTGGTGTAGACTACAGAGGATCTTTGTTTGATATTCAGACTATGACTGACCTTACTGTAGCTATTTTAGAAAAAAGCAGTACATACCTGTAGGTGTCCCACTAGCACTTTTCACTGAGAAAAAGGTGTTGTCTAAGCAAAGCAGTTGTCTAACATGAGGTTGCAACATTTGTTTACTTCAACTGGCCCATGAATCTTCCTCCAAACTTAGGGAAATATCTGAGTATTTAATTTGAAGTATCTTTAAACTTTCCATTTTATTCAACAGGCCTTATTTGGTCACGGTACTCTCTAGTGATTATCCCTAAAAACTGGAGTCTGTTTGCTGTGAACTTCTTTGTTGGCTGTGCTGGTGGCTCCCAGCTTTTCCGAATATGGAGGTATGTGTTAATGAGGGTGCAAGTACAGCTAAGCATTAACCAGGAGTTTATAAATGCTGCCAGCCTCTCTGCAGTGCAACAGGCAAGAGGAACTGAACCATTCAGGAAACATTACAGAACGGTTTTGCTGCATTGTTAATTTTACAGTTCAGTCAGAGTGAAGCTGTAAATATTCTCAGTCTAGTTAAAGCAGCATTGAATCACATCAGTTCCAGCTGGATCAAAGGATTTTTAAGCAGAGCAGCATTTAAAAAAAATTCTTTCTTGAAGGAAACTTTGGGAGTTTTCTGTCTTTAGTAATGGCCAGAAATGTGGCAAACTTAGCTACTTTGGAACTTCCTACATGAATTAAGATATCCTATCCCAGGTTTCCACCCTCAAGTCCATTGTAATTTCAAACCTCCTCTGGTGAACAGTAGGAAAACCCTGTTATAGTAACTGGTGTTCTATTCTATTCTTAGCCTGTGCTCTTTCTTTTTTGTTCCTATAGGTATAATCAGGAGTTAAAAGCACAAGAGCAGCTGCAGTAAAGAGATGCTTAACCCAACAAGTCAAATCTAACAACGCACAAACCCATCCCCATGGGACCTGGCTTCACTAATTTTAATTTTTTTTTCCTCTGAGAAAATAAAAGAGGAAATTTAAATGTTTAGAGAGCAAATGCTTTCTAAGCGCAAATAACAAAGTATCTCCACACATTTAAATAAAGGGTAACCTTTTAAAATGAAGGTGGAATTGCTGGTCTTGTATTGTCTCGTTAAAGAAATTGGCTGGATTTTGCCTAAAAGGAGTTGCTGAGCCTCACCTGATCTGACTCCACTGAACAGTGCTGGGAGTCACACAGTACTGGTGACAGCCAGAGCCTCAGACTGAAGTCATCTTTCCTGTCAGGAAACCACCTGGGTGGGAGTTTGCCATATTTCAGTAACCAACAGCACCATTTGCATTTCATTTCCTGATGCTCTTCCTTCCCTGGTAGCATAAGGACATTTGTTCCAGCTTCAGCTGTGTGTGTCTTCATTTGTTCCCCAGCCAGCGCTGTCCTGAACAAAAGGACAGCAAACAAATGTGCCACTGATGTTTTAGCTTCCTTCACAACTCCAGGCAGAAGATGGGGGTGTTGAAGCACTGGACTCAGACTCAGGAATTCACATGCAGGTGAAGATAACTGAGGCAAGGTAGGTTCTGATGAGTCTGTCAGCTCCCCTTTCTCAAAGGCTGCTCCACCATGAAGTCACTTCTCTGTTCTGCCACAGTTTCACTTGCATGTCTTGGTCCTTGTGGCTGAAACAGTAACCCAGGGTCTCAAGTGGTGAGTTCTCCAGCTGTGTTGGTGACACAGTGACTGAAGGATGCTGCCAGGGAGAGAGGTGGTGTATTCCAGTCCCCCTCCCTTCCCAGTCCCCAGCCAGGTAAGACTCATCCAGCAAACCAGTAATGGGAAAAAAAAAAAAAGTGTATTAAAATATTCACAAGATTACAATAGAAAACATTAAAGTCCATTCAAGAAAAAATATCCAAGATAACTGTTTTCAGATGAGTCTGTAAAAGCAAAAGCACTAACAGTTGGTACACTGGCTCTTCATGTAATCAGGCCATGCAATGCATATCTAGCTCCCTCACATAGATTATACACCTGTCTTACAGGTGTTTGTTGTCTTGCACACCTCCAGGACAGAGGTTTATAAAAGAAAGTACCCAGTCTATGTTTTCAATTACATTTACCACGTAAAAACAGTTGGCATTGCAGGGAGACAGGAAACATTGCACAGCACACTGATCTCCAAAGGCATTGAACTTACATTTTAGAGTGCAAAAATACCTGTAAATGAAAGGGCTTATTAGCTTTAGGGCAGTGAAGAGAAGGGAAAGAGAAACCTAAAGAAGAGAATAATTGCTGAGCTTTGTTAATATGATTCTGTAGTCTCCCATATAAAAATGTTACACTGCAGAGGTGTGGCCACAGCCCACAAGTCCCACCCACCTTCTCTTTTGGTGGTTTTATCGAGGAAATTTTTCCTTCACCTATGATACAATATTTTGTATTTGAGGTCCTTGGCAGATGCACTAATAATGCAGAATTTCAAGACAAGATTCCAGTACAGAGTGAAGGTGTTCTGGTCACAAATGAAACACTCCATACCTGACCTCAGTGAATCAATCCACTCTTAAGGCAATTCAGCTCTTAAGTTGCATACACACCTTTACTGCAGTTACAAGACAGATGGTTACCTAGACAGTTCTCAGAGGTTTAAAAAGTTTGCAAACCCAATCACAGCTCTTCTAGTCACAAACTGAAATACCACTAAAGCTTTGAGAGAAAACAAAACCCTACAGGTCTTCCAGTTATAAATGACACATCAGGCAGTGAGTTATAGGGACACACCTGCCCCCCTGTAATGGCTCTTAATGCTAATGTTTTGTGAACATGGTGAGCATCTTCCTCACAGAACAACTGCTGAAGTCAAAAGGGGCCATGGAAACCTGATGGACTGAGAACAGCTACCAATTTACTTAGCTTGACACCTTATTTGTAATCCTCTTGAAATTCATTTACAATAATCAAAAATAAGAAAGATTTCAGATTGACCCCAGTTTTGTTTGCATGATGAATAAAAGAGAATTTATTGCGAGTCTTTTCCATCACACAAGCCCTTCCCAGGTCCACTATCCAAGAGGAATGACCCCTCTAACTGTTTTAGTCACTGGCTAGTGCCTTAAGAGAGGTGCCTACTCCTCCTCTGGGCAGCTGCAAGCCTGGCATGCAGCACTTGTTTTGAAATGATCCTAAAAAGAGCTGGCAGGAGTGCTACAAAAGGACCAGGACAACACCCTTCATGTTCCTCAAAGTCCAAGCTGTTCTTTTCCACCTACAAGGAACAGCATCAGAGAATTAAGAGAACAGCAGCAGAGCAAACAGAGTTAAGCTTCTGGTCACCAGAACATCAGGATATGATGACCTTGTCTGACTTTCATCTCTGCTTGCTCTACCCATCAAGGAAGAGAAGTCCCCTGTCTCCTGAGACTTTACTAAATAAGCCAACTCAGCATCAGTCCCTTTCATCAGCACAGGTTATCATATCATTAAACCATCTCAGATAACCTGAGGAACAGAAAGCTTCCAAGTGTTGCCTGAAGTTCTTTTGACTTCACCATGAATATGTTACTTAATAATTATATTGCTCACTTTTCCATGACCAAAAAAAAAAAAGAAAAAAACCCAAAAAACACCAAAAAAAAACAAAAAACAGCCTTGGCACTGGAGAGGGATTCAGACAGATTTCTGCCATTCCTGGGGGAAGACTTTTGTTACTTTCTCAAAAGATGTTTAGTGTTTTTAAAAAATACTTCCAAGTTCATTCTGCCTTCATAAAGAGGACCCAAGAAGCCTTGCAGGGAGCCTCCTCAGTCTAGGCAATATGAACACACCTGTAGCTGGACAAAAGCCATGCAAGGAGATGTCTCCTTAAGTCAGTTAAAACCAGCCAGATCAGTGTGTCTCCTAAAGTTAGCACCAGATCAGTCCTAAAGTTAGCACCAGATTCGGGTGCTTCCTAAAGTTAGCACCACATCAGAATTGTGCTCAGATTCTCCAGTACATTCCAGCAGGAAAAGAAGCAAACATTAGTAGCAGACTTCAGAGGCGAGGCCAGCCCCATCTTCTCATAGCAGCAAGTTTCTGATTGCCACATTCATCACAATTCTCCCTCTTATTCAAAAATGTTGGGGGAGAAAGATGGTGATGTGCAGGGATGAACACAGGCAGATCAAAATCAAGTTTCTCCATCAACCACATCCAAAGCATTAGTGCTTTATTAAGTGTAAAATAAATGTTGGGAAGTAACAGCCTGATAGATAAGGAAAGCAGCAGCAGCAGGATTCCTCCTGATCTTAATTTACAGTGGGTTGGAAGGGACCCATTAGGATCATCAAGTCTAACTCCTGGCCCTAGGCAGGAGACCCCAGGAGTCACACCATGTGCCTGAGAGCATTGTCCAAACACTTCTTGAACTCTGTCAGTCCTGGTGCTGTGACCACTGCCCTGGGGAGCCTGTTCAGTGCCCAGCCACCCTCTGGGTCAAAGACATGTTCCTGATATCCAGCCTAAACCTCCTCTGAGTCATCTTCATGCCACTCCCTTGGGTCCTGTCACTGGTCAGAGTGAAGAGAGCAGTGCCTGCCCCTCTGCTTCCCCTCATGAGGCTGCTGAAGACCACAATGAGGTCTCCCCCAGTCTCCTCCAGACTGAACAGAACAAGTGACCTCAGCCATTTGTCAGGAGGTTTCCCCTCCAGTCCCTTCACCATCCTTGTGGCCTCCTTTGGACGCTCACCAATGGCCTCATGTCTTTTTTATATTGTGGCACCCAAAACTCCCCCAGAACTGGAGGTGAGGCTGCCCCAGGACAATCCCCTCCCTTGCCCAGCTGTGGTGCTGGGCCTGGTGCCCCCAGGACAGGGATGTCCCTCCTGGCTGCCAGGTGCAGAATTCAGCACTTGAGAAGATCCTATACATACCACAGAATCACAGACTGGATTGGGTTGGGAGGGACCTTAAAGATCATCCAGTTCCACCCTCCCTGACATGGGCAGGGACACTTTCCATTAGATCAGGCTGCTCAGAACCCCATCCAACCTGACCCTGAACACTTCCAGGGATGAGGCATCCACAGCTTCTCTGGGCAGCCTGTGCCAGGGCCTCACCAATCTTCTAAGTAAAAAATTTCCTGACTACAGTCACCAACATGAACACTGCAGCAACCAAGACAGTAGATCTTATCAAGAGATGGAAGCTTGAGAGGACAAACTACCCCTGAGCATTTCTGGGGTGAGTAGGTCCCACTCTGTCAGCTTCCAGCACTTGGTACAAACACTACAGCCCTTCATGTGGAGTCTTGCTAAAAAAACCCTGCTTAATCCATAAAGTAGAAGAAGATATTTAAAGGTCTTCTGTGAAGAAGAAATTTGACCATTTTTCGTCTTGTATGTGTTATTGCCAAAAAATAAAATGCTAAAATATTTACAGAGCTGTTAGTTAGCCACAGTTCAGTGTCTCAGTTCCCTGTGAGACTTGGCAAATACCTGAAAACTGATGCCTTAAAACCTCTGTTAAAACAGAAATATGTTCTTTTTTTTTTATACCAGCCAAGTCTTGGAAGAAGAATTACACAAATTCAGATGTTACAGGATTAGCAACTGACATATGGCAGAATAAATTAATCCATGGTTTCCTTCTGAGCCTCAGTTTTAAGAAGCTGGTTCTGGCTTTGAGGACAATGTCCTAAGATCTACCCAGTGGATGTACACGAAAAAAAAAAAAAAAGCTGTTGATTACTAAGAAAGGCAGCTGTTGTCAGGAAACCAGTGAAATCTGATCCTGATGAAAGAATATAGTGTTGGCATACCTAACTTTGTTGGGAAAAAAAACCCCCACTGTACACAAAATAGTTATTAAAATCACACTGTAATAATTAAAGGATTATCTAATGTGATTGTGAAAGGGTCTGCCATGAACCTTTAACTATTTTTCATGTGTTTGGTGTTAGAGTGAAATGTGGGCTTGAGTTTGTTTGGAACAGGTTGCCCAGAGATGCTGCAGAGTTCCCACCTGTGGAGATGCTCAAAGCTGGGCACAGTGCTGTGCAGCCTCCTCTGGCTGATCCTGCTTGAGAAAGACTGGATGATCTCCAGAGGTCCCTCCAACCTCAACCATTCTGGGACTGATTCTGTGAAACAGACTGAACCAGGGAATGGGTAAGGATCAGAGAAAAGGAGTTACAATAGACCAAACCGAAAATTATATGCTGCCAAAAAAAAAAAAAAAAAAAAACCAACTCAAAAATAACCCACCCCATTAAGATGTAGAAAACAGAAATCCTTCTTCTATAAGCCACTTTGAGAAGATCTCTGCTGGAAGGCCACTTCTAGTTTTGAGCACCAGATTTCAGGATACAATGGGTCAGCAAAAGAAATCCTCATCAGCAGAGATCCTCA
Organism: Pycnonotus jocosus; assembly: GCA_013400435.1. Lineage (NCBI taxonomy): Eukaryota > Metazoa > Chordata > Aves > Passeriformes > Pycnonotidae > Pycnonotus > Pycnonotus jocosus. The sequence goes on along the minus strand of VWYP01027059.1, from coordinate 1,023,220 downwards.
ACAATGTAGGAGGAGTTTAACCTAGAAACAAGAGGCTGGAAAACTGCATTCAAGCAGTAGACCTGCAGAGATGAAGGAAATAAACTGCCCATCCACATTTTCTGTGCAAATATTGGTTACACAAAAAAAACGCCCCACACATCAAAAAACCCAAAGAGCCCTAGATTTCCTCCAGAAGTTGTTCAGCCTCCACTACAGGCTTCTGAGAACAGAAAAAGCACCTCCAAGCAGGTGACAGTGGCATAATGGAGCCATGGGAGAGAGGTATGGGAGTACTACAGCTTCCAGATCCCTTGGAGCCCTTTTTAATGCTTACATGAAATGACAGAGCTTTGAGGAAGAAATATTTCATTGAAAGGTTCAACAGAGTCTGAGGTAACCACCTACAGCTACAGCTCCCTATGCCTTTAACTCACTATCTCCTTTGTTTTCACAGGTAAACTACCATTTCACAAAATTCATTAGATCAACACTATCCCTGCCCCCTTAAAGGACTAAGCTTGAATAGCTGGGCTCATTGAGAAGTAAACAGTTTTGTGACCCACATTACACAGGTCAGGTAGGCCTATAGGTTTCCTTCACTCACACTGCTAAGACATACATTTCTGATAGCTAGGAGTCACAATTTGGCTTACAAGACCAAGTGAGAGGGTCTAGTTTACACGAGAAGGCAGCCTGTACTGAGAATCTGATCAAGGAAAGATAAATACCCTGTAAACATAAAGAACTCTGAATATAAAGAAGATGTCTTCTTTACAGTCACCCCAACAAAAGAAATTAGGCCCTATAAGCAAAGAAAAAAGAATCTCCAGGTCAATCTAGAATCTTCAGGCATCTTCCAGTTTCTCCATTAATAATCAAGATAAAAATATTTTTAAATTGTGATGCGAGTTTTCACTTTCTCTCTCGTCACACAAGATACAAATAAAAAAAAGAATATTGGCAATTTATAAGCAAAATTCTTACCGCATTTCAACATGCAACATTGGTCTCACTTCTGTACGATTAAATAGACTATTTACACACAATACATATATATCTCTCCCTCTGTATGCACATGCATTGGTCCTAGCCTAGGCATCAAAGGCCACATGTGAGTTCTCTGGGTCAAATCTTGCTGAAGCAGTTCCAGTCTGAGTGTGTGTTGTCCTTTGGGAAGCTGAGGAGCTCAGTTCTTGCGAATGTCGGCGTACACCACAGACTCTGACTTGTTGATCTTGTCGCTGTGCTGTCCCCCGGAGTGATCTAACTGCGCGTAAATGACTGGGCCCTGGGGACACAAGGAACAGGCACCATCAGGCTTTTCAGAACAGCCCACACTGCCCCTCGCTTCCACGGGGGCTGCAGCAAGGTGACAGCTAAAGCAACACCACAGAGCTTTTAATGACTGCAAACGGCACTTGGAAGCAGGTGGAATGAACCCTCAGCTGCACATGAGCTCTAGTCTGCCACCTTTCTCCTCTCAGGAGCATGCCAAACAGCGCCCTTGCCTCCCTCCAAAACTGCCTGCTGGCACACAGAGCAAAATCTAGGATCCCTTGCTCTGAAAAGCAGCAATTCTTACGTGCTGTGGAGCAAAGACACGTGGCTTAGTCAGATGCGTGCCAGATTTAATATTGTTCAAGAGGAACTGTGCTAGAGGTTTACCAGTCAACAGCAGAGTGTACTTCCCAAACTGCTACTCAAATCCTGTAAATCCCAGCATGGCTGTGCCACTTGGATAATGAGGGAGAGGATAAAGCTACAGCCACCCTGTGACTCAAGGCAGTGATGGGGCCAAGACTTACACAGCAGTGAGCCAGGAGGTGCTAAAATGGTGCAGCAATACACAACTCTTACCTGACTGCCCAGCCAGCCCAGGCAGCAGCAGCTCACAGACACCTTGGGCAGGCACGGCCTCACATCTTCGTGACATTTGCTGGGGCGCAGGGGAGGACATTACAGCCCTGTCTTTCAGCTGAACATGTGAACACTTCCTAAAACACCACATCCTCTAAAACAGCCCAGGGAAAGCCAGCTGCAGCTACTGGGGACAGGCTGAGGACAGGACTGCAGCCTCCACGGAGCAGAGGTCCAGCAAGACAGGTGGGACCTTGGTGGCAAGAGAGCTGCAGCTCCCATGCTGAACCCCCTGAATGAGACAAGCACAGGGCTGCCACCACCTCTCAGGTGACCTCAGCAGAGAGACCACACACCCCATGCAGGAGGCAAAGGGACTGTCTGATCTGGGGATGAGTAGGAGGTATTAAAAAGAGAGAGCTTTTAGTTTCATTGTGGCTTCTTCAGTAGTTCTTCCTTCAAAACCTTTCATCCATTTAACTGTTCTGTTTTCCCTTATGTCCCAGGAAGAAGTAGACTTCACTGGCACTCCTCTACCCCCTTCCTGCTTTTGGAATCCTGACAAATTAGGATACATTTATATAGACCTGAGACAGAAATTTTTCCATCTATTTTCCAAAGCAATTGAGAGCCAGAGATGAAGATGGACCTTCTGTACAGAAAATTAAGCCCTTGGAAGGACCACAGGTACCTTCCTGCATGGCTGGCTTCCCCCCAGCACAGTGGCAAAGCTCACATCTGATAAATACCTTCTTCCTTTCAGAAGTGATTTAAATCCACATTTTCTTCCTTCTGGGTAAAGTATTTCCAAAGTAATAAAGAATAGAGGAAGAAGATGGACTGAAGGGTGAAAACTTGCAAGTAGGTATAAAACCCTGAATATAAACAACACACTGAGAAAATGGAAAAAAAGGACACTGATGTCCTAGAAAACTCTGGATTTCGGATCTCATTATAACCACTTCTTAAAAAAAAATTCTCTGCTATTTGCTTTCATGTTGTTCTGGTCTCCAACACTGCACTGAGATTACTAATTCCAATCAGATCACATTGTCTGTATAAACTTCAAGGCGAAGTAACCCTGAAGTTTAATTGCAAGCAATTTTGGAAATATCATCTGCCTGAGGCCAGAGGTCATGGGTATGATAAATTCAGCTTGAGAGCATCATCAGTTTAGAGGGAAAAAAAAAAAATCTAACTGCATAAAGTACTGTGACATTCCAAATTTTGTTCAAGTAATTCTGGTGGGTCAATTGTCTACCAGTGGAGTTCACTCAGTATCAGTTACTAATGTATTGGGTTTTTGCAAATTTAAATAGAGTCACTGTGCTGCAAGCAGCATGTCAGTGGTGTGGAGAGACTGACTGACTGACTGATCAGCTGATCCAAACCAAGCTATCATTGTCTCAATGTGTGCACTGTCAGTCACCTCAAAAAAGTGGTAGATAGCCAACACAGAGAAAAGGAGGGACCAAGGATTTATTGCAGTGCTCATTTATTTGATTTGCTGCCAACTGATTCTCTATCTGACTATACATGTTACCTGGGCCATTTTAAAAACAGTCTAAACAATTCAGAAATTTCATCTAATCCCAAGTAAGGTCATCCTGACTCTTCAGAACCAGAAGGCAGCCCAGTACTGCTATAGAAAACCAGCATTTCCTGAAGCCTTGTAATTTTTCCATTCAGAACTGAAGGAAAAAGAGTAGCAGGTGTACCTGCTAAGAGTTTGTCAGCAGAGTCATGAATTGCAAGTTACAGCAAAGAAAAAGGAATTACAAAGTTAGACCACCATGGTCCAACAGGAGTCTACAGAATTTTCAAATTTCTCAGATTCTAAATGATGTTGCAACTATGAGAGATTCAGGCTCTGGGAAAGTTATCTGAAATTTCAATCAAGATTCTTGGCATCACAAACTGCTCCTTCTCAGGGTCCTGAGATCCAAACAAAGACATCCACGTGGAAAATCCATGTAGTTCTGGCCTTCACTGGAAATCATTTCCTACCCACACAAATAACAGTCCTGGTAGAACAGCAGGCACTACAGAATGATGGCATGGACAAGAACCACCACAGACAAATCTGACAGGACAGAACATACCTGCTGAGAAGGAGGGCACAGTGAAAACAAGTGGAGCTGATTCAAGCAGCTGAACGCTCACAGAATCAGATATTCGAGCTCCAGAAAGCAAGGTCCACACCTGAGTAACTTGCACTCAAAACACAAAGGAAGTGCAGGCTCAGCACACTTTCAGCTGAGATGTGATGCAGACAAATACTCCATCACTGATTCCTGAACTGATACATAAATTTAAAAATGAATTAACTTCATTTAATTAATTTAAATGCCACTCTGAGAGTGAACACCTCTGTTAGTGTTTCTAACTTGCAGAGGCAGTTTTGTTTGTATTCACAGTTCTTTTCCACCAGTGAAGTACAAAGCATTCATTCACTTCCTACACACCCTACTTTGTAAGAAAGTTATAAGGAAGGCCACAGGCCTCTGCTGTTTGACCACAGCACTGACTGTGGGAAGCCCTGCCAGGCATTCCAAGAGACAAGAGTGTGCCTGAATCAGCAAACAGCCTGCAACAGCTCTGGGAACTGCTAGGAATGAGAATCTGCCTTTCACCTGCAGTATCTGCTTTCCACAACCACTCAAAAACTTGAATACTACAACTCATTTCTTGATTACCAGGAAACACCAGGTTTTACTTGTATGTGATGAAAGATTTCAAATACGTTGATTTGCATGTTGATATGACCCTTAAAGAAACAACCAAACAATGGCTAGAAGCTAACAATGCAAGCTGTCATCAACTGAAATTTAGCTTCCTCACTTGTTTATATATTCTGTTCAAACCCTGATTTCACTATGGATCTTTTTAAAGAAAAGTAAATATGTTTAGTTGTTCTGTAAAAATGGGGCAAATGTTCAACAGGAGGTAGAAGAGCTACTTGTGGCTCCAAATGTCTGCCACAAAAAGAAAATCTGTTTGCCTGAAAAAAAGAGATTATAAATCTAAAAACTAAACTAAAACTGAACAAAACAAAAGCCATTTGTGGTATTTTTCAGTTGAGGTCAGCAGTGTTCACACTTTGTGTTCTGCTTTAGGAACTTACCTGCAGGGAGAACTCTGTCAACGAAGAAACAGACTGGAGTGACTACAGAAGGGCAAGAGCACCCTGACTCTGAGTTAACACCACAAAGTTTAGATTTACTCTGCTGCTCCTTCCAGCACATTGAGACTCAGAACCGTGGGTACATAGAAAGGTGAGGACACCATAAGTTTTCATACCAAAACACTGGAGTATTTTTGCTCTCAAAATGCAAGCACAGAGCAGCATCTGTGTGTAGCTCTCAGGGCACTTGCAAGTACTCCTTCACGCCATGACAATGATTAGACAAAATTTTTTGGCTCTTTGACCTATGGATGTTGACTCCAACAGCTGCCATATCATAAATCCCACTGTGCTGGTTTTGCAAGGTCTTTTTTTT
>VWYP01027059.1:991123-1017858 GCA_013400435.1 Pycnonotus jocosus | reverse complement strand
TTTTTTTTTTTTTTTTTTTTTTTTTAGGGAGGATGGTGGGAATCATCTGTCTCGTTCACCTATTCCAGAAGCATCGCCCATGATCTAGAAAAGACAAGTTTTATCCAGGCTTTATAGATATCCTGCTGCTACAAGACCTATTCCAGTCAAAATCTGACTGGTTTTAATCCTGATTACACAGCCCCTGTGAATAACTGATCTCTGAAGGCAGCTTTGTGGGCCTGTGTGCTAAAACTTTGGAAATACTGCACAGCCCAGCAGAAAATGCATTTCAAAATCAAACAAGAAGCCCAGCAGAGTAGGAGCTTCGAATTTACTGAGCTGACTGTTAACGTATTTGTTTTTTTTCCTGTAGTGTTAATACATTAACACACATCTCCATTATTTTGTCAGGAGAAATTAAGAAACTAGGCATTAACTTGCACACACTACACTGCACCCACTTGCTAAAAGATGGCTAATTAAGAAAAAGTCCATTTTGAACTTAAACTCTCTCAGGACCTGTATCTTCACAGAAAAATTGCTAGGAATACTCAAATCAAGAGGGAAGAAACAGCTTCCACACAAGGAAATCCTGTACTACTAACAGGTAATGATGCACTGCATAGAATCCCTGTCTGACTCATGCTCTGTGCCCTCCCATGGGATGCTAAGTCTGGATAAAAGCTACTTTTGCCCTTCAAAGTCAGCAGAACTTTGCCAGCTGCAGCAAGCACAAAGAGTGGCACTTTCAAGCCCACAAAAGTTGGGAGGCTCAGCAGAGGAGAGCTCTCAGCAGCACAAATCATCTGAAAACTGGTCAGCATCTGGCTCCTCCCCTTGTGAAGGAAGTACATGCCATGGAGCATGGGAGTGCAAGGGAAATTCCTCCCCATTACCATCCCAGAACAGACTAGGCAGCTGTATGGGGTGATTCATATCTGACAGACATTGTTAAAAAGATAGTCCCCGACCACTCCTCATCCTTGCACTTCACTACACCTGTGTATGCTAATCCACAAGACCACAACCATGTTTTTTTATAATTTAGTATGGAAAGGGCTCATGTGAAGATGCTGCTCCTTCAAGTGCACCAAGAGCTCACCAGCCCCAGCTGACTGCACACCCCTCGTCCAGCACACACTTCTACCAGCAGACAGCCCCTAACGCACGAATCCCACCCTGCCTGGATGTTTTCCACAGCAGGCTGGGGGGAATCCTGCCTGGGGGAGCAGCAGGAGCAGTTTACCTGGTGTGATCTGGCGGGCACGCTGTTTACCAGGCCCTCTGTGTCGGAGGGCGCCTTCTGCGGAGCCTGCTTAACCGGAGACATCAAGCTCTCAGAGGTACTGCAGCTGACGAGGTGGCAGAGCAGAGTTTGCACGACAATGTTCAAGAGGCACACGGAAACCAAACCAAAACGAAACCAAACAAACAAACAAACAAACAAAAAAAAAAGAAACAAAAAACAAAAGACGAGTGATGGCAAGATGAAATGTGGCAGGTTACGCCAAAGTAAAAAAAAAAATGAACGTAACGGATTCTGAAATAAACAGACACAATTCTCCATCTCTCCCGAGAGATTTCTCTGCCCTTCCTCTGAGTTTCATTGGTAAGCAGCAGGAAGGAGCAGCTATTAACATAGGACAGCAGCTCCTCCACAACCCCTGGTCCTTAGATACTCCCATTCAACTCAGCCTCTCTAAAATCATGTGTTTTCTTCTCAGTGAACAGTGGTAAACAGCAATTATCTTCTAACTAGAAACTAAACAATCCCAGTCGCTGAGGCAAGTGTTGTACTGGTGCTACACTTAGAGCCAACACTTGCAAGAGACTCTCTACACCAGCAAGGTACTTCCTACCCAAGTCTGCATTAGTTCCCTTGCTTTTAAAGTTAGGCTGTGAGCCCAAAATAATTCTCCCAGCAGACACCAGTCTGTGGAGCAATTACCTTAAGAGTCACACAGGACATTTTTATGTTATGTGCCCTCATATAGCTACTTGAATATCTAATCAGGCAAATCTTGGTTTTCAAACAAAAGAACTGTCTTGTGGTGAGAACCAACACCCCTAAAAGAAGGCTGCTAGTTTTCACTCTCTGATTGCTTCTTTTCATCTGCTTAAAGAAAAGAAAACAAGCCTGTGATAGAAAAAATGAATACCACAGAGCAAATGCCCTTTATGTTGGTGATTTCTGGGCAATGCAGTGATGGGTCTCTCAGTGCTAGGTCTATATCCTTGTACCAAAGCAGCCAGGAGAGTTAAGTAGCCACTTCCTTGGCAGCAGCCACAGGAGTGCCCTCTGCTACCACAACCCTCTGACCACTGGGCATCCTTTTCCCTGAGTCTTTGCAGACATTGTATAGAGTACAGAAACAAACAAGGACAGTGACATTTAGCAGACCACCTCCTTGCAGGGCAAGTATTTTTTACCCTTTGGTAGGGCTTATCATAGCAGATTTAGCTCCTCATACATGCAGCAGTTAGAATTTAAAAAACATACTGCCCCAGCTATCATGGCAAGGGGTCTTGACTGTCTCACAGACAATGCATCCCTTCTGTTACTAAAGTTATGTAATTATTAATTGTTTTATTCACAAAACTCCTCAGGTCTACACTATCTAAATGTTATCATTCAGGTTTAAGCAACTAATGTACTTAGATCCCTGCAAGTTTTCCAACATCCAAGCTGCCTAAGCCAGAGGAATGCTTACAGGGAATTTACTTTTATTTTGACACAGAAAGAGCTCTGAATTTCCTGTGCTTTAGTCAGTGCACTGTCAAGTTCACTGCTGGAAGAGATGGAGGGACACCATCTGGGATAAACAACAACTCCACCCCAGTCAGACATGAGACAATGAAACCCAAGCACCCAGTGCATCATCCCTTTGCCAACAGATTCCAGCACAAATTACAGTGATGTTAGTAGAGATCTAGCTGGTTAGTCAGCAAAGGAAGAGGAAATGTGTACACACACACAGGTATTAACAGCAACCACCAACTTGATTAGTTACCATGGTGTCTAGTGGGACTGGAAGAGAAGACCCAGCCCTGTTACATTCCCAATCTGGCGTCTATATCAGGATCTCTGTAAGGAGAGGAAGGTAAGCAGGATCCGATCCCAGCACACCAAGGCAGAAAGAAAACAAAACAAAACAAAAACCCACCAAAGTCAGAGCATGAATGGAAACCGTGGCCATGCAGGGGTTCCAGATGCCACGCAGGGCCCTAGCCCACCTCAGTTCAAGGCAGAATGGTTATCTGGGAGTAAGTGCTTCTCTCCACCACCACACACCGGGTTAGCATCATGTAGAAGACAGTCTGCAAGTTTGGAGGGGGGCACAGCACACTTGGTTTCTTTCTACACATCATGCAGAGCTGGCATGGTCAGTGAAAGCAGGACTTAAACCTCAGAGATTACTTTCCCAAGAGAGCAGTTAAATTTGCTACAAGAAATCACAGTGCATGAAGTACTGCTCCAGGCTCAGCACCAACATGTGTTCTCCAGCAGGAAGACATTGGAGAGCAGGTCAGTGGGAAGCAGGGCAAGCAGGCCACCTCAGGCACACTGCTGGTGCATCACACTGCAGGGTTCTTTTCAGTTCTTGGGGGAAGGACACATGCAGAAAGGGAAAACCAGGCTTTCCACACAATTCTGAGCACACACAGCCACCCTTGCTGTATTTAGCCTTACCATTGGGCAATAGCCAACTCACTTTGTCTAAGCTCTCCAACTGGGAAAAGGACAGGGCAAAGTTTAATTTGGAAATCCCCACAAGCTTATTTTTGGAGTTATTTTCTTTTATCCCACAGGCAACCCAAAGAACCTGCAATAAGCAGGAATATTTGTTGGGCAAGGAACAGAAGAAACTTTTATGTTTTGGGGTTGTTTCTAGGGCTTACATACATAATTTTCATTCTTTCTTAGAAAAGCAAATTACCAGCTAATTAGAGAGGAGAAAAAAGGAAGCACCTCCTCCACCAGCAGCAAGCTTCATCACCACAGGACTCTCATCTGCCTTGGTCAGTTCTTGTTGCTTTTCCATATGCCCACTCAAGGAACTGTGCTTCACTTTGGAGTTATCCTCCTAACACTAAAAACCCTGCAGGGATGGTAACAGCTGACAAAACACAGACAGTGAATGAGAGTGGATGCAGAGTGGCTACTCCTCCCTTACTTGCAACTGTGGTGATGAAGGGGGTTTTGGCAAGTGTTTTGGTCCAGGCTTAGGAGACAGACACTGGTAACAGAACAACCCAGTCCTAATCTTAACACACAGCATTCTTTAAAAGTGTATATGTGGTGCTTTTCCTTTGGAGGTGGTAAGGAAAGAGGAGTTGGAGGGAAGGGGAAGAGTTCAGAGCTAGGGGGTCTTGGATTAAACACTCTGAGGGCATATATCCTTGTGTCTGGGGATCAACTTCAACATCTAGTGATTTTCAGGTGCAATTCATGGTCAGTAGGTCTCTTTGAGCACAGTACAGAGGTAATCACTAAAGGCAGATGATCACAGTTCCACACAACCATACCTATCTCTAGCTGTGATTGCCAAGGCTCGGCTGAAACAACTCCTACCCCCCTTTAAGCCCCCCCTCTGATCCTGCTGCTGTTCCTCACATCAGCCACGGGTGAGGAGGGAGATCTCTTACCCAGAGTATCGTTTTTTAGAGTTGTTCTTTCTGATGACAAGACACACGATAATAGAGATGAGCGATGAGAGACCTGTAACCGTACCGATGGCTATCCCTGCCACCGTGGCAATGGGGAACGCAGGCAGGCTGTCTGCGGAGAGAAGGGAGAAAACATTCAACTCTTCTGCATGCCCTGCTCAACATAAGTGCAAACCACAAATGCCCTTCAGCCTGGATTCGTTTAGAGCACGAGGGACTAATGCAAAACCCAGAAATTACGGCATGCAGCCTAAGTGGCAGTGACAGCAGGCAGCCAGCAGAGTAACATAGGTACAGAGCACACACCAGGAGTGTTCTTAGTGTCACTGTCCTTCAGGAGAGAGTTCATGTTGAACCAAAGGTTTTTACATGGCAGGGAACACAAGTGACAATGAGGACAACCTGGTCTCATTTTGTATCTGAAGGGGGAAAAAACCCAGGTTACAGTCATCTGGCAATTCCCAGCAAGGTCAACAGGAAGAGGCAGGCACGCTTTGAAAGCGGGTTTGGACACAGCACACTGCTAACCCACTAGGAGTGCTGAATGCCGGGTGTTCTCCAGGGAGCATGCAGCACACAGCAGAGCTCCTACCCAGGATCACTCTTAGCAGTCTTAAAACCAGACTCTGGTGTCTCAAAATACAGCCCTGTACATTTTTATAGACTCTTTTTTTTTCCCTTCTTAAGTCAGCATCATTGTACAATACCAGAAAAACACAGTAGAACACAGTATTGCTTTACTCACGTTCTCCCTTATATTATTTTGGGGGAGAGTAGGCCAAAAAAGAGCAGTCAAAACCAAAAGTCAATCAGAGAATGAGTACAAAATACTCACAAATCAAAGAATACACAGACTACCATTACAGTTTTTCCCAATGAGAAACAAAGTCCTTTCCTTCCCCCCACACTGTGGTTAACACAAGAAACATCTCAGGCCAGAGGGTTTCTTACAAGACTCCATGCTACTGTAGCTGCTTGTCCCAAATAGAAGTGAATCAACAGAAGATCCAACAGGCAAAACCTACACCTACATGGAAAAATCTGTCTCAGACACCTGCATCTGATCCTCACAGAATTGTTGAGGTTTGAAGGCATGTCTTGAGATTGTCTAGTCCAAACCCCCTGCTTAAGCAGGGCCAAGCAGCAGAGTTTGCTCAATACTCTGTCCACTTTGGATTGGACTATCTCCAAGGATGGCAGACTCTTTGGGCAACCTAGTTGTTGTGGTTTGGCACTGGCCAGGTACCCACAAGAGTCACTTGCTCACCCTCCTCTGCTACAGCTGGGCAAAGGAGGGAAAAGAAAGAAAAAAAAAAGTTAACTAAGGCTTCATGAGTGAGATAAGGACTGGGAGAAATATTTCAAGGGCAAAAGAGGCTCAACTTTAGCTGCAAAGTGAAATTTATTACTAAAAGAATGAGAGGAGGATAAAGAGAAGTAAAATAAGCCCTTCAAACACCTTCTCCCCCCCAGCCCCTTCCTCCTTCCTACTGACAGCATAGGGAATCAGGGCATGGGGGTTTTGGTCAGTTCATCACTGAGATTTCCTTCCTCTGCTCCGGGAGAGGAGTCCTTACCCTGCTGCCCTGTGGGGTCCCTCCCACGGGAGGCAGCTCTCCATGAACTTCTCTGGTGTGGGTCCACTCACACCAGCAGCAGCTAAATTGCACCTGCTGCAAACATGAGCCCCTCCCACGAGCACAGGGTCCTCCCAAAACTGCTGCAACACGGGTCACTCTTCCAACAGGGCACAGTCCTCCAAGGACAGGCTGCTCCAGCCTGGAAGCAAGGCCCTCTCTCTCCACGGGCTCTTCCACTGGATCACAGCCTCTTCCAGGCATCCACCCACTCCAGAGTGGGCACCTCTCCCACGGGCTGTGGGTGGATCCCCAGGGGCTGCAGCTGTTTCACCATGGTCATCTCCAGGGGCTGCAGAGGAATCTCAGCTCTGGCACCTGGAGCACCTCCTTCTCCACTGACCTTGGTGTCTCCACGTTGTTTTCCCTCACATATCTTCCCCTCCTCCTCTTCTCTGATAGAAGATAAAACCTCTATGACTTTGTTTCGATTTTCTTAAGTATGTGACCACAGAGGGATCACCAGCCTCTCTCATTAGCCCAGCCTTGGCCAGCAGCATGTTCATCTTCAGAGCCATCAGGGATTGGCTCTGCTGGACACGGTAGAAGCTTCCAGCAGCTTCTCTCTCTTTGTGACCCCCTTGCTACCTAAAGCCAGGCTGTGCCAAACCCATGCACTACTAGTCCAGTGTTCAACCACAGTAAAATGTGGGAATTTAAGTGCAGACAGAATTTCCTGTGTTTCAGCTTATGCTGATTGTCTCTTGTCCTGCCACTGGGCACCGCTGGTCTTCTTTAGGTGCTATCAATGTACATGAATACCTGGAGAGAGGATTCTCCTGAGTCTTTCTTCTCTTTTGCAGGCTAGATCATCCCTCCTTCTCTTCTGCAGGCCAGACAATCCCAGCTGCCTCCATTTCTCCTCATATGAAGATGGAACAGTCCCTTAACCATCATTGTTGCCCTTTGCTGGACTCATTCCAGCAGGGACCACAGACCAGCATTACCCTGAAGCAGGGGCATCATACTGAGAAAACAGGGCTTGTATTTAGTCCTCTTCCTTTGGAATTCAGTGACTTTCAGCAGAACGGCTACCTGACTTGGGGCTGTCCCACTGATAACAACATCATTCAGCCAAACATCACATCAGCTGTTTTCCTGACTCTCCCAGTGTGATATGCCAGTTCACAGCAATATGGGAATTCAGAGTCTTAGTAAGAAATTAAAAATGAAGATATGAGTGCTACAACTTAGAGGAAAACATTCTTTCCAGAACCTTTCAGCAGCCCAGGGATCCATCTGCTATTAAGGAAGAGAGTCCTACAAGTGGTAATATTCAGATACGTAAGACGTGATTGGACTTGAGGCCCACGCAAAAATGAACTAATTTATTTTGAGGCATATAAGGAGTTCCCCAGTTTCTGTGCTTTTTCACCTTTCCAAAAGTGCAGGAATAACTGTCTGCAAGAGCATCAAAACAGACATGCATTTCTGATAGCAGACCTGCTGCTGCCTTGTACACCTGAAAACACACGTTTTATTAGAGCAAGGGAGCAAGTGACAATCCAAAACTATAGTGCAGAGTATCTGCTGAAAGAATGATATTAGAACTTTTGTAGTTTTGTCACTTCTTTGACTCATAAGGGGTTTTTTGGTTGGTTGAATCTGAGTGATGGACAGCAGTTAGATCCTGTTAGCAAGTGTTTTTAAGACTGTATTTAAAAAAATGCTAGTGTTTTCACGTGAAACTAGGAGTCTGGCTTTACTGCTTTTCAGAAAATGGTCCCTGCATTTTCCAGCATTCTGCAGTTCAACGAATTCATCATAAGCACTTCCAGAGCGGCCAATTATTTCATTGTGAAGGACAGTCCCAGCTACATAACCAAACACCAGCTCTGAAAGCTGATATTTAAGTTAAAAGCTCAACACAAACCAAAAAGCCAGCCATTCAGAGAACTGATTTTCACTGATTATTACTGAAATTCAGAGCAATTTCCATTTCACTGAGACCATGTCAGTATCAGTTTTATGAAAGAGGCAGGAAAGTGATGCTTCCATTGCTCCTAAGTGTAAAGATTTTCATATCATTCTAATTTTCTCCCCCATATGTGTTCAGATCAAAAATCAACCACCTCCAGGTAACACAAGCTGTCTTGAACAAAGTGTTAAGCAGCTTCCTGCTACAAGCAGCGTCAGCCTAATGTAAGAACTTGGAATTCCTTATTAATTTCTGTTGTTTAGGCTTTAAATGGTAGTCCTTTCCAGATTCAGAGAGGCTATTGCAAAAACAGTCTTGCTTTTCATCCCTGCCAGCAGAAATCTTCCAACACACTTGATAGAGCTGTTTGTGCAAACACCATGTAGGTACTGCCGTGAAAATCCACTCAGCTAGTTTGGCAACTTTTAAAAATTAGGCCACCATGGAACTTATAAAATGTTTAATCCAAAACCTAAAGCTAACCTATCATCTATCAGATCATTTAAATGTGCTAAGAATGAATGTGGCTTTGAACAGTTTACAACACCAGATGTATGATTCAGAACCATTAGATGTATACATAGTAAAAAACCAATACACACAAGTGCCATCATGTATTTATTCCAATTGATAAACTTGCTCCAGCTCAGTTTAGGATGAGTTACAACCTACTAGAAAAGCTTGAATACCCATTTTCAGTCTTCCTAAGAAGCTGAAGACAAGTGGTGCTGCATTTTTTTCGATGGTGAAAAGTATTTCAAATACTGGGCCCCACTCAGAATCAGAGGGATTTTCTTCCAGATGCCTCGCTATGGAGAAGATGCCAGCATGCAAGTCTGTTAAAAAATATCAGCTGAATTAGTGTACTGAAGTCAGTCTTTAGTTGCTTGACCTGGGTTAAAATCTGACAAGGCTTTTCCAAGACAGCCTGACTTTGCCAAACCAGCATCTGCTCTACTGCTTCTTCATGGTGGATATTGTTGTGAGAAAATAAACAGACCCTATTTTATAGAGGCTTCAAACTTCCAAGAAACAGCAAGTTCTAAGTGATGGCTGGACCTCCAGAGGTCCCACTCAACCCAAACTGTTCCATGAAGTGAAAAATTAGATGGAGACCTTGCCTATACAAGAACATGGAATGACCCTGTGAGCAGGGGCACGCACCTGCTCCTGCTGCAGTATCATTCCAATTAGGACACACAGATAGGAATCTTCCCTAACATATTAAACTAATGGAATAGCTGCATCAGCACAGCCATTTATGAGTTCAACGTTTACTCTTGTCCTTCCTAAATTATAAATTTGGAAATGCAATTACTGTAACAATCATTTCATTGCAGGAGAAGCATCACATTTTGGCTGACCTCCAGCTGAGGTAGAACAATCAAATGTTTTGGATGATCAAGGGAAATAAAGAGCCAAATTGACAAACAGAATCTTAGTGCTCTTGAACTGTGACAAATGTCACCAGAAGCCCCATGTGGCCGCAAGTACCCAGGCCTTGAAATTTTTAAGAGCCACCATGGATTCTTTAAGAACTCCTGAGTAAAACAGACTGAATGCACATTCAACACAAACACCTTTGCATGGAACACAGAAGCATTTCACTTTCTGTATGTTTGGACCAGATTTATAGTTTTGCATTCCATTAATATACCATTAAATATACCAGAAAGGTTTCAAAAATAAGAGTCTGCTACTTTTTCTCCTTGCTCACCAGATTTCATAAGTCACCCTAACCACTGATGCAACACAAGGCAGGAAATATATTCATAGGACTTCAAAATGAGAATATGTGTTTTCATCAAGCCTTCCATCAGTTTTTCCTACTAATTGTTTAAACCACAGGAATTAGTGGGCATAGAGGTAAAGGGTATGAACATACAGGTTTTAAACAGCTGACAGATACTGGTTCCATTATTAGCACCTGGAAGAAGAGAATTAAAAAAACAGTTGGTCCCTCCAGGCTACTCCCCCACCCCCAACAAAAGCAATTTAGACAAGGAATGGAGGGAAAAAAAACAAGTGAGAAGGAAAACAATCATATAGGGTGAATGAATACCTTTCTCCACAACTCTAACTCGGATTTCTCCTGGCTTGACAACAATGTCAGGTGGGTTCTTGACATCGCAAATGTACGTGCCGTTGTCCCGGAACTGCATGTTTGATATAGTGATAGAAGCATCTTTCTTGTTTAGATCTCCAGCCCAAGTGATCCTGTCTTTAAATGGTATGTCCTTTCCAGGGTATGACTTCCCATTTGAGTAATAGAAAAACTGCAGTCAAGGAAAAGAGGATATAAGAACAATCCAATTAGCAAGTACGGCGCTACCGTGCTTCTCTCACTATTACAGCGTTCTCCCAGAGCCAGCTGTGTTAGACACAGCCTATGGCACATAGAGTAGCTGAGGTTTTTCTCCTCCTGCCTCACCCCTTCAGTCTGCCTTGTTGCCTCTTGATCACATAACCATGCTTGTACCTCCACCAGGCCAGCACAAGAGACTGCAAGTTTCAATTTTCTGTCAGTTTTGATCTGTTTGGTGGTTGGATTGACTGGGATTTTCTTTTTTTTCTGTTTTGTAGGGGACAGAGCTTTGCAGACAAGGAGGTGGGGGAAAGAGGAAAAAAAAACCTGGTAACCTGTTAATAATTAAAGGACAGATCAGTCCTGGATCACAGCCATCTGTCTTTCAGGCACAGGAAGCTGCCTGCATCCTAGCAGAAAAAGGATACCAAGTTTCCCATCTTGTGTTTTGCTGTGTGTTACTTGCAACTAAAGCACAGCTAAATTAACATGCAATACTCTCCCTTCCTTCCACCCCCTCAGAAAATCCCATGACCAATTTAGAGTATATCTAGCTGTTTTCCAGAAACTTTCAAGTAACTAAATATAACTGTTTCCCAGGTTTTTAAGTGACTAAGTTGCACATTGGCTCTGCACTCCCTATACGTGACCAAAAATCTTTGAAGAATAAACCTCTTCAGTAGAGACTAAAGAGGAACTGAGTGTTTCCTAACTATACCTGCCCAGGATTGGAATTTAGAGCAGTATAAGCACATAGACTTCTACAGGACAACTCTGCTTTCAAACACATAGGATAACCTAAGAGAGGCATCAAGGCTGCAGGCAAATTTCAAGAGAACATTCTTTCTTAATTGGATATCCTGCAAGACAGCAAGACAAACCTAATCAAGAATCAACCTGAATTCCCTTCAGTTCAGTCTCCAGAGAACAGTGAAAGAAATTGAGGACAATATTCCAGCTTCCTGTTTCTCCTGCCTTATTTACAAAGCAGGGTCTCTGCCACAGAACAAACTGCCTACAAGACAGTCATATTTCCATTCAAGTCACCTCCTATCCCTTTTCCTTTTCCTGCCCTTGATCTCAGGCTTGCTATTCCACACCCTCTCTATCAGGCCTGCACTCTCAATATCAGGCCTTATCACTTGGCAGCACAAATCTTGTCCAGACCAGGTGTGTGCACATCATGGCTGTCTGTCCTGCTGCAGTCAATCTTATTTGTTCTCTACAGATTAACAGAAATTCAATCAAGTGTTTCATGTGGTAGAAAGCTGGCAAGCACAGAGGCAGCTGTCAACACTTTGGAGGGACTCTGCATCAGTCTGCAGCTTTTCCAGCTGGATTGCAAGCTTTACCACAGCAGCACTGCATTACCACATCCCTGGGCACAGGGGAAGTCATCCCACTGGAAGTCTAGAAGGCCAGAGGCAGATTCCTCAGCTCTCTAGATGTCCTCACTTGGGGGAGGAGAAATCACAAAGTAAAATATGTCCTGAAACACAAGCTAAGTGACTCAAGCCATCCCTTGCCTATGGTGGTGCTGATAGCTACATCCAGGTGGAACATCTGCACTAACTTCGATTCCAAAAAAAATGTTATGTGCTGAAGCTGTATTCCTACAACTGGACAGTGATGCAGAAAGGGAATGGCAAACCAGGACACATGGGGAGCGGAAAACACACAAAGAGATGGCTTCTCTTCACCCATCCTGTTCAACACTGGCAGGAAATGTGCCCTACTTCCCTAAGCTTCTGCCCAACTACTGCTTTGGATTCCCAAGGGGAAGAGCTCCCTCTTTAAAACTAAATATTTATTTCACTGAGGATTCAGAAGCTAGTTCTACAGAGCTCTATATACTCAGCAAAATGCTCTCACACTGGTTTTGACCATCTCTGGTCTGAGCAGTGAAGAGTTCCTAGAGTTTAAATGAGCTCCTGTCTATAGCAGAGGGAAGGAGACAAACACAAACAGGCTGAGCAACCTGCTGTCCCCACAGCTTCAAAGCTGCCCCAGAGTTCCTTGCTCTGCTTCCTCTAAATTCTCACTCAGGACAAGGAACAAGAAAAAAAGAAGAGGAAGAGGAAGAGAAAGAAGAAGAGGAAGAGGAAGAGAAAGAAGAAGAGCAAGAGAGCTATCAACCTACCAAAGCCATTTCTTTGAAGATTTACATCCAAAGGATCTGAGCCCACTTGGGCCCAACATACAGGAACTGAGCAATGGCAAACATTATTTGCCCAAGTTCCTTCCTAGCCTGGTTTTTCACTTGTCAACTATAATGTGAGGATGTAACTGCTTACTGATTTGAGCTATTCAATTCTGTTCTGAAACCAGGGAGACTGGTCTTACTTTAAACATTTTCAAACAGAGGCTATACAGTACGCAAGCAAAATAAACAACATGCACAGTACACAATCTAACACTGCAATTACAGTGGTAATTCAAATTCTGTGACTGCTATATTCAGTCAAATGCAATAGGATAGAGGATTTACAAGGTTCCTAGATGCTCATCAACTTCATACACAGAGCTTCCAAACAAGCATCTCTCTTTTAAGAATAACAGAGTAACTAGTGTATTTTACGGTCAATGCACACTCCAGTCTTGGCAGAGATCTAGCAGACTGCAGTATTTTCATACAACTCTAAAAAAGCCCCCTAAAATCACAGTGATGGCCATAAGGCACACAAAGCAAGGTCCAATCCATATCTGCTTAGAACCAACTATAAGACCACTGCTCAACTATGCCAGCCTCCCCTCCCAGGTGTGCTCCAGCCATTGCTTACTGAGATACGAGTGGCTGCTCCCTCTGGTTGGAAGCTCCAGGAGACAGATGCTGCGCTGCTGATCACTTCCAGGGACGTGAACGTGCACGGGAGCTTTGCGTCTGTCCCGTTCTCCACAAACATCTCCTCTGGGGTGATGACCTCTACTGCTGATACTTGGACTGCATGGGGAAGGCAAAGAGAAGAAAGGAGGAGAACAAGACACATCAGTGCTGCTTTGAGAATCAGGAAGTTCCCATCACACTGCCTAGAAGGGCAGAAGAGAAGAGGCATCAATAACTCCTGCATCAGGTGACTGCACAGACTTTGCATTATACCTGCACTCACACAAGTGTAGAGCAAGCCAAGTATATATTCACTTCTCCTTCCTTGTATTATCTGTGACAGGATGTTTTCCACTCACAGATGTTTCCCCTACAACACTTTGTGGAAGTCAATTCTATGGTGCAAAGGATGAGTTTAAAACTTTTTTGTACCAGCAGACAGCAGGCATTGTAATAATTAAGCCTCATCAGAGGAACTAACAATCTGGCCCAGCTATTACTCAGTTTCCTCTCTGGCACACATCTTGTTTAATAGCTCCAGTTTTTCCTAGCTGTAGGAAAGCTGAGGAGCAAACTTCTCTCACTCCCAGCTATGCCATCTACTCCTGCTCTCCACCATGCTCCAAAGTTCATATGTGCAAGGCCTCACAAATAATCACTCATAGTTTAGAAGCATGAGAGTAGTTTAATTTTTTTTCTACCTTATGCACAGTCAAAACAGCAAGCAGACCACAACCACCCTCCAAATTTAAAGCAATCAAGGTTAATATTGTGCTTGTACTGGTAGTTTTCCTAACAAGTAAGTAAAATTCATCATGATTCAGGAAACATTTTGAAGATATTCTTTTCTGGCACCTTCTAAACTGCCAATGCACTATCCCCATCCAGATTTAAGCAGATACATCTCTACATTCATTCAGGTTTATGTCAAAAAACAAAGCATGATCTTGTGACATCACAAGAAATGTCTGTCAGGGTTCATGTCACATCCACATGAAAGCAAAAATCTTGTCAAGTCAGTGTGGGTGGGTGCACATGTAACCTGTGTTCCTGGTACCTCAAATACAAATTTTGAATTTTATTAAATCATGATTTTCAGCATAGAGATGGTAACAGTAATCTACTTCTGTTCATAGCATTCTATGTTTCTGGGCTTCAGTACCTTAAATCCCCTTGTTAGAACAGGAGAACAAACCTTCCTGCTCCATCAGTACCTCAGTGGATTTGTTTCTCAGCTTGGGATAAAGTAGCTTGAAGTAGGCAAACCAAACAGAAAGATGCAAGATAAAAAGAAAGAAAAGAAAAACCCACCTACATTAGTCCTTCAATCATGAGGTTTGAGTTTTTAGTGAGAGCAATCAACTCAGCAGCCCTCAGAAGCTGGACAGCAAACATCTGACAAGAATGAGCATGCAAGCAGCGGTGGGAGAATTGAGCACATCACAGTAATTGCAACAACCAAAACCAGAAGAAACCACCATTTGTTAATTCTGCTGTTCAGAGTCCACACTGTTCACTTCCAAAATGGGACTCCTCAGTCCCATCAGGTTATCTCTAGATACCTCATACTCTGCTGTCATCACTGCTCTCATTTCCAAGAGAAAAAGCGCCCCAAGGGGGCGGGGAGTAAGGGTGGTGAATTTTCATCATGAGGTTCTATCAGAGCTTCCTTTCTCTTGTACATAGCCTGACTATGCGCCAAAAAATATTCTTTTGTAAAACAACTACCAAATATTTATTTGGAACATACAAAGACTTCTAGCAATCAAATTAAATGAACTGAGAGCTGCTGTGCTTTATGTGTTTTTCCCAGCTAATGGTGTAGAAAAGAAAAATAAAATAAAATCCATTGTATTAAGTAGAAACCACAGAACAAACCTCCCTTTCAAGCATAAAACAAGCAAGATGCCCTCAGTATTTGTGTAGGAAGAAAAGAGTCTGCACAGACATTGTCTGCTTGTACATGGTACAGAGAACTCCTTGCCACACACAGGCAGTGGGTAGCACAGATCTGCCTAATCTAAAGAAGTCACTGTTCTAACTCACTAGAACTGTAGTGAAGGAAAAAAATAAATTAAAAAAAGGACTTCTTCCCTAGTCTGGGAAGGAAGGAAAGAACTATGCAATCCTGTCCAGATATTCCTAACAAGTTTAATTTTCATCTGTCCTATTGTTGGCTCAATTTCATGTTCTTCTTTGCTGATTTTCTCCGCTCTGCCTTTTTTACTTCTGTTGCCTTACAGCATGAGACACAGGCTCCTTAAATCATGATCTGACTGTTTGACAGAGAGGCCACAAGATTTGTCAGTTGTTCACCCTCAGCCCTCTAATCCCCTGCTTTTACTGATATGGTGGCTGTTCCCACTACCTTGAACTCTTTAGCCTCCTCTCTCATAATAAAATCCACATGGATCATCTCCAGCTCTAGCTCTTTTCCTCCTCTTTCCACATTTACCAGGATTACATCCACCTTCCAGCTCCTCCACCTACTTAAATATTCCAGTTGGAGAAAGCTGAATTTTGAATCGTATTTCAGTCACACTTACACACTGCTCTATTCCTCAAGCTTGTTCAGCCTTAGTTCCTCTGAAGAGGAAAAAATTATCACAGGAAACTGTCTGAGAGAGAAGAGTGCTTTAGGAAGCAAAGGTCAGCAAGGTACATAGGGTAAAAATAAATATTTGCTCTTCTCCCATGCATTCTCCTTGATCCCATCACCCTGTCCAACTGCCTGTAGCCCCAGTATTTCCTTCTAAACAGCTCATCTAGCCTTCAGTTGCTTTTATTCTTTTCAGCAGAAAAAATGGTTCTATTTTTCTCACCTATCACCAAAATCATTAAAAAAAAAAAAAACAACCCTGTGCCTCTTCAGCCATCTTTTAAATCTCTAGTGTTGTTTGAGCAGTTCTATTCCAACTACAATAACTCTCTCCAGTTCCATTTTCAACCCCCACACTGCAATGAAAACTCTCCATCCACATCTTCCTTTCCAGACAATCCTCCTGCTCTTGAAATAGGACAAGACACTCATATTCTTACTAACTTACTAACCTTTCTTACTAATTTTTTCTTTCTTCTTTTCTACTAATCTTTTTCCCATCATAGATCTTCATTCTTCATCAACTCTCTCTGTTCTCAGATCTCTCTTTCCTCGGTATCTCGCCTCAGAGATCTCATCTGCAAAACAAGTTCAAGCTCCCATCACTGCACTGACTGCCCAGATCTGTCTCTCTGCTCAGGATCTGTCTCTCTATGTTCAAAGAACAGCCTCAGTCTGACATCTTTGTCAATGCTAAGTTGTCAGCTCACACTAAATGGGACTAAAGAAGAGTTCAGAACCCTCCACAACTGCTTTAACCACCATGGACCTGCCACGTGTCTCTCCAGCTCAACACCTGTGCAGCACCTCTGCCTTTGAACTCCTCCCAAGTCAAGGGAGAGTCTTTCACATTTTCCAAGTCACCTGTTCAGCTGACACCAGGCTAAAACCTCCAGTTTGTACCTTGGCCTTCATTACTGGGATGTCCTTTTTGCTCTGGACAGACGGACAGTAACAGACCAGTAAGTGATGCAGTTCCTGGTAACCAAGCTGCTCCAAGGGTGACACTAAGAAGAGGGGGACATCACATCTGCAAGATCACTGCTTCCTTGCATGAAGTGGAAATGACACCAAGCACTCATTCTTGTTTCAGTGTCAAGAGACTCTTGTCCCCAACCACATTATAGCATTGGTCTCATATAAAACTTTTCAAATTCAAACTGTAGCACCACCTTGCCTAAATGCTGTCCCTCAGCCTTGGGAAGATCTGCCTAAAACCTGCGAAATCCTTTCACTTCCTTTGAGCTCTCCAAAGCATGTGGTAACTGCATCTGTACAAATCCAACAGTGCCTAAGCTGCCTGTGCTTAGAGATCAATGTCTTAAAACTGAAGTCATCTTTTCCTACTTTTACTTGTACTACCTGGTTGCTTACACTTGCCTCATAGTGATTTAAAAAAAAAATTAAGCAAGAATTGTTTTTATTCTGCATTTTTTAATGTTAAAACATGGTTGACCATTTGGTTTGGCAGCATATCACAAAGAAATCCTTCTGTACACCAAAGTCTTACACTAGTTAACACATAGATAATTAAAATTTCTTTGCAGACCACTGTTTCTACTGAGATCTTGGATCCAATGAAAACGTTCTGTTAATTAAAACTGTGAACACACCAAAATAAACTCAATTCCCCTGCATTCAACTTGATTTGATCACTAGGAGACCTAACAAACCAAGAAAGCAAACAGCTAACACTGTAATCACAGGCATCTTATTTCCACCAGCACAAACACAGCCCACATGGAAACTTTCCTCAGATTGCTAAATACTGGATGCTTATGGCTGCCACAGTTCCCATTCTACACCAAGAGGAGTGTTACCCCCTCCTCTTGAAATGGCTAATCATCAATTTATTAATTAATAACTTGCTCTGCTTAGCTTAAAGACACCTGGTAATAAAGCCGTGTATACAATTTATAAATGAAGTTGATTATGAATGAAAGGTCTTGACAAAATAACAGAAAATTTAGTGCTTCAGTATCTTCACTCTGCTCTCCCCAGCAGCCCAGAAGTTTCATCAGAAAGGAGGATGTGGTTTTTTCTAATGACTAAAGGTTTTAAGTCACAGAAACAATACACACTTGAGAATCGGTGCTTTCATTAACAGATACTCTTACTCAATGTTAAGTGTCTTGTGAAACATCTACTGTTGACAGCATTCTCAACCACAGTTGCATGACATTTAGTTCTTTCTCCCACAAAGCCATTGCTCTGTACAGTCAGCATGAAACAATAGCAGCCAGAGCCCTACAAAACAAAGTTATAGTCCCCAATTGCAACTACAGGCACTTATGTCCCCACAGACCATTTCTTCACTGTGGATAAAACACCAGGTGGAGAAACCTTACCTTTCCTGCCTTAATAGACAGCAGACATGCCAAAATCATTCCTCTGAAACTGCACGAGACCTGTTAAAGCACCCACATGCTGGACAGAATTTCCACATCACTTAGCCTTCACAGAAAAGTAGAACCCACACCAGCAGTTCCACCCAGGAGCAAACCATGGTGTACTTCATAAGGACAACACACAAGCATTAAGAAGCCACATGTGTCCAGCCCCTCCTCATGGAGACTGTCCCTGCAGCCCCCCTGTCACCACCAGACCTTGATGTCTGTGTTCCATGCATTTACACAGGACACAAAGCAACACCAGCTACAGAAATGATGACTAGACACAGTCACACCAACCAATCTTGACAGCTAAGTTTCAAAGCAACAAAAACTAAATTCCATTGCCTCGAAGGAGGAGAGAAGAGTTTAATTTCACTCTCAAATGCCAATTCCCCAGAACAGCTTTTAGCTGCTGCCACAGCATCTCCCCAGGTTGCCAATCTTGTCAAGTAACCCAGGCTGCTGGAGGAAAGAGAGCTTCCTGTCTCCAGTAACACAGCCGGTCCTGCAGCACCCTGCAGCTCCAGGAATCAGAAAGCACAGCTGTGACACCAGCCCAGGAACACCTACCACCTCCTGCCACCATGCTGCTGGAAACCTTCATCCCCCAAGCAGACACAAGCATCTGCTAATGCAACATTCACTTCCTCCTGACCTCTGCACGTTCAGCTAAGTTCTGCCTGGCTCAACAATGAGGGAAAAAATAGCATCTTGTCACCTCAAGTGAAAGGAAGGCAGTTTCATTGAGAAGTCTTTTGAGCAGGCTGTGGCTAAGCTGTCAAAGCAGACAATAACATCCATGTATCTCAGCACTCCACACACCTACTCCGACAGGACTTAAAGACAAGTCTCCAGAGTCAACAACCTTTGGCACTTCCTTCTCCTCCCACACTGCAGGGTCAGTTTTTGGCATGTTCTCCTCCATATGATGCAGAGCTGTTCACTGTTCTGCCAAGGAGCAGCAAAAGAACCTATGCTGAGATTTACTTTCAAAGCCCATGCTTTAGCCAGAAATTAAGAACAAGCATGAGAAACAGCAAAAAATGCCTGAGCTCCCTCACCAGACAGGCCACAGATTTCTTGTTCAGTCCTGAGGAAGTAATTTCACTGCTATGTCACTCTCTCAACTCTCTCATCTCATAAAACAGAGATGCTTGTAAAGGTGCTGAGAACTACAAGCAAGTAAGCAGTGTAGCTGCACAGCTTCCTGCTCCTATTACAGCATCAGTCATATGTCAGGTTTGGGCAGATACTTAGTCTTGAGGCAAGTAACTTCTAGTAACTGCTAGTACTTTTCCCTGAGGATCACAAAGCAACACTTCCCTGCCTATGCTGCAGGCTGGGACACCGATGTGCAGCGCAGGTACTTTCCAAACCACACATTACATTTTTGTGCTCAACAGCCCTGAAGTGGTTTTCCTTCCATGCCCAAGTAAATTTACAAATGTTCAAATCCAAGTAAACAGTTCTTGTTGACAAAGCCAAACCAAAGGAGTGGAGAACCCAAAGGGGGTAACTTAAGTAAAACTGTTCAAAGTGCAAAGGGTAACTGGAACAGCTGATGACAGCTGTTCTACCTCTGATCTTGCAATACTAACAGAGTCACTAACAAACACAGCACATCATTTTCTGGGCACAAGGAAAGATGCCAGAAAATGGGGACTGAGATTACAGAAAGGCAGAAAGGACAGAAAAGTCTCCTTGAAATACACCAGGTTTTTCCTACAAATAGGGAATGAAGCTCACTTAACTAAAAATCTGAGAGAAGCTGGGTAGACATCTCAACACATGGCAGAGAGAATAAAAAAAGCATCCCACCATCACAAGCATTTCCTAAAATTGCTATAGCAATCCACTAAAACTGTCACAACTACCAAGGAAATGAGAGTATTAAGGATCAGAAGTTGTAGACAAAAAATACCACAACCAAACAACAGCAAAACCCAAACCCATGGAGTGGACAGTAGAGACAGACATATTGCTGGGTGGATCAAAGCTTCCCTCCAGGCTTTTTTCTTTTTTTGGTTATTAATACTACCACAAGTGAAACTATGTTAAAAATACCAGTCATGTTGCCAACTGTTGACAGCATGCAGCATCTTTTTGACAAAACCTAACATTAGCAACACGGGAACTACCAATTTCCAAAAACAAACTAGGCAGTAGAATTTAGGATGTGGATACACAAATTTCACAAGGAGATACAGTGCAAAGCCCACATATCAGACATAGGAAGCTGCCCTT
This sequence comes from Pycnonotus jocosus, assembly GCA_013400435.1. Lineage (NCBI taxonomy): Eukaryota > Metazoa > Chordata > Aves > Passeriformes > Pycnonotidae > Pycnonotus > Pycnonotus jocosus. The sequence continues at coordinate 997,288 of VWYP01027059.1, read as the reverse complement.
TTTCTGAGCATTTTACAGTAATCAATCCACAAAGCTGCAACCAACTCAGTCTATACACACAGCAGGAAACATCTGCAAAAGCTGCAATTTGAACCATCCAAGGTATTGGTAGCATTCCATAAACAGTCACTCCCACCTGTCATCATTCCTGAACCAGAATCATGTCCATCTCCTGCTCAGTATTGGTATTTCCACCAGCCTGAAAGGTGAGCACAGGATTTTTTCCTGCATACAGAGAGACACGATTAAAACTGTTAAATAAAATCCTACCACTTAAATGAGCAAGAAGATAGATGAAATTGCATCATCCAAGTGCAGCTATTCATGCAGCCAATCTGTTCTGGTGTGACTAGAGACTTACTTCAGCAGTTCAAGCAAATCCAAAGCCCTTGGAGGACAAGATTCCTTACAGATCCATGGACTGCTGAACACATACAGCCAGCTCTGGCACCAAGCTCGCAGCAACCTCATGCTTACTTGCTGACTGAATTGCTGAGCAAACTCCTAACCAGCTATAACCTGCAGCAGCACAACCACAAAACCAAAAGGAAAAGCCCATGCTAAAAATTTCAAAGCATTGTTCCACAAGAATTTGTCAGTGGTGGTGCCAATTTAAATAGCTCACATGCACACTCAGAACGAGATGAATCTGATCAGGAACTAACCTGTGTTCAAAACAGCCCTTTCACCATTGTTTTCTTTCAAACCAGACCAACACCCTAGCCCAGTGTTTTGTACAACTAAAGCTTAGGAAGCACCAAGTAGGAGCTGGTTCAGCTCTTTTTTCTCAGGAACACCTCTTTTTGTGAAGAATTTATGGCCTTTCTTGTAGCACACTACATTACTTTCCCACCTCACACATGTGGTGATTTCTAAAGCCATCCTTTGGACTGGAGCAGTGCCTCCCATCAAGCAAGACCCTACAAGACCTTGATCTGAACACTTCAAGACATAGAAACCAGACAGATTTCAAAACTCCTGCTGCACATACAGCTTTATGGAATTTATTACCAAGAGGGAGCCCTGTTCACCACTTTTCACTTGCACACATTACAAAAACAAGTTACTGAATAACAGGTGGCTTGCAGCCAACTGTAAACGCCTCCAGCAATGGCCATTTCACCCACCTGGAGATGACCTGCCCTGATTTACCTCCATCTCACGAAATGAAAGTGCCACCAACCACTGACAACTGCTACACTGCCCAGAGTTTAACCTTCCCTTAAGGATCAGAATCTCAATCTGATTTGAAACATTGAAGATAGAGTATAACCAAGTTCCCTTCGTGCCCCTTAACACCATGTGTGCCCAAGCATCAGTAAATGTACCACAAAGCATCTTTTCCTGCAGGGCTAGAGGAAAGAGAGTTGACAAGAACAACCACAGCCTTCAAGCTCTCCTTATGCACTTTAAGCCAAAACCTTGCAGCAGCACCGAGTGGAAAGTGCCAACTCAACAGATACATAAAAAATGCAGGAGCTGAAAGGCACAGCAGCCAAAGGGAACAATATACAAGGAGTGTGGGCGAACCCCAGCAGGCAGCTCAGCCCCGCAGAGCCCCTCGCTCACACCCCCCTGGTGTGATCAGGGAGAGAACTGAAAGTGTAGAAGTGAAAAAACTCGAGGGTTGAGATTAAAACATAGTGAAAACACAAGCCATCACTCACTGCTTCCATCAGCAGGCAGGTGTCCACCATCTCCAGGAAAGCAGGGCTCTGTCAGGCCTAACAGTGACTTGGAACACAAATGCTGCAATTCCAAACAGCCCCCTTCCTCCTTCTTTTCCCAGCTTTTGTTGCTAGCCATGACTTCTGTGGTGCCCTCCCAACTCCTCATGCACCCTCAGCCCACCTGCTCTTAGGGAGGGGTGACAAACAAAAAAGTCTTTGGGGTGTGTAAGCCAATGCAAAACAAGTAACCAAAGCAAAACATTGTCATGCAGGCTCTTTTCACCACAAAACTTAGCACCATCCAAGCTGCGAAAAAATTAACTCTGTCCCACATGAGTACCGATACATTTATTTGATATAAACATTTTCAAACTTTTTTTTTTTAAAAGCTTATTCAGGACAAGTAACAGAATGACCCTTTGAATATAAAAGAGATTAGGAGGAAAAACTTGTTTTTAAGCTGCTCAGCAAAAAATACTGATGTGAACCCTGCCTGAGGATGCATTGCCACATCTTCTGTGCTATGGGTCCTGCTTACTGCTCAACCCTAATCTGAGTAAACACTTGCTTTTCCACATGACTGCTGTTAGAGATAACAGTGAATCACTGCAGTTAGTGCTCCCCAAGTCTCTTTGCTGGCACTAAAGCCAGTTCAGAACTTCTTGTCCTCTCCTGGCACAGCCTTCTCTTATACAAGCTATTCACATCCTCTCCATTGTGTTAATCATTTCTTGTGGGGTTCCACTAACCCAGACCACTAAAGTAATACAGACAAACAAACCACACACAGGAAAAAAAAATGCCATAAGGATGTAAATGTTTGCACACACAGAGCTTCCAGCTTTCTGATGTATTCCTAGGATATCCTGAGTTAGTATTCAATAGTTCAAAAATGTGTTTTCTTGCATACAAGGCTGTTTATTTTGTTAATTACATGTAGGTGGTAGAAAGAGTAATGTCTGCCATACATGATCAAACCACATCACATCATACCACACTTGGAGAACTCCCACTACATAAAAGTGCTAATAATAAGCTTTGGATAGATGACCTGATGGTGATCTACATGGCACTTCCTCAGAAAAACAGTAAGTCTTTAGAAACTACTCAGACTAAAATCTTTCAAGACAAACAGTACAAGACATCTGCCTCATAATACTAGGTTCCATTTCTTTAGTCTTCCATCTCAACCCTCTATGGGACACAGGGTATCCAGCACTAGTCAGGACAAGATGGGTCCACAGACAGGCAGTGGAATTGCTGTTTAATACAACCAATTTTAATTCAGGTAACAAGCAACACGGCCATGCATGCTATTACTTACACAAGTAATTGTAAGAGACTGGCCAGAGTCAAGAAGGATCTGGCCATTTAACCTCATTTTATCACTGAAACATTAAGGTACAGACCTTCCAACATATTCAAGAACTTCTTGCTGCTGCAAGCAAGGTGAGCTGAGAGTTTATCCAGCTTTTGCTTTTGCAGAATCCACTGAGCAGTGCAGGCAAGGCATTTTTCCTACCTGCAGCATCAGTGGGCTGAGCTCAAAAGGACTAACAGATTCTGACAGGGGTGACTACAGGAATTCTGACTAAACCTGGCACCAACACGAAGTGAGCATTGCAAACCTGACTTACACTGTTATTTTCAGGAAACATTTCAAGCAGCAACTGAAATGAGCTGGTGAGCTCAAAACAGTAACAGGCACTTGAGCTATTTAACATCTCAATACTCTGCTTGTTACTGACCCATGTGTACGTGCCCACGTGCACTTGTATGAGTGTGTATAAGAGAGGGTGTATGAGTGTGTATAAAAGGAGAAAATTAATTTCTAAACAGATCAACCTTTGTTGGTATCAAAAAGAAAAATAAAAAAAATAATCATTATTCTTTCCAGTAATATCTAGACATTTTTGAGACTATCAGGAGTAATCAGGCACCAACCTCATGTCTAACACAGGCAGGATATCACTTTAAGTCATAATTACATGGCTTACAAATGCACAATTGCAAAATAATCCATTTTCTTGATACTCTTGGCTGGTTGTTCCAGGCTCACTCATGCACAGAAAAGATTATACCTAGATTAACTACTTATGCTACAAAATGTCCCCAGAATCACAGACAGCACATTTGACAATGATCTTTCATTCTCCCAAGTAAATGAAGCAATGGGGTTTTCAGATGACTGAGCATAAAGAAGCAAGATGAACTCCTAACCCACAAATGCAGAGGCACATAGGAAAATAAGCCTAGAACTGTGTTATCCGTGCTTAGATGTGAAGCAACAGGGCTTGGCAGAGCAGGCTGTGGTGTTTAATGGGGCCTGCACAGCACAGCACCCTAAGCAATGTTTCTGTCTCACTGCAGGTTATTGGCCACAGGAGCAGACCTGCCACGGAGCATATGAAGAGGCAGAAGAGGAGGCACAAGGCACGGCAGCCACGTGTGCAGCACATCACCCGGCCACAGCTGAGCGAGGGAGCAGCACTTCTGCAAACACCACTACTGCCCTTGCCAAAAAAAGCAGATTTTGATGATTTCTGAACCTCTCACGAGGGCAAAATCCAGCATGAGGAAAGGGAATGGGAAGAGGGTCCTTGAAAAAACATTAGGAGCCTGAATGACACAGGCAAGAGGAAATGCACTAATTACCCAGGACTCTTAAGCACCCCAAACTCATCTTTTCCTTCCCATCACCAAACTCCTTTGGATATGCAAAAGAGGTGAGGAGCCTACACTCCGATCATTCATTGCCATGCAGAAATGTAAACCTTACTTTTCACAGCAGACAGGAGGATTAAGGATGTGCAAGGAGAGAAAAAGCCAACACAGGAGTAAATTCAGACCTTCTATAATGATCTACTGCTCCCACTACTCATAGCATTACTGCAGCTGTACTTTTTGTTGTGGTCAGGGGAAATACACTTCCTTCTTCTCTTGCCTCCCTATGTATTTCCAAAGATCTCGGTTTTACTGTAATATATGCATATTTCACATCTACCTACTTAATCCTAAATACTAGGTCTGTCTCTGAAGATACACAGGAAGCCTTAGCAATCTCGACTTCTTTATTGAAAATGTAGCCATCTTAAACAAATGCAAACAGTGGGCTTTGGGAAAAGACTTAGGAAGATAAATAATAATAGGAATTAGATATTAGGAGGAAGTTCTTCTCTGTGAGGGTAGGGAAGCACTGGAACAGGTTGACCAGGGAACTTCAACATGTTTCATCCCTGGAAGTGTTCAAGGTCAGCCTGGATGGGGGTCTGAGCAATCTGGTCTAGTGGAAGATGCTCCTGCCCATGGCAGTAGGACTGGAAAAAGATTATCTTGAATATTTGTTCCAACCCAAACCATTCTACAATTCTATGAAATAAATTTTAAGTTCCTTACCCCTCAGCACAGTTTCTTAATAAAACTCTTCCCAGACAGACTTAGTTTTCCAGATACATGAACTGAGGAGGCACCAGGCTTCTTAATGTCTCCAACTGAAATACTTTGCAAAGTATTTCACTTTGCAAAGTAGTACACTAGGCAAGTACTGCCAACCCAAAATATTCATCAATGGATATCTGGGGTGTATACATACTGGATATTCCCTCACTGTCCATGCCCAGCATCTACACACAGTGAGCTGGCGTGGGAAAGGGGTGTAACTTTTCGAGTCCAAGCGATGTGTGGAACTCTCTGCCCTCTGAGAACACAAGCCACAGCGGGGTTAAGCATCACTCTTGCCATTCCTACTGCTCCATAGCCTTGTACTCCTCGCTGGAAATATTCCAGAACCATCTGGACGCAATCCCGTGCCATGTGCTCTGAGATGACCCTGCCCGAGCAGGGAGGCTGGACCAGATGACCCCGCTGTGGCCCCTTCCAACCCGACCCGTTCTGCGATTCTTCACTTACTCTCCACCTATACGAGTCACAAGCGCATCATCTGACTGACATAATTCGCCCTCCACCCAAATACTTCACCACTGACCGAATCAAGCCATTTACCACAAACCCAGCGTCCCCATTCCTGGGTCACCCCGTGGCTCTCCCAACAAACGCCACCCGCGTCCCCGCAGTGAAGAACCCACGGCGGCGCTCGGTGCCAGGCTGGGCTCGATGATCTCGGGGATCTTTCCCAAGCTAATGGATTCTGTGGAACCGGCGCTGACACGAGGCCGCCGCGCATCACTGCCCTGGCGCCGCGGCACTCCCTGCCCTGCCCTGCCCACGCCGGCTCCCGGGGGCTTTGTCCCCGGCACACCGCCCCTTCCCCCGGTGAGCACGGAGCTCCTCGGCCGCCGCCAACCCGGCTCCGAACCAGCTGGGCAGCTAGCGGCAGAGCCGTGCCGTGCCCTGCCCGCGGAACCGCCCTCGGCCCCGGGAGCGGCGTTAAAGAGCCGAACTGGCGGCCGGCCCTCCCTCGGTCCCTGACTCACCGGCGGTGAGGGCGGCGGCGATCAGCAGCCACGCCGCGCAGGGCCGCCCCGCGCTGCCTCCG